>JADLZN010005713.1:0-217393 GCA_018155175.1 Sinocyclocheilus anophthalmus | reverse complement strand
TTAGGTAAAGGGGTGCAGTGCCAGTGGTGGTTTTGTAGGCAAACAGTAATGCCTTGAATTTAATGCGAGCAGATATTACCAGGGCCTGTCCCAATAATAATACCCACACTTGGAGCCTCGGACACTGGACAGTGCACGCATGCAACAGGAAGGAAGTGTGCAAGACTGTCCCAAGCCTGAAAAAAAGCCAAAGCTCTGTTCCTGTCTAAAACACACTAAATCCATGCTATCTTTAATACCACTTCTTTTGAGACTAAGTGTGTATACCATCATTCATCATATTCTGGAACTCACGTAGCCCGATAGTGCAAGATATTAAGACATTTCCAGTGTAAGTTAAATTAATTAGATAGTACATACATTATAATATTATAGTAAAATGTAAAGTGTTGCTCAGTGTATTGGCGCAGAGATGAGTATGTTTATTTTGTAAAACATTTGCAACTGATTTTTTTGCACTTAATTCGAAGCACCACAATTAATAAATTATGTGTTCTGTGACACAAACTACTACAGACATTTAGACGTTTATTTAAAATTAAATTATAATACTGAAAATGAAAATGTGTAAATGAAGCTCTGTAAATAACACTACAGATTTGTCCCATTGGCTAATAAAAGTTTCTACACACACTTGTAGTCTGCATGCCCATTTTGAACACTTGGGCCAAATAAGTATAGACAAGAGTATAGACAATAAAGTAGACAAGAGGTCAAGCGCAAATACCACACTTGAAGTGTGAGCTTTTTCAGTATCATGACGCTTCAGAGGGTGTAAGGAACATCAAGGCAAACAAACAACAACATTTCTGTATCTGTTAATTAATTGAAAACTAAGTTAGCTTATAATGCTACCTGGTTATAACTACATCACTGGTGGGGGAGTTTGGAGCCATTCTGCCAAGTTTGGGGTCTCTACAATATTTGGGTCTTCCACACAGAAAGATCAAGGACAGCAGAGGTGTGTGTTTTACAGCAGTCTAAACGCAGGACACACACCCATCTGAGTGATTTCTACTGACTATCTCCTGCAGACTTCAGTTCCAACCCATCTTTAGATCAATGTCTGTATTCAGTAGTGCCCTGAACACCTGCATGATCTGGCGTTTGACGGGGTTGGAGCTGAACTCTGCAGGACCTCTATAGGCTCATGATGAGAGTCCTGGCGGTATGAACTGATGATAAACCTTACAGATGTCCACGATAGCAGTCACTATGTGTTGAGAAAACTAATCCCGTCCGCACGGGGCTTAAGTCTTCCTCACACAGACTGTCGATCTCGATTACACAATAGATTTCTGAACTGTAGCTTAGTGATGTTCAGTGAATTCATTATATTTTATCTTGTCATTTAAATGTAGGCTTTGTTTGGGAGTTCATTGATGTGTGGTCCTGCCATGACCGGGTGCTCTGGGATCTGGGGCACGGCACAGTTTTATGACTCTTGGCCGCTTTAACAGCATCTGGCACCAGGCTGACATCAAATCCATTGAAAGGCAAGACAGTTCACACTATGGCCATATTTGTGACACCTTTTCCAGCCATGTAAATACAGCTTCATCAGCGATCCACATTTACATTTTATTCACAGTGTTTATATTTTTCCCACATCTTGTGCACTGACATGGGTAAGATCTCACTTAAATCGGAACAAGAAGTAACTGTACTTAATTTGGTTGCACCAGAGCTTAGCTAGGATGTGAGCTCTCATAAAATAATGCAGTCACATATTTTTAGTGACCCAACAGCAGTCGTGAAATTCGAGAACAGTTGTGTTGAAATGTAAATTGCAAACATATTAAAGTAAAAACTGTATAAGTGAAGAACTTGCCATCTGTGCCGTGTATGTCTGTGACGAAGGACTATATTACACTTACAAAAGCTGTTGAATCGTAACAAATTCAGTGGAACACTAATGTTCAAGTTTGGTAATCAAACCAATCATGAACCAACCAGTCATGAAGAAGGATCTTTCCCAAAGTAAGTAAATGCCTTACCTTACGCTGCAGTCAAGAGTGGAAGAATTTAACATTTAACACTTGATCTTATACAGCACACTTGTAACTGTTTACTACCCTATGCAGGTTCTTGCTGTATAACATCAGACAATCCTGTCTAAATACACATCGCAGCTCCTCATCTAAGCTCTTGTCATTTCGAGACTCGACTCATAGTTTTCTATTGGCCAGCCTCTTTGTCCATCTACTCCACACAACGCAAAAATGCTTCAGACCAACTTTATGTAACATTTTGTGTGTGTAATAGAGTATTAAATATCACATACTGTAGAATTTGAGTGCTACACATTGTATTGTGACACTGTCACATAAGACACGTGTTTTAACCTGCTCAATATATTATAAAGATTTTATGTATAGTTGAGTTTTAATAGGTTTACATATTGTCTTAGTCATTTTATTCCTCTTAACTATTTAAATGTGTGTATCATAGGTCTTCAACCCTGCTCCTGGGAACCCACTGTCCAGCAACGTTTATATTTCCAACCTGCTTCAGCACACCTGGCCTGTGACTTTACTGATCCTGAAGAGCTTGATTAGCTGGTTCAGGTGTGTTTGAACTCTGCAGCACAGTGGGTCCCCAGGAGCAGGGTTGAAGACCTATGGTGTCGTTAAGTAACTCTGGGTCTGCCTGTCATGTGACTGATCATATGACAGGAAATAGGAAATGGACAGAATAAAGGAGGCAGCATGGCAATCAAATAAATAGTCACTACCCTGCAAACATGTCCTTGTGGGGCCCATGCTGGCTTTTTGCAGGCACAGTGGGCTAGGGCCAGCCCACACCAAACCTAAAACAGGCCCAGTGCTTTGGGCTTCATTAATCCAATGATGGCCCAGTGTGGGCCAGACATGAGCCTGTTAATAAGAATTTTGTGGGCAGTTTTCTTCCTTACCACTAGGGGTACTAGGGTGTTTTAGGTTTCCTTAAGTAAAGCCACGTGGTAGAGAGAGTTAGCAATAGCAAGCAGCAGTAGCCAGCATGGCTCACCTGCTGAACACATTGTGCTGTGTCCTGGTTGGGAAATGTGTTATTTCAAGCCCAGTCTAAAGGAGTTTTTTTTTTACATTGCTGATGTTTTTGCAGAGATGGTACATGTATGTACGGCCAACACTGTAAAACATTTGACCGTAAATTCACAGTAAATTACTGTAAACTAGTTACATTACTTTCACAGTAAGTGACTATCATGTTTACTGTAAATAATTGTGAAATGACAGCTGTATACTGTGACTTCACAGTTATTCCATACTGTGATTTAGCAGTATGCTCCTGTAGAATTACTGTATTTAGCTGTGAAGTTACAGTTAATGCCATCAGATTACTGCATATTAGCAGTATTCTGCTGTAGAATTAGTGTAAACTGTAATAGTAATGCAAATCAGAAGCCAGTAATGTGCTTTTAATTTCTATAAAATGTATTGGTAATTAAAAACTTTTAATTTAAAATGTATTGCTAATTTATTATAAAATACTGTAATTTTGAAATTTAATCTTTTAACCCATCAATAACCTATAACACTGGAACGATATGTTCAATTCAAATAAACACAAAACAATCAATTTTACACATTTATTTAGCACATTTAAGTTTAAGCAGCAATGTCACATGTTTAGTTTGTTTTATCTTAGTTTTCATTGTGTTTCCTGTTTGGTTCCTGTTTTTCCTTATTTGGTCATGTTCCTGTGTTCATGAGTTCCTTTGCTCATTGTTTAATTATTAGTTTACCTGTATCACCCGTGTCTAGTTAATTACCGTCGTTTGTCTTTTATTTAAGCCCCAGTCTGTTCAGTCTTTGTTTGTGCAGTCACAGTTATACTATGTTGTGTTTACCACTGTCCTTCTGATTTTTTTTGTTATTAAACTGAGAGTTTAGTTTGCACCAGCGGTCTCCTTCGCCTTCCTCCTCCTGACACAACCGTGACAGATGACCGGACCAAAAAACATGATGACAAGGGCTGAGGACAGGCTGTGTGGGCTACGGCAAAGTGGTCAGACATTGGAGGGATATGTGGAGGAATTCCTCAAGCTTTCCAACAGGGTGAGCTGGCACGACTCTGCACTTGGTGCCTGCTTTCTGTTGGGGCTGGATGATGAGACTATCCGCTGCCATCTCCCCATGTATGATTTTCTTTTGATCGAGTTAGTTAATCTCATCCTTTATTTGAATTGTTCAGATTGCGAAGTGGAAGCAATAAAGGCAGCTCTCAAGTCTCCTCATCCAGCCCCCTCAGGAGCATGCCGTGTCTCCCCAGCTCACCCCACACTGGGAACCCCCACATACCTCACCAATGGCTCCGCTCACTTGCAGAAGCCAGGGTGTTCCCAAATTCTCCTAAGCTCCACCGTAGTCCTCAGCCCAGGAGCGCCAGCCTCTCAGCAGTCAAGCTCGCCAGCTGCTCGGAAGTCAAGGCCACCGGCCGCTCCAAAGTCAAGCCCGCCAGCCGCTCCGAAGTCAAGCCTGCCGGCCGCGGCTCTCTCCAGCCCGCTGGCCGTTCCGATGTCAAGCCCGCCAGCCGCGGATCACTCAAGCCCGCCAGCCACGGATCACTCAAGGCCGCCGACCACGCCTTTCACCCCGAACCAGAAGAGGAATCTGAGGAGAAGGCAGTCGGCTCGAGCCCCAGAGCTCGCTCCAGTGCCAGCTCCTCAAAAGCGCCTTGCTGTGCCTGCTCCTCCAGAGTGGGCTCCTCCAGTGCAGCTCCTCTAAGCGCTTTCCCAGTCCCTGAATCCGCCCATAAGGGCTACTGTCCTGAGGCTAGCCCGCTGAGGTCCTCCTGTTCCCGATTCTACCCACGTAGGGGCTCCTGTTCCCGAGTCTAGCCCCGAGGGCGCCTGTTCCCCATCTAGCCCACGAGGGCTCCATCCCCCGATCGACCCAGTAGGTCCTCCAGTCCCCGAGTCTATCCCACTTATGGCTCCAGTCCCCTAGTCTATCCCACGTAGGCCTTCCAGTCCCCGATTCTAGCCCAGGAGGGCTACCAGATCCCGTAATCCCCGAGGGCTCCAATTCCCCGTTTAGCCGCATGATGGGCTCCTGAATCCCCATTCACCATATGGGCTCCTGGATCCCCAGTTTCCGACAGGATGGTCCTCCTGATCCCCTTTAAGCACCAAGGAGGGCTCCTGATTCCTCGGTTTAGCCCGGACGGGCTCTTGACCCCCATTAAGCCAGCCTCCAGGGCCCCTCCCCGGGAAATTGTTATGGCGCGGAAGTCACCGGTTCTGGGGGGGGGGGGTTGGGGGGGTGGTGGGGGGGGTGAGTAATGTTCAGTTTGTTATCTTAGTTTTCATTGTGTTTCCTGTTTGGTTCCTGTTTTTGGTTCTTCATTAGTTCCTTTGCTCATTGTTTAATTATTAGTTAACCTGTATCACCTGTGTCTAGTTAATTTCCTTCGTTTGTCTTGTATTTAAGCCCCAGTCTGTTCAGTCTTTGGTTGTCCGGTCACAGTTATACCATGTTGTGTTTTCCCCATCATCCTTCTGCCCTTTTGTTATTAAACTGTGAGTTTGGTTTGCACCAGCTGTCTCCTTTGCCACCTTCTGTCACAACCGTGACAAGCAAAACATGCTGCTTACAGCTAAAAATAGCTGGAAGCAGATGAGACTGGAAGCCAATATTTTTAATTTGAAAAATAAGATGAATAAATTCTAAATGCTGAGCCTATGGGTAAAAAGTAAATACAGTTGCTAAGGTTTATAATTCACAATGTTACATAACTAATATGTAGCGACTCAGCTCATGGAAATATGAATAATTAATCATAACTCTTTATAATTAATTATACATATTTAGATCCGCTGTAGATATTTAGCTGACCTCTCAGGGTCAACTGTCTTGTCAATTCTAAGAACGTTATTTTCCTGGTTAAAGGAAATAACTTTCATACTGTACAACTACAGAGATTGTAGCATAAATCTGCATGATTAAGTGACTCCAGTTATAAACAAACAATGAACCACGTCAAGTGTGAAACAAGTAAGGTTTTATTAACCACATAAACACTTAAACTAGTCTAACATACACACACAAATACAGTTGGTATAGGAAAGGGTTAAAGCTTAACGCAGTGAAGAGAAATAAGAATATGAAGTTATGGTACCATTTGATATTCAGCAGATCTCCAGCCTGAAGGGAACTTCAGTTTCTTAGTTCAAACACACCTTTTTAAAAAGGTGTAACTGATATTTAATGTATCAGTTAATAAGACTAAGTTTGGATACTTGCAAGGCTCATCTGTCTGAAAGAAAGGCTTGATGCAGTCTGAAGGTTCCAGTTGATCTTTGCTGAAGTTGGTTGAGGAAAAAGAACCAGTTTGACTCAGAGAATCTTGATGGCTTGAAAAGTCAAGGCCGGCATTTTTCTCACATCTTTCTCGTCTCAGATTCAACCAAACCACCCTCTGGCGGTCCACATGAAGTGCGGCCTTTAACTCTGCAAAGATCATGCCTCCTCAAGATGGGCTTGTCCATTAAAAGGTCTCGGATCCCATAGTGGGAGTTCGTGAGATACTGGGATTTTTTTATGGCCCTTTGTTTGAAAAGCATGGTTAATTTGCATATGAACTTAGATCAAATTACTAAAGCTCTTATAACACTAATATGGTGCGTAGTTAACATAATATACACTCTCAATTAGATTCACCTAATACAATTAATAGAGGCCAAACCGTTTTTATATGTAAGGTTATCATTGATGGAGGGTTCATCATAAGCCTGCATAAATAGTCTCCAAATCAACAGATAAAAAGAAGACATCAATACTATCCAATGACATGAAGGGTATGTGTGTTCATTCAAAGAAAGGTTTTCCTATGAATTAATTAGTAGAAAAGTCAATTTCTACTGTGCATTTGTGGATTTTCCTTATGGACAAGGCAGTGATTTTCCGCACCTAAATTCCATTAGGTCTTAATGTATCTGGTGTCAGGGTTGCCATGGTAACCAGGGTCCTGGGCCTTGTTCACAGACAACTTGGCACCCAGTATGTTTATTGGGTGAGGGGACTGTGACGATTATGTTAATCTAATGAATAATTGATTTGTTAAATCAAATGACAAATGGTGTGTCTGATTGGTCCAGACGCTACATCACTTAACAGTTATGATATTACAAATCTGTCATTTTCATAATGGAAATAAATTTTCAGTTTGAACACCCAAGACAGTTGCAAATATAGGCCTTTTTTCAAGACCAAATGATTCAATTCTGAAGTGATAGCTGGTCTGAATTGTTTATGTTGACTTCGTCAGGCAGTGGGGCAACCTATTTGTTTACATTTAGATCCTTTAAATGAAATGAATACATCATTAGTATCAGAGTCCGAACAATTCTCACTCTACAGCAATGTCTTTTCCCAGAAATCATGACCCGGTTACTTAAGATAATCCACACACCTTATTGTGAGCAGTTTCATTTAGAAACTATCTGTAGAAAGAAAACAGTTCCTTCATGAAACTGCTCACAACACATTTGTGGACGACTTGACACTTGAAAATACAATAAAAATGAGAAGGACAACATTACCTTGAACAATCAAGCAAGCTAGGGGTGCTTGCAGCTTCACAGTCCCTAAACGTCAGTGGCTGTACATTAGCTGTAGCACAAGCATGCAAAAATAATATACCAATACAACAGGAGTACAATAAGACTGTTAATAATCTGTACCTAGGGTAGCACAGTCAAAATTTGTGCATAAATAATCTCTTGCCCCTATCGATTTATCTTGTATGCACTTCATTTTTCAGTTGATGAAGCAGACAAAGGCTGATCGTATCACACACACAGCAGGGGAGAAAACTATGAAGAAACCCAGTTAACGTTACTAATTTGAGATGAATTTACTCCACCTTTGCCGTAATCCACAACACTATAATTTCTCTGGTTGATAATAACGATCATAAGGCCATCTTACCTTACAACTTTATTTCCCAGCCATCACCGATGTGGAGAGAATCTAACGTATACGGGGAAAAAGATCGCTGTTCGCACTAAGAAAATCTAAAATTGAGATTATGACATTTTTTTTAAATGAGGCTCCAAAAATTAGCTAATGTCTCACAGTTTGCTACTAACTGAATACGGTACAATTACTACAACCAATGTCTGTTTATGGTTTAAAAAATTGGCGCGCTCAAACGTACACAAGTAAGCTAACCGCTAACAACGTTACAACAGAACCTACAACTAACTCTACTTGGTTAATTCTTTTAAATGACATGCACTATCATATAAAAAAAAGTATTTAAGTTGACATTTCAGCACTTACCGCTGAATCCGTTGGACTCGGATGAGAACATGGAGGAGATGAGAGAGCTCAGTCAGACGACACAGCACGCGGAGGCGGGACGGAATTCACAGTAGTGTCCTGTAACGTACATTATTTTCACAGTGAAATTCCCGAATACTGTAGTATATTGTGAATAGCACAGTAAAAACCTGTAAAGTAATATTTCACAGTAAATTACATTATTATCACAGTTGCATGCTGTGAAATCCTGGAATTTTTTTTACAGTGAAGGCTTAATGTTGAGCCCTGTAAAAAGTAAACTAAAAACTCATTAACCGGAATGTATACCAGTCACACTAAGTATTTTTAAGCATATTTAAGGTAACTGTAATTGCAAGTAACCAGGCAAAAGTAATGTATTCATTGTTTATTCTGTTTATTCCACAGAGGGATGCAAGAGTGCGCCAAAGAAAGTCAGGTTCCTCCTCTAATGCTTCTGTCCATTACAACAGACTGATTCCTTAGCAGCTGCCTGGAGTCCTTAACATAGACACAAAGTTATGTTCCTTCACTCATTCTATTTGTAGTGTTCTATTTCTATTAGTATTCTAAAGATCATGATAACCCACCAGTAATGACCCGAGTATTACCAAATTCATCAGAAGGAATTACTATCCAGAACCTTACAATGTTGAGTTTGACGGGAAAGAGAATCGCACAAAACAGATCGTGACCTTTTAAGATCATATATTAGTGTTTTTAATATTTTCTACATTTGATACAGAGGATCCGTGAAAATAATAGCAAACTAATCCTGTGCCATCCAGTAATGTTTATGACAAAGCTGCAGATAGTATAATTTAAATTATGACAATATTAAATTGTTAAAATGTATTTGAAAGTCAATGTGTTATTCCTTTTTTTGATTTAGTTTACCCCTAAATGTTCATTAATGAATTAACTATCAAACACGTTCTAACATGCAGTTAAGACTGTGTTATTCATGCATGAACCCATATGACTCCAGTCGTAGTTAAAGAAAGCTCTTCATTAGTTCATTATTAGCTCATGCCTGCTCTAATCATGAGTTCATGTTGAAGTAAGTATTAATTCAGGTATTAGTACATGATAATTCATGTACTAATATTGTAAAGTGTTACCAAACACTTTAAACTACATCTGTGACACAAAACCAGTAATTATTTATAAAACTGATAGTGGCTTTGGACCTCCGCCATGACACCGCTGTGATCCAGTTTTAGTTCAGTTTTTAGTTGTATTCATCCCTTAGGAAATTTGGTTTGCACAGGTGTCACACATCACATTAACACAGTCTCACACATAATCATTCAAAAACAGAAATTAAACAAGAACATAAGTAAGGAATGATAAAAAGGGAAGGGGTGAATGGGAGTTCCATTTAAGGTAGTAATAGCAGTCGGTAGGAATGAGTTCTTAAACCTCCTTGTTCTCCACCCTTTTGCTCTATATCTATGGTCTGATGGGAGGACTGCAAACTCTTTATGTAATGGATGAGATGGACAGTTAATTATCGCATAAGCTTTTTAACTTGAAGTAATGTCTGTTGAACTCCAATCACCTTGGATGCAGTCTTAATCAGCGTCGTCATTCTGTTTCTTCCAGACAAGCTGATGCAATCAAACCACACAGTGACAGAGTCAATAAAGCTATGATAAAACAGTATCATTAGCACTGTGCATACTTTAAAAGAATTCATTTTTCTTAAGAAAAACAAATGTTTTTACAGATGTTCTACCCACTTGATATGTGTTGGTGGTTTGTTTGACTTCTATTGTACGAGTATAAGCTGTCGGGCCAACAAAGAAGAGAAAGCTAACGCATCCGATTGATGTTTGGTTCTCACACCAAATATGGCTATTATTGGATCCAGATGTATCTCATTTTCACAAATATATGAAAATGTTTCAAACACAGCAGACCAAAATGGTCCTAGAGCTGGACATGTATGGGCCAAAGGAGCCTCACCTCTGTTATATTGAATGTTTGCTATTGTCCTTTTGCATCATTGACACACAATTTTCCTGTTTAATACTATGAAGCTGCTTTGACACAATCTGTATTATTAAAAGCGCTATATAAATAATCATGACTTGACTTGCATGTATGACTGGAGATGTAAGTTAGGGGGGAAAGTGGTTCTGTTCTATGCATATTATTGTTCCCCACTTTAGTTTTAAGTATCATTCCATTAAAGAAGTTTGGTTCCTATCCCTACTCCTCATGTGTGCACTAACTTGGATGGGTTCAGTGCAGAGGACAAATTCTGAGCATGGTTACCGTATACTTTGGCCTTCAATGTCCTCCCCTTTTATACGCCAATCTTTTCACCATTGGTCCATCGAGTGGTCATAAAGAAAATTCCCGGACAAACTGCTGTGTGCGCTCAGCCTGGTTCTACAACTGATTCTTCATTTGATTTTATTGCATATAAATAATGGTCATTGACAAAGTGATTAATTTGTGTCGGTAAGGAAAGTAAATGAAACATAAATGAAATCTGTGTCTGCCTATTATAATTCTGCCTCAGTCCTTTGTTGTTTCTTAGGCAAAAAAAATTACAAAATTGGTTTTAATGCATTATAATGTAAGGCAAAAGGCACTGGGGTTTGCTTCTTTTGAATCAGATACTAAAATGGTCACATAGTTTTCTGGCAAAGCTTTGGACGTCATAGATCACATGCTTTTGGCTAAATGAATCAAGCTCAGCAAGACAAGCTTACACTGTGTAAACATTGCAGTCTTTGTTTATGATTTTTACTGTATAGACCTCTTCATTATCATCTGTGGTTCAGGTGATTTCACTTTTATATTCTGGGATGGTAGATGCACACTGAGCATCATTACTTTAGCTGTTATATTATTGTAGATGTTTGTAAGGTCTCTGTGTTGCTTGTCATGGTTGTGTAGTGGCATTCTGGTTTTTGTTCATGTTGCCCCTTTGTGTCTTCAGTGCTCTTGTTGAGTTTGTTTCTGTCCCTTTCCAATGACACACAAGGACCATCTTGGCTCTTAACCCAGGGTTTTAATTATAATATGTTCATATTTTAGCCGCACTGCATTTAAAAGGCTTGTACTTTACACTTGTGAAAATGAAAGAGTCTTTATTCATGGCTGCTTCCCAATGACTCATATAATGATATTCAGACATCAGAATGATTGGTTTGCTTTATTTTATGCTATTTCTTATAAGTTTGATGAACTTATCTACTTATAAACATTTTCACAGTAACAGGGGCCCTGTTATTTTCAGTCAAAAGTGTTTGTGTGAAGATCTGGAGATTGTTTTCCTGAGGATCTGGGGCCTCATTTATAAAATACTGCGTAGAAAGAATCCTAAATTAGATTTTACGATCATTTGTCAAAGTGTTTATGTGTGATTCATAGAACGAATGTAAGCACAGAAAAGTGCGTGCGCCTCTCTTTTAGATGTGAAATCTATAAATTGCAATGATCTTGAAATTGTGCGCAGCTGAACAGTTTCAGATCTCCGCCTTGTAAACGATGTCTAACTAATGTAAAAGAGTTAAAAAAGAGCACCTGACAATGTCCAAATCTTTACAAGCAGCAAGAATGGCTTATATTTCCAAAAACCTGCAGCACTCGAATAACAAAAGTGCAAAAGTCTTCACTGTGTCACTGCTTCCACTCTTCATCGTCTTCCTCGTTCCCATCGACTGGAACTCGTCTTTGCAATCAACCAATAGCATGGCTTTCATTCATAATTGCTTTTATACGGTTGGTCAATCATTGAACTGACTGTCTGAATGCCTTGTGAGATGGAAGACAAACAGGCCTTGTCTGCGCTATACAGTCATGACAAATGAAGAAATGGTGTAATTAATAATTGCACTGTGGATTAGAATCTTCACGTGAGAGGGAGAAATGTGTTTCTAGATGACTAATTTGAGCAGATTTCCTTTCTAAATCCTTTCCAGCGGCAAAACCTTCAGATGAAACTGGCACTACAAACATGACGTCACACTGAAATCAGATTCTAAATCATAATCTGATCAGATTTGCCTGATTGACATTCCTTGATGGGAATCATTGAAACATGTTTTCTCTCTCATCTCTGTTTTGGCGAGTTGGACTCTATAAGGAAGCTGGCAAGGAACTGTAGGTTTCTCGCATGATTACTGGTATAAATGCATATATGAGGTTTGACATGCAGTTTCTTTCTGACGCATGTTACATGTAGCACATAGCATGCCATAGATTATTCCCTTTAAAATTGGATCAGAATGAATGTGCACCTCATTCCCTGTCTCTGTGTGTTTAACAGGTCAGGTAAACTATCAAAAACAAAGAAGCACGCTCACTTCCCAGACTAAACTGTTTCTCAAATATTCCCCCTTGGCTTCAGGTAAAGATAAAGTGAAGACATCCACACTGAAAATCATCTTCTGCAGTCAGGTTCTTTTTAAAAGTGTACATGAGAAGTATAGCACCTAGATATTTTGTCCACATTTTGAGATCAATAAATCATTGATTAAACCAACATTTAGGAACGGAATTTTTTTGTGACTGAAAATCACATTTGTGTATTTGGTTCTCAAACTGTAGCACATCACACCACTGTGAGAAAAAATGTGCTTTTATTTGACCATGTTCAACATCTCATTCCACATCTACAGTTTTATTATAGCTTTGTGCATCTAATCATTAGAAGGCACTCTTACATTGACTGTGAGCGACACGAATAGACCATTCAGTTTGATCACATGTGCATCTTGATCTGACAACCACCCATTTAGAGCAACCGTGTGCATTATGACAGGATATTTCTGATCGTTTACAAATCTAGCTAAAGGAGCTCAGGTTTAGTAAACCGGACTTTGAAACATCATTAATGTTTTCCTTTTTAAATATTTGCAAATAACAAATAAGGATGATCGAATTCCTGTCAGTCAGCTCAATTGGCCAAGGCCATGTTTGCACTTTCCAGAGTTCAAAGATCACGTTCGGTTTGCAATAAATACTCCAGCGGCACTGACGGACAACAGTGTAAAGTCTAAACTCGCTTTCATCAGGGTTTTCTAAGGTTCGTTCATTACAGTGCTGATTACTCTAAAAGCCTTCAGGCAAAAGAAGAAAGAACAAAATATTCATTTACCCAGAACAACAAGGTAAGAAGTTTAAAGCTTTCCTCAGGAAGTGTAAGATACACAAGAAATGTGTCTTCAACACATACAGGACTGAAACCGTGTATGTACTGTATGAAGAAGTGCACAGCTGGGTTAAGATATGTGCAAGTAAAAACACTTGCAGGGTTAAGTCATTTATTTGATGAAGTATGTTCTTGAAAGGTCTAAACTGCTTTAGCAAGTCAAATGTCAGCAGAAGGTGTTCAGATGTGTGTGTTGTTCAGCAGGTGATGGAGATCCATCGGTCTACAGTTATTCTGCTGCTGCTCTTGTGTGTGTCGTCCTGCACTCATGGCCAACCAGCACATATAATGCGTCGTTATCAAAAATTTCTCAATCAGCATCAGGGTCCTTTTGTGAATGTGGAGACGTGTACCAGTGAAATCAGAAGCAGAAACATCGTCTCTGAAACGGGTGACTGCAAACCTGTCAACAGCTTCATACGAGCAGGTGAAGGTGCTATTGCAGCAGTCTGTAGCGGAGGAACTCAACTGTACTATAACAGAAACCTGTTTCAGAGTGGCACGCCATTTTCTGTGGTCACGTGCAGATTACAAAGTGGCCAGTGGCCAAACTGTGAATATTATAGAGGGAGGTTGTCCACACGTTACATTGTGTTGGGCTGTGAACACGGCTGGCCTGTACATTATCAAGTCATGTAAGTAATGTACAGACGGCAGGCTGAATAGAGCCTCTTTACAATACTTTGCTAATCATTTGTTCACTTCTCCTTTTCTGTTTTTGTTTGTTTTTCAAGTGCAAAAAACCCCAAAACATTCAGTGACTCAATCATGAAGCCAAAATGAATGAATAAATATAAACACTTGACTTCAGTTCGAGGTTAATGTGCAGTCAGTGGTTTTCAACCAGTTCGTCACATGTGCTGCAAACATGACAAACACTGTTTTAATTTAGAAAATGTATCCCTCTGTCTTTATGAGACTCTGATATGAACAACATCTTCACTGTCTCTCATCATTTGCCTTAATTGAGCATAATGTTAAAAATAATGTTACATTATTTCAAGTTAATGGTGTATTCTGCACTTCCTCATGCATGTGTCTGTGTGTAATTGTGCTTATCATGTGCAAGATTCAGCTAGTCTAAGGACATTTTAAGCAATCTGTTAACACTTTTTGAGCATGGGAGTAGTGAATGAGGGAAGAAAGATGCAGATGTCTGTAATCCTCAGTAAAACATCTGTACTACCCTTAAACTCGTCTGCTTGATTGTCTCGCATCTCAGCAACATCTCAATATTGTGCAGCACTGCTGTCGTAGCTGTCACTGCGCAGCACTTTTGGGTCCAACGATACCTTACCTGCAGGGCCTAAAATGAACACTCGCCAAGTGCCGGATCCGAGTAAAAATGGGCTTTGGCGAGGATATGAAATTGTAACATTTTACATGTATAATTACATGTATTATATGAAACCGGTAACATTTTTATAAACCCTAACAGTGCATGTCATGAGAGCATAAGCGTTAAGGCTTTGCAGTCTAAATATTCAAGAACTAAAACATGCGAAAGGACACATGTTACTCTCATGCTGTGTGGGAAGTTTAAACATCCGAAGCACCGCGTCTTGAGCTCTGCTTCCTTCCTGCGCTTGGACGGACAAATTCACATTCAATTCTGTCAAAAATGCCCGTCTCGGTGAGTATCTTAGTGAGTAGTTGGTTCTTAAGTAAACATGAACCGCGCGTGACGCAATGTTTTAAAAGACAATAGACGCCATTATAATCAGTGATATTGTCTACACAGGATGCGGCAAACCCCCGAAAGTACATGGATTCCTCGCTCTATTTCTGAAATAGTCCAAGAACAGAACTCCAATAATCCTGCTGCTGTCTGCGTTTCTATTGTTGATCAAAGAAAAAACAATCACTCACTGCTCTCGAACTTTTAAAAAAGATATAAAGACTATAGTGTTTTTGATTAGCATAATTTATTACATTTCTGTAGGCTACCTGCAAATCACTGTTAGACCTGCCTGAAATGCACCGTTTCCATTTGTATCTTTGTTGTTTATTTAAAATGTTGGTGTCATAACTGCCTGCTTTTTTTATTATGGTATCATGTTTTTATTGTGTTTGTGTTAGTTAGCAGTCAGGTACAGTCATGTGGTACAAGTAGAAGCTCTCAGAAAATTCCCAGATTACAGATGGCAATTATGAGTTCTACAAGGACATGAATTATTTTTCCAAGTTGGAATCTTGTAATTATGGCAAATACAACATGGGATGAATGCACTTATACATACCTGGTTTACTGTAAAAAGAGCTGGTCTTTGGGTGATGTCATGCTTGTCGTTGACAACTTTTCTGTGAAGAGCAAACATTAAAGTTACAGTCTTTATAAGGGTTTACATTTAATTGTGCAGTGTGCCAGTCAATAAAGTGATCCTCCTCAGAACAGGTCTCAGTTAACCCACATGACATACTGCTGCTCTGGATTTCATCATGCCAGCTGTGAGGTGGCATAAACATTTTAGTGCATAAAGTAATTTAAATGTATGTACATGCCTGATGTGAACAACGACATTGTTTCGTTATTGTATAACTTCCATGTTTGAACATAGAGACAGGGTTTCACAGACAGGGCTTCACTTAAACCAGGACTAGGCCTTGGTTAAATTAGGATATTTAAATAACTTTTATAAAAATGCCTTAAGAAATTTACTGGTGTGCATCTTGAGACATGACAATGGCACTGACATATTTTAATGTGTCAGTACATGATATTTTAAGTGAAGACAGCTTGAACATGCATTTTAGTCTGAGACTGGCCTGTGAATCCGGGGGACAATGTTTATATAACGTTAGCTGTGCTCTCTTTTCACAGTTATGAGGGCCATACTTACACTTCCAAAGCATCTCTTCCATTTCTTCTTTCTTCCAAAACAAGATAGTCATTAAGAGGGCTCTGAACCTAGATAGAACAGAAGTATATTCATCCGTTTTTGTATGTATACCGTTAATTAATTTAAACTGACTCTTTCAAACAACAGCCATGTCTATTAAACGTGGTCGTTAAAAATGATTGCACTCACTATATTAGCACTACCATCGTCTCCTCCGCTGCAATCGTGGCTGCTGTATGAGTAAAATTAACTTACCTCCTCAAACAACATCGAGTGAAAAAGAAAAAGCAAAAGACGAAAATAATCTCAGTCGATCTCGCTGGTCCGGGGTTCAAGCGCGATTTGTCAAGTGGTTTGTCAAGTCACCTTTATTTATATAAAAAAAAAACAAAGGCAAAGTAAAAAACAAGAAAGAAATATATCACTTTTAACAATACAGATTGTGTCAAAGCAACTGTACAGCATTAATTAGAAAAATAGTGTGTCAATAATGCAAAATGACTATAGTAAACACTCAATTTTCAGTTAAGGCAGTTCATCATTGAATTCAGTGATATTCATCGTCCAGCTCAGTTCAGTTTAAATAGTCTCTGTGCAATCATTTGCAATCAAGTCGACGATATCGCTGGATATTAAGTGTCCCTAACTAAGAAAGCCAGAGGAACCAAAACTCCATCAGTGGCAGAATGGAGAAGAAACCTTGGGAGATACCAGGCTCAGTCGGGGGGCCAGTTCGCCTCTGACCAGACGAAACCATCAGTTCAATTCCAGGCTGCAGCAAAGACACATTGTGCAGAGGACTCAACTGGTTACTGTGGTCTTGTCCCGGTGACCGTCTAGAAGACAAGGTCTTCACTGGGGATCTGTATCTGGGATCATCTAGTTGTCCTGGTCTCCGCTGTCTTTCAGGCTGTGAGGTCCTCTTGAGGTGTTGTGGGATGCTCGTATAAAGTTTCTATTACGATTATGATGTTCGCAGGTCAATTCGACCCACAAATTCCTGGCTAACGCCAGATGCACAGACTCAAAATAAAATAAAATAAAAAATATCGGTATTTACGGTATTTACACGTATGCATTTAGTAGACGCTCTAATTCTAAATAATTGTAGACTGCAATGATGACGTACATTTTTTTTATCAGTATAAGCATGGTATTTATCAAACTAATGATCTTTGTGCACAAAAATAATAAAAAAAGATTAAATTTACAATAATTTAAAAGAGTTACAAAGCGGTTTATAAAATTCATATTTTTTGAAAAAGAAAGGCTTAAAAAAAAAAAGTTAAATACGGTTTTAAAAGTGTTAATGTTAAAGGTTTACCTAATTTTCTTTTTTGTTTTAATGGTGTGATTTTTGGTGAAATGTATCGAATCCAATTAGGATCAATTTGACCTGCAACATAACAATCGTACCCAGACTTAATAAATAATCTTTATTTTTACAAATGTTGGTCTATCAATGTCTTGTGTCCATCAGTGCGGTGAGCATCTCGTACCTTAGCGTTGCCTTCATGTTTGCCAGGTTTTCACAACAAACCCGCCCAATTGCTACTCAAAACTAGGACAATGGCGTTTTGTGGGGTAAAATACATGTTTTCTTGGTGGGGTTCCCCAATTAAAATTTGCATTCCAGTGGCTAAATGTCACGTTACTGAGGTCGCTTCAACCCGCGGCAACAGTGTTGAAGTAGCCCAACTCCGCGGGAAAACCACAGACTTGGCAACACTGGGTGCGTAAACCTATTACAATTTTAATGCGTCTCAGATCTCTTCCTGTTTCCCATCAATGTGAACGGCCACTCAACATATGGTTCAATATCTCAATCTTACACTGGAAGCGAGCGCTCAATCAACAAAGCTTATAGGTGTCGATACTTACTATAATAATTGCGCCCATGCACCGTTCGCTTCTGGCTTTATTACCACGTTCCCTGCAAAATAACACAACAACATTCTCCATGAGGTGATTAGTCATCTGCATATGCTAAGCTTTGCACTGTTACTTTTAAACTCTTGTGGAAAAAAAAAAAAAAAAAATAATTCTGTCATCCACTCTAAGGGATTCTTATAATCTGCTAATCCACTAGGATTGAAGACCAAAAAGACTTCTACAGATTTAATACTGCTAATGAACAGGGTGTAGGAGCATTACACGAAGGCTGCTTAATCTAGAGAGGTGTCATAAATATGAATAAAATATTGAATAGTCTTTAGGATACAGAGAAATCATGGTCTTAAATGCCTGTTAAATGTTGATTATGATGTTTTAAATGATTTAATGTCTAATATTTCAAGTATTTATACATGCTTGGAATAAATGAATATGCAAAAACTTACTTTGTCATGGTTCTGGGAAATCAGGTAAAGCTTTCTGAAATGAGAAGTAAAAAGGTTGGAGTGTAAAATGTGCCAATAGAGGGCAGTCTTTTGATTTAGCAACATTAAAAGTACCAACATTCTTCCCTGAATTGAGAACAGTGTTTGGAAAACCATTCATGTTTGTATGTTGTCCTGCTGAGGTTTCAATCCACTAGGGCTAATCAGGTAAAAGGAGATTAGCATAACGATAGACTGCTTCATAATCCTCCACCGAAGCCGCACTCAGAATTAGCATTTATCTATTTCTAATGTATCTCTGTGAACGAGGCCAACTGTTTCAAACCTTCAAGGAGCCAAAACATCAATGATATTTTTAAAGAACTGCCATGTACTTGAATATTGAAGCACTATGTCGGAAAAGTGTTTAGTCAACTTTGTCACTTATTAAAATGGGTGCAAAATGAGTGGTACTTTGCTAAATATATTATAAAAATGTACATAAAATATTTTAACAGAAGTGAAGTTAAATTCCTTTAAAATGTGGGACTGCATGGCCTGTATGGGAAATATTTAAATATTTCAAATTGTGAGCTGGAGCATCCCAATAAATAAGCTGAATTAATTATTTATGTGTAAATGAGTACAAATAAATCACATGAAATATAATACTTAAAATACACTGGCCTGCATTTATCCATTTATCCAAATTTATCCATCTTGCTCTTTTAAAAAAAAAATCACGCTATATTTCTATTGATTTGCTTGTGTGGTTCAAAAGTAATACAATTAAACGAATATTAAACTTTTTGTTGTGCTATAGAAATTATAACAAAACACAATGATCACAATCTTTTCTCAAGTGCAATCAAGATGCAAAGTCTAAGCATCATATATTTAGATTTTCATGATCGACAATGGATATTCTTGAATATGCAAACAACTGATACTCCTTGGTGTCTTGTCTAGATGATAGCATCTTGTTATCCTTGTATTTAGTACATCCAGAAAAAAAGGTACCAAAGATGTCCACTGTGGCAGTACATTCAAAGGTACTAAACAAAAAACCATTTAGATCTAATATATGCATTTACTACAGAGGTTTCATAGGAATTCCCCTTTGGGTGTATAAGGCACAATGTGTACCTTGAAAGGGTACCATCCTAGTGACAGCTTTTGTATTTTTTTTTTGAGCGTGTACAAATACTATGCCACATTTCAATCTTCCTATAGCGAACAGATTCGAACAGCTAATCTTCACATTGAACAATCTCATATAAACAGAATCCAAATCAACAGCTGTCCTGAACTCTTTCACTTGCACCTCAAAGTCTACACGTTTTTTTCAGTGTGATTACAGTCCAGATCTTACCTGGTTTTGGGAGGGTGTCCTCTGCTTTGTTCTTGGCTGTTGCACGTGAGCACCGTTCTGTAGCTGGTGTTGTTAGTTTCCTAGTGTGTTTCCCAGTTTGTCTCGTGCAAACGCCTTTATAGTGCAATCTCTCCTCCCTCTCGTTGGCTACGTTATAAAATGTTCATTTCGCTCCCAATCCTATTAGTTGATTAGTAGTCACCTTTTTCTGGCTACAATATGTATAAAAATAGACGCTGAATTGGACTTGGGGGGATTAGCTATTGAGGAGTACATGTATGAATGAGAGTGTCAGCCTCAGGGTCATTTGGTTGGCTGTAAAAATACGCTTGCATCTCTTGTCTGTGTGCAGAGCTCCACCTTCAACATAGCATGTTTCCATTTAGGGCATGTCCTCACCGTGGCATCACTTTCCAAGTCATGAGGCCAGAATAACAATAATAACTGCTCCTAAAGCTTCATAACATACAGCATGTTCATTCTAACAGGATGAGCAGCATGGACAGCCATCAAAGTAAATTCAGCTTTAAAACTCCTGCTCACATTGTTCCTGTTGGTGTAATAAATTCGTAAATGGTTTTCTTGGTATTAATATTCTTGGGTTTTGAGGGAATGAGGTGGGTGTCAAACTATTTTAGAACATAGGCTTCTTCAAAAGCAGTTAGAGGGACATTGTCATTGTACCCTCAGGGGGATTTGTGACCCTGGCATATAGTACTACAAAAACAGTGGTGGGCTGTAACTCGGTATTTGCACACATACCCACTACACTCAAAAATTTCTTTGTGATGTACCTGAAAATTCACGTGAGAAGATCTTTTTCTATTTCAAATAAAAACTCTAATAGTGCTGGCGGCCTTAGCAAAAGGAGGTACTAAAATAACCACCTACAAAGGGTGGAAAGGTTCTAAAAAGATCAAAAAGCATTGCATTAATGCTGAAGTATTCAGATGCAGATTGCTGTCTTAATATATATATATATAATATATATATTATATATATATACAATATATATATATATAAAAGTGCAAGATACAATTAAACTGTGATAAATCACTTTATTAGGGACCACTTTGCTTGGTGGAAGAAATGAATCAGACTGACAAATAATGCTATCTTGTTATTGGTAACTGATCATCTTTTTGAATGACACTGCATCCACACCACTAGGTGTCACTATTAGTTGTTTTACATGATGTAACTAAAACACAGCTGAAAATATCTGTTTTTAGTCACTATGGTCCCAACTCTTTCCCAGACAAAAAGGGTTTGTTAAAACAATGTGTAAGTATAATTAATATAATAATGTAAGCACCATTGTTATTTATTGATTAAGTTATTATCACTATACAGTATGTGATCCTTTGAGGGCTTCATTTAAACAAAGGGTGTTGAATGGGAAATGCAGTGTTGAACATACTGTTATTAATAGAAGTAGTGATTGATGTAATCCTTTTTCTGATAATGAAAGCGAGAGGATCAGACTGGGACGTCTGGGCTCTCACCATACCTCACACCTGCTGTAACAGATGGTCTAAGGTTATAGGGCTTGTGCTCTCTGCTCAGATGGCATGTAAAGGTGTTTAGATCACGATTATGCTCTGTTAACTCAGCAGCCATTGAGCTTGTTGCTCAACATTCAAATACTTGGCTAGTGTTTACTGTAGCAGTTGCAGCACGCTTCAGAAAACCTCCACCTCCCCCAGCTCCACCTGTATGACACTCTAGGGGGGTAATTTCATGTATGCGAGATATGGGAGTACTAATAAATGTTATATGTGGCAAGCAGCAGTATTTTTCCTTACATGGCTCCACAGCAAATTCAAAATTAATATAAAAACCCAAATGTATTTTGCCACTGCTCAGGACCAATTAAGTTTTTATAGAAAAAAAGATTTTATAGTTGTATAGAAAAAAATAGTTATGCGCCGAGTCCAGAAGCCTCGATCAAACAGATAAACAGGACCTGTTATGAGTAGAGGACCTGCACTATGCGGGACCCAATGCAAAACAGGAGGAGGGCGGGGACAACACTTGTGGCGCAGGGGAGCGTGTGCGGGCAGGTAGAGGCCGTGTGGGGATGCGGGAGGAATAAGGGTGTACTCACAACGTGGCCCCGAGGCGTGTTTGACCCCAAGCCTGTTCATTTGACTAGTGTGATCGTCATGGCCACGCCGGGAACGTTCGCTGCAATGCCTGGCTCGATTGGAAGAGGTGGGGCCAGAGCAACGTTCAGTTGGGGGCTCGGGTGGTCGCATTATCGGTCGGAGCGCCGAACTTCTGCATACGGGCAGCATGGATGCGTTGGAACATTCTGAGCCGCAAAAAAGTGAGGACTGTAAAGGGCAATATATTGCTGGAGAGGGTCCGTGTGTTGATGCATCACCAGAACAGGTTGCCAGGTTTTTCACAAGGACCAACCCGCCAAACTCGTTTCTCAAAAAGTAGCCTAATCCCGGCCTAAAAATCACATTCCAGGGATAAATATCAGTTTCATGGAGTCGCTTAAACCTGCGGGGACATGAAACAACAGCCTAAAGTAGCCCAAAGTCTGCGGGAAAAAAAACGCAGGCTTGGCACACTGGGTCCCGACGATCAAATAAAAAACCACAAAGTTAAAACAAAACGATGCACTCCCAACTGTTGCTTCTTGCTGTTATTCACGTGCAGAAAGCAACTTCCTATTTCCACTTATGGAAGTCGTGAGCACTTCAGGTGAGTTGCTGCGGCAGTCAGGCCACCCAAATGCTCCGCATTGGTTGAAGATGCGGTGATGAAGACCAACCCATCCAAGCACCAATTACTGAGCAAACATCCCACCCCTCCGGTGAACTTGGTTGTTGTTGTGTATCAGAGCCAGTGGTCTGATTTGAGTGATCCTCATATCTGTCAAACTAGCTAATGATGTTTAATGCTTGAATTCTTGATAAAATGCAGTTATAGTATGAACTGTTGGCATTAATTGTGCTAATTTTTTGACTTTCTAAAAATCCACTCCTCGCTCCAGTCAAAAATCACACACTCGGATTTCAACATAATTATAACATAAAACGTTTTTCAAATTATGAATGCCAAGTCATAATTATGAGATAAATAGTTTAAATCGTGAGATAAAAAATTTCAATTGTGAAATAAAAAGTCAAAATTATAAGTCAACATTTTATGTCATAATTAAGACTTTCTAATATCATAATTATGACTAAGCATGTCATAATTTTGACATTTTAGATTATATATTACCTTATATATTACTTTGTATTTCATAATTTTATCTTTTTATGTCATACCAAAAGTTATTTTTTTTTCCGTGGCAGAAATAGACTTCCATAGAATTACAATACTATTACACTTTCTCATTGACAAAAATCAACAAATGGTTTAATACAGGTCTAAACAAATGCAGGTAGTTTGCTTTTGTCATGAGGAGTCAGTTGAGATATTTTATTTAATATAATGGCATTTATGGTTACAAACAAATCAATGTCAATCTTAATAATAATACTCGAAGCATTTATGGAATATATTGCATTTATACAGTACATAGGAGAATAAAAAAAGAAGTTGTTGCCAGTCATCTTACCTTGCCTTTATCCCTCATTGAACCCTTGCCGAGGATGGACATCTTTGCTCCCGTTTCCTCTTGTAATCTTTTCATGGAATTGCCCCTGGGCCCCAGTAGTTTCCCAACAAAATTAAACTGTAATAGAGGAGAGAAAAAGCAATACGGTTGGTCTCTCACACTGCCTGCTCCCTAGACAGTTGCCTCAGTTACTTCACAGTCAAAAAAAAAAAACATTAAAAAGTAGGTTGGTTTTTCTCATCAAGCACAAAAACAGTTACAGTGAGAGAATGAAAAATGATTTTGTTGGTTCAAAATGAAATCTGTGGCAGTCCTCAAACATTTTTTGGTTCAAGTTTTTCAGAAGCAATCAAAACAGATGTGAAAGTCTACACCTGTTTCTGCAGGGCACTGCAGCCACTCATGTGTCTAATCGATGTTTGGGGTCAGTGGTTGGGCTCCGCTGCTTTCAGAGATATTATAACATGTACCAAATGCCAAAAGGGATCTTCAAAATGATCCAGAAGNATCAAAAAAGATGTAAGAGTCTACACCTGTTTCTGCAGGGCACTGCAGCCACTCATGTGTCTAATCGATGTTTGGGGTCAGTGGTTGGGCTCCGCTGCTTTCAGAGATATTATAACATGTACCAAATGCCAAAAGGGATCTTCAAAATGATCCAGAAGTCCATGCTTGTATGAGGCATAACATAATGAGTTTATTTCCAATGGGGATTCAAGTAATACTACTCAGATGATGAGCTATCCAGCAACTGCCTTGGGGCAGCAACTAACATTTCAGTCACACAGCAGATCAGCGGTCATTGAGAACACTCGGACTTCACCATTTTTTCACCCCCTCTCTCCGTTGGTTTACTCACATCTGTGCATCATACAGCTGTATCTTCAAGGGATTTCTGAGTCTTACACTTTGCAATCAGATTTGGGCTGCAGAGGTTTGTTTAATGTCCATGATAACAACAAATCTTAAATAGTCAATAAATGCTGCCATTGTAAGAAAACGGTGCATCAGATTCCCTTTATAACACTTCATCACTGTCAGCTCATGTTCAGTGTTCATCACTTTATCTGATGCATTACTACAATCCCCTTAGCAAAGCAGCCTCTCTAAATTCACTTTAGATGTAATATGTTTTTGAGAAACCTTTTAAAAACATTTTGTATATCTTTACACAGGACAATAAAACAGAATAAGAAAGTGACCTTTTGGATGTTGAGAACACATCTCACACACACACACACACACTTTCACAATTTTTCACATGTTTTAACTTGACACATCGTATCACTGTCAACACAGGGGTAATGGCAAAAGACATAAAAAAATGGATATGAATTTAAACAACATCTTCTCTGTGAGAGTTTTACTGTGTGAAATGTAAAACAACTTTTTACTGTAATACGAATTTACGTGCAAGCCGGGGTGGGTGAAACAAACTTAAATCTTAAACTTTACTCTTAAAAACCGTTTAAGAATTAGGAGGCCAAATAAATAAATAAATACATAAATATTGGTTGTGTTTGACTAGTCCACCATCCGTGACATTCCAACTGTAATGTAAATAAAGCACACATTTGTACAGTCTGATGTTGCATAATTTTAGCGATAAGGCCGTTTACTACAGTATTTGTATATGTCCAGCCCAGTGAGCCAGACATTACTAAGGGAAGTGAATTTGTCCTTAAAATGTTTGCAACGGTTAGCTGATATGTGGTGGCCAGAATGAAACAGTTGGCTATAACACATGTTGACATACCCTGCCTAGCACATGGCTGGAATCTCCTCAACACATGCTCTTCCCAGTCAGGCTGTAGATGCAGCTGTACGGAACTCTAGCTGATGAAACGCAGAAGAACCGTCACCGAATTTAGCCGGAGCCACAAAGCAAATGCAAAAAGTTTCAGGTGAAAGGGTGAGGTGTGGGTAGGGCAGTATATTTAGCAACACTGCAGCACTGCGCCAAAGCGTCATGACCAACTCTCTCGGAGCAGTTGAGCTGGAGGTGTGCCTTTTGCATCCCCTCTGACGGGGTGTGTATGACAGGAATACTCTGCAGCTGGCTGGGTGCCTCGGAGCAGATGGTTGCCTCAGCTACAGTGTGAAGATGCTCACTGGGCGGCTGCAGTGGAGTGGCCTGTTTTCATTAAGCTAATGAATGTCTGGAGCCACTCTCCTGCTCCAAGGTGGGCAATTTAGGCTTTATTAGGGGGCACAGTTCAGTGCTGGATGAGGTTTGAAGTGATGCAAGCTGTCCCTCGCAGTCCCCAGCAGAGGCAGGCCACAGAATGATGGGCATTATGCAGCACTGACAGGCTGAGGATGATAAACCTGACAACCGGAGGCATAAGTGTCAAACCGCATTACCTTATTATGAGCAAATGGGACTTCTAAGAAAGTGCGCATGGTGTGCTGTTGGAGATAGATAACTAACTCACATCCCCCCCCCCCCCCCTCTTCTAGAGCTGGATCTCTCCGGGGGTTTTAATTGCAGACTTGTGATACACTGTTCGACGAAAAATCCGGGAAAGCACCAAGCGGTAGTGTTTAGTGATAACCTAAAGAAGCGCGAGAGGGGCTATCACTGTGCGTCATGCAGAATCACTTATTTTGGGAGACTGCAGGGAGTTCAGAGTATGTGTGTGGCTGGCTGAACAAATGACTTTTCACACATGAGTCCCGTTGACAGGAACCTTCACCTGCGCTTGGCGCTTTCTCATGTGCATTACATTGATTTCTCTGTCAAAATCTATTCAGAAATCATTCAAGTCACTCAGACCACTAAGCTCTTGATCAGTTCATATTGGCACAATCACCAGACACATTTTATTGGCACAATCACAGACACATTTTACTATCATCACATAATGACAGTCATTCTATTGGAGTCATTTCTGTTGATTCGTCCAATATGCTGTAACTACACAATCAGCAGACAAAACAAAACAAAACATCTTTATCCATTGAGGGCCATGCAAACATAACTGTGTACTCTACAAAATTGTATTTATTTATTTATAAACAAATATAATCACTAATATTTTGTTGCTCTGCAAAAGCAAAGGTGAAATTTGGTATGTTGGGTTACTAGGCAAATTTTTCTCAGTACCATTGTTGTTACATAGTTACACATGCCTTTGTGGGGCAGTGTTGTACAGTAGATGTTGTCTACATCAGTTGCCATTAGGACTGCGCAATATGGCCAAAAATATTATCACAATATTTTTTTCCCATGTCATACAATATCTTTATTTATCACAATATTTGTTTACCATTAATGGAAATGGAAATACTTTCCACATGTTTGTCAGACCTTGCGAATGACTGTAAACATAATTTGTTTGTTCACAAACTCCACCGAGTAAGCTACCTTTTAATTTAGGGCCCCATGAAATCCATTTTATTTTCCCTAAATTCTGAGTTTTCCATTGTATTTTTTTCTGGATTCTGTGTTTTATGACTGAATACAAATTTGCCATCAAAAATGGTGTCTAATGAAATTAATAAATAAAATTATAACAATCGAATCAGTCTTTTAAAATGTAATCAAATGAAAACATAAATATAAATACAAAACATTGCATTTTTATTTTTTGTGAAATAAGATGCTGCACAACGAAGTACCATAGTAGTATTATAATATGGGTATTATTATTACTTTGCGAAGTGCATTTCAGTATACAATAGTAACATATATTTCTGTCATAATTTCTTCAAGTTAAACAGAACTTTTTTGGCAGCTTGTATCAAATCTTTGTATTTCATTGTGTATTTGACGGTAGTTTTTCTCAAATGAAATTGACTCTCAGAGCAGCTCTGGAGATGTTCATGTGTAATGTCCTCTATAAGGAGATGGGGCAGACGCGGAAAAACACTGTGCGTGTTCACAGTTTGAGGTTGTGTAGTAGAGAAACTAGTCAATCCATTTACACAAAAGATACATAGAGCATGCAGAATTATAAGCGACTTGCACTGACTGGCTGTTGTCACATTTATTTCTGCTTTGTCATAGGCTGTTAATAATTTTATTGCAATCTTGATATAATATCTTTTATTGCCCAGCCCCAGTTGCCATAGACATGAATGTCACTGGATAGCTCTCTCCAGGTATCACAGACCTTCTGTTTTTGCTGGAAATCATTCCCTACATGATCATCAAGTGTCTAGCGTAATTCTTTGACGAGTAATTTCAAGAATTTAGGAACTTAAAAATGGGCCAAAGACCAAATAAGGTTGAGAATTCCTGCTCTAAGACCAGCTTTACTTGTTAATTTAAACTTCCTCAGAAAGAGTCTTAAGAGTTTAAAATATGTCTCATACTCAGTCTTTAATGCATTCTGTACTTAATTCTGAATTTCATTTTGTGGTGCACTAAAAGTGCTGTTCTAGAACAATTCTCTTCTGCTTTCCCATTCTCAACAGGTTTGTAGCAAAGTGCTCCTCTATACTTTTCTAAGTCTTTGACTATTTTGTTTTTCATTCTGCATTATTAAAGGTGCATATTCTTATCCTTCGTGAAAGAGCTACATACTAATCTATTTTTGGTGCATCTTATCACATCATCAAGAAATTGGAACAAGAGATCTTGAGGGACACAAGCAAAATTTCAATCTGCTGCCAATTTATCATGACTGAATATGCTCTATACATCTAAAGCTAAAGAGATATTAAGCACAAGACACATGCTAAATTGTGTTATTTACACATTTGGGCTCCAGACTGTGCCAATTAAACCTGGAATTATAGACTCTGCAGAAATAGTTACAACAGCTCCACTGCATTTTATGCTGTACAAATGACTATAATGTCTAGGGCCAATAAACTTCTAAATATCCTCAAGGCTGTTTCAGCAAAAATGGCACAAAACTCCTCAGGCTTTACAACAGAATGTGCTGCCAGCCAAAGTTGGAAAAAAGAGAACACATAACATAACCATTAGTGGAGTTAGGCTGTTTGCCTCTGTTTGAGTTGGAGGTTGAAACATAGCACCCTTGCCATAAGCTGTGAAACCAGATAAGATCCACATGGGTTAGATGTCTACTGCCAGTGTAGCCAGCTGTGCTGCTAGCGAGGCCTAGCACAGGCTGATAGCAGGATTATTGCTGGGAACTAGGATTGTGAGAGATGTAATAATGACCAGGAGAAGTGGCCTGGCTGCAGTCAATAGACATGGGTATTAGCAGAGAATGGTTTAAACAGTGGCAGCGCACTATGGTGTTAAATAGAGGCAGGTGTCAAAGGGCCAGTGCTGGCAGTTAGTGGAGGCTAATGAGCTAGGACAAAGAGGGAGAGCTTTGATACTGGCCAGCATTCACCATATATTATTATAGCTTTAACATCAAAATAAGCCAAAGGGCTTTCAGATAAGGACTAATAATTATATTTTAAAGATTTATAAACATTACATAAGTTCAATGTTGGAGTTACATTTTTTAGTTAAAATACATTCTATTTTTAATATATTTAAAATGTGATCTTGCTGATAACATTTGTGTGCTAATATTTTTGTAGAAAACTGTGATAGTTAGTGCCAGGGATTGTTTTAAGAAAAAAAACTGCATGAATTAGAAACAGATATTTTTCACACTATACAAGTCCTGATGTACATTTGTCAGTTTTAATGTGTTCTTGCCTAAAAAAAAAAATGATAATAGTAATATGTATTAACAGTATTATATATATATATATATAATAATATATATATATATATATGAGATAGTATATATATAGATTATATATATATTGTTGACTTTAATATGCGGATGTTCGTTACAGAGTGCAAATTGAAGCAAAAATATAAATGACCTTAATAGAAAATTGTAAGGTTAAAGCCTTGAACTTGAAACATTCTCGTAACATGACATTAATTAGAATCTATACACGAAATAAGAATACATTTATTGTAAAAAAAATTAAAAACCAAACAACAATAATAGTTATTATTGTTGTTTTTATATGAATATTAAAGAATATTTATTGTTGAAATGCGTAAAATAAGAAAATGAGATGCGCATAACCCATAACAAACATGTATGTTATCAAACTAAAAACGCATGTTCCAAAATTCTGAACATTGTGTTCAGTGCAGCTCTAGAAAAGGTAACAGCCTGAGGAGAAGTTGATGATGGATCCCCAGCATTACAGAACCCATATTGAGCGCTGACACTCTGGGGCTGACAGCACAGATGCAGGGTAAACAAACAGCGCATTAAGAGCATCTCAGAGTCAAGAGGCTGACAGGTTAAAAGACTGTTACCCATACAGATGAGAGGCATCCACTCTCTTCCCCAGACTACATCTCCCATGTTACTTTGGTGTCAGCTCTTAAAACGAAATGCTGTCCTGGAAAGGTCAAAAAACTGGAAAGTCACACATTTACAAGTTTTCCAAGTGCAAAAATATTTGTTTGCTAAAGATTATGGCACCAACATCACACATGAATGTCTTTCTGCTGGCTGCTTAGTGAGTGTGTTATTCCATGGCGTGTTGGTCATTTGAAACATACTGGGATAAGCCTTATAAACCGATTAGGAAAGAATCCATATTCCCATAGGCTCAGTGTTTCTTTCCATGACTTTCCGTCTCTCCAAATCTTGAACCAACAACTGTGCACCACAAGAAAACCACATTATCTGAGCTCATGTTTACAATTTTATAAATAACCTTCCTCAAAACAAATAAAAGGTGCCTCAGCAGGCTTTTAATTCATTAAGAAGATACAAATTCCTCACTATTGTTGATTTGTTCTTTTTATTTTTCCCTACTGTGTACTGTTCGATTCTGAATCTGTTCAGCAGCTTATCTATGTTAAACACCTTTGACAAGGTTGGTCGGCCTTTGGGACTAGGGAATTCTTTAACAAGACAACAAATGGTTTATCTTTGTGTGCAGAGCTTGCCTACACCTCCATGTAAAGGTCATATAACTGGAGACAGATAAGCCACAATCTATGGGGACAACAACCATCGGCGTTACTATTCAACGGATTAGCTGTGTTTTCAGAACTATAAAGGCAAACCTTCTGGTAGATCTGTTTGCATCTTTTCTTGTTGATGGTTTTTAATGAAAGGTTTAGGTAAAGCTGGGTGCTTAATACTACTACTACAATAAAACAGCATTGTGAATTCTGAATGCACTACACTACAATGTTTTTATGAATATCTTCAAGATTTTTTGGCTAAACACAAATGCAATTCTTGCAGTATAATGCTTTAAAAATATGTTTCCATGCTTTCACTTCTTGCATGCCAGACTTTCTTTACAACACTTTAAATTATAAGCAATTTAGATTAGTAATGTAAAATTGTAATGTTAAAGCCTTGAAACCTTTTAAATCTTTTAACATTAAGTCATATCTAATTTAGGCTACATTAAGAATTAAAATAATAATAAACAATATACATATTATAAAAAAGATGTAAATTAGATGCCATTCATCTATCATATTAGGAGATGTAAAAAAAACATTATAAATTCTTCATATAAATCTGAAGAGAAATAATTAATAATTATATAATATATATATTTCAAAAATTATTATATTCACTTCATATTATCTATTATTGATATTGATATTTTACTATTGATATATTATCAAAGTTATAAAAGATATTCGTGGTGTTGAACTATGATCAACAAAATTTCTACCTTCAAGGATTTCTTTATATCATGATTTGACATGGGTCTGAATTTGTGCAGCATAACAATCAGAAAATGGACTGAAAATATGGGCAATGCAGCTACCGCCTCGATCCATGTGCTGATGATGCAAGTTTTTTTGCACCATTGGCATGTGCTACTGGACATGTGTTTGTCAATTTAATGTTCAGCCCAATGGAATCAGGTGAATGATAGCATATACGTCACAACATTTTGATTCATCAGTGTGCACTGCACCAAAACAAGCTTAGCGTCTACTACGCCTCTAATGAGTCTCTGCACAAACAGATGTACCCATAGGACATTTGCTAAGTCTTAATTAGAATCCTCTGACAAACCAGACACCAAGGCGCTCTGGCTACCTTGTAAACCTGTGCAAACACAATGAATTACACTACAGTGTAAAGCAAAACATCCCAATAGTTTACGCACATGTCCCTGTTGATCAAAATAACACCATCCCCTATGGGAAGAAACCCACAGACCATCATAAAACAAATTTGCAGCAATGCTCTTATGTGCAGAAACGCCCAAATCCATCTCTTAAATCTAAATAAAGTGGTTTCCATGGCGACCATGTCTTTGACTTTACTAGATGGTGATGCAGGTACCCCAATCATCTCTTGGCCTTCCTTTTGGTCTATATGTGTGTGACGCTCTCTTGATTTCTATCAGTTCCCACAGGCATCTGAGGTCTGTGTCAGCAGGAACTATATTTCACTGCAAACCACTGACTATGCTTCACTTTAAGTTATGGTAAATCAAACCCTTTATTTGCATACAGATAAGAGTAACTGATGAAAAAATGAAAACACAGTGCAGTATTGTGATGTCACAATGAAATATATACAGATCTGTGCAACGAGATCTAAGGAAGTAGAGTTGCAGAGGTAATACAAGGATTAAAATATCCAGTGCTTCTACATTTGGTGGACACTGTCCAAAACACATCAACTAAGCATTTGTTCAATGCAGTAGCAGAAACTGGATTCCCAACAAGATGTAGGGGCGACCAGGAGCAATTTAACAAACTAAATACATTAAACTGAACTGGATTGCCGCAAATTTCTTAATCCCAGAATGCTTTGTGTCAGACTGTATAAGGAGAATAAATGTTAAAATTATGTGTTATTTTGTGTGTTTTTGCACAAGATTAATACAGGGAGAGAGTGTTAATGTGTTAGTGTTAAATGTTCTGTTATGCTGGGATTTATAGGGGTTTCCATTATGTTGTAGTTTTCTGGGGGTTACCATTGTGGTGAAGAGTATATCCTGTGATTAAGTGATAAAACAAAAAGCTATATATACTTTAATCAGAGAGGTGTGAAACATGCAAAATAAATAAATACATAATCTTAACAGAGCCAAGTTGTACAAGTTGTTAGGGTGCCTCTGATTTGTGTCATAAGTTCATAAAGGGGATTGTGACACTAATAGGCTGCAACTCAAAAACATCGAAAAGAAACAGCATTCTTAAAATTAATGAAGTTTTCTTCCCCTATATCTGTAACCTTGCCAATTCAGCACAGAGGAGCCATTGAACCTAATATTCACTAAATAAAATAATTTAAACAGAGCCTGCAGTCAGTGAAACTGTAAATGCATTTAACTTTTCATTTCATATAAAGAAAGTGCTCTGTGATAATTTGAAGAAAAAATAAACATACCATGAATGTATAATGAACACATGCATAGCACAACAGTGATGTGCAATTATTATCTTGTCATGAAAAACAAAGATATTCTAAGAAATGAGGCAATGCATTAAAAGTCTCAGTCTGAAACAATGCCAAGGAATAAAGATTCAGAACAAGGAATTCTTGTCAAGGTCAATATATACATTAGAAGTCTTTAGTCAAAAGATACATAACAAACTGCCATTCAAAGTCCACAAAGGCCTATTCTTCATTATAAATACATAAACTAAAGTTAGCCTATAATGAGAGGATCAAAGAAACCAAGATCGACTCCAGCACAGTTATTCTGAGCTGCAGCCGAGATGCTCTTCCTTGGAAACAGTCTCATCAAGCATGATTAGACAAAACTCTGAGACAGCGCTGTCGTCACCCACAGATTAATTAACTTTACATAGATAAATCCTAGGGATTTGTAACAGAAAGCATAACATAAAGTCTAGACTCTGTAAGCTATTATCTGTTCTGGTCCACAAATTCATTTATCAACTGATGTTAGGGTATAGTGGTTTCTATGCGTTAAACTAACATTTTTATTTATTTATTTATTTATTGGTCAAAAACGAAAAAGAGTTTAAGCATAAAAACAATAAGTGTAATACTGCTTTAAATTGTTGTTGTTCCCCCCCCCCTCCAAAATTAAAAAGTTTTCGGTTTGAATTAATGCAATTTTGTTTTTGTTTTTCCGAGCAAAAAAATAAATATCATACATTTTTCCCTGATTTACAGAAGACACCCACTAAAATGTCATTCAGTGTAACATTCTTGTCAGGCATATTTACAACAAAAATCAATTTATGATATATTAAAAGACTAATTACTTTCACCCCAAATACTAATTAGTTGTAATTTTACATTTTTTGAATTTGCCACTATCCTAGGTTTTACCCATTTGTCAGTGAGAATTTTTTACTCATTTAAAACACAAATTGAATATGCTTCCTTATTCTTTTATATTTTAATATGTACACCTCAGAATAAGCATGTTTGAATTTTTAAAGTTACACTGAATGACAATAAGTAACATTACTTCAAACAAATTGTAACATTTTATTCTCCCAAAACTTATTTGAAACCTTAAAAATAGACACTTTACTTACATTTAATGTGCTTTCTATTGACATATAATCACTTTTGTAAATTTCTTTTGATGCGGACATCTTAACGTCTTTGACCCTTATGCATTGCTGGGCCTTGTCTACACCAGCGAAAATGCTATACATGCAGCAAAACATTAACTCTATATCAAGTGCCATGCTACGTAAAACAATTATAGGATGGATACCGTGTAAAATGTTTTCTTAGCAGGGACATATTTTCACCAATATGCAAGCGCTGACACAACTAATCTATACTATTTGTCTAAATAAATGGAAAATAAAACCCTAAAAAAAGCCATTTGTATTAATTACCTGCTACACTTTAATTTAGCATCACAACAACAGTAAGAAATATTCAATCTGAGACTTGCTCAAGATTACATTTAATATAAGTTTTTCAACTATTAATGCTTTTAATGATTAACTTAAATTAAGTAAATTAAATGACTGCAAAGGTATTCTAAAATTATGAGAAATAAGTATGAAAAGTCAAATACAGACATTTCAACCAATACCGATGATCATAATCAGTATGGTACCAATATAATGTGCATCATTAGTTGTTTTTTTATCCTTTCTCACCCAGACTCTTCACACCAAAACCTGCTTCAGTCTGCAGTTACAGAAAAGAAAGCAGGATGCCCACAGTCCTACATATGCCGAGTTCACACTGCACGATTTTATCCCGATTTTTCACTCGCCGACAGGTTTTGCGAAATCGCCAACAAATGCCCGAAATCAGAGGCAAATCGGTTCTCGTTCACGCGAGTGACAATCACGCAATGTAAATTATCAAAGACGCGATCTGAGAGAATCGCCGACGCCCGCAAAATATTTGGAATGCTAAATATCTGGAGCTGTCGGCGATTCCCAATCACACTGAGTGAAATGATTTCTGACTGAAAAACACATCAGCGATGACCTACAGCCAACGAGAGACCAAGATACAGTGCAGAGGGAAGTTCGGAGAGGAGTTATAGACCAGAATATCAGTAATTTAATAGATATATGAACAATTATATAATACAGAAACAAGCACAAACATTTGCTAGACCAGCCACAACATCAGCATAACAGCAACTGCAAAATGATTTACCTCCAACTCTCTTCGCAGAACACCCAATCCCTGTTCCCTGCATCTCCCTCCTGCATAATCAGTTTTTCTTTTTCTCCTTGTAGCTGGAAATCAGCCCAGACAAGTGGGGATTATTATCTATTGATATATATTATTATTATTTTTTAATAGTACATATTGCTGGAAGAACTTGTCTGAGAGCCGCGGGTTTTCTCGCGTTATTCCTTGTCACTGTCTAGTGTGGTTTGGTTGTGAAACGTAGTTTGCGGGATCCGACAGAGCTGTCGACGATTCTTCTATTGTCAAGTCATGCAGTGTGAACCCCGTCGCCGATCCATCGTCCAGTGGAACACAGCAGGAGCGACGAATGCTACCCCAGAGAGTACGCAGTGAAAACACGGGCGATAGCCGAGTTTGAAAACGTTTTGCAGGTGACTCGGAATAAAGGCTCTTAAAATCGACACGTATGTCTCAGATCAATAAGAACCTGAGATGCTAAAATAAACTTGAACACCTTGGCCTCATTCATGAAACATTCTTAAATATATGAGTAAATTCTGAGTAATTTGCGCGTAAATCTGACCTTCCCGAAAACTCTCCTCTGGATTAACAAATGCTTCGTAAACTTCCGATTTGATAGTTAAGCATGCGTATGTTAATGAATTCCAATGATTCATAAATAGGGCACTCGTGCCCAAGTTATACAATTACCATTATCCCCGCCTATAATTACAGCTATGCAAATTGCGTGTCCAGGAACACAGTGGAATATTCTGGTCTACTTTCTCAGGTTTGGCTCCAGTATATTGCAAAAAAGACTAATAGGCCATATGCCTAACAATAAATATTCAATAATGTGTGTCCACCAAAGCGTTTTTAGCCAGCTGAAAAATGTCAGGCGCTCTTCTGAAAACGGCCAGCTGGTGGTGCTGGAGGGCGCTTTGGTGACACAGCGTTTTTCCAGCTGAGACGCTTTGATTGCTATAATTTGGAATATCCACAGCAGTAATGCATTACTAGTATCTCATTTTGAAGAATATTACTGAATATAAAAATGCAGTAACCAGTAATGTTAACTTCTGTAATTCAGTAATGTTAACTAATGTAATTGTTGTTCAGTTGTTGTACAAGTAGGATGATTGGTCGGTTTACCCAAAGCTAAACAGTTTATCAACTCCCAGCTACCAAAAAAACAACAACAAAAACCCCAGAACAAACGCACTTGTAAAATATTTTGATGGCAGTACATCAAAATTCAGTGTCATCAGTTTGCCAAAAAGAACACAGAACGTTTTACGCACCATTTACACATGGTAGGGAGCAGGTGTAAATTTCTTTCATACCAACTAACATTTTGAAAATACGAAAACTTTCATGAATCCGAAAATTTACGTTAGAACAGCTTTAAGAACGATTTACACAAAAATTTGTTCTGCTCGTGTTTCATGAATGAGGCCCATTGATTATTTTGTGCAATCATGTTTTTAAACAAAACTATTTTTTTTACCTGAAAAATATAACTCTTCAAAAAAAACACATCTTTTATGGCTATATTGGGTGGGGGGGGGGGGGGGCTCCCCTCGACCCTCTTACATCATAGTACCAAAAACAATATGTAAAATAAAATCTCTGAAAATTACATAATCTACACTTAATATTATTAAATTCAATGACATTGTACAGATATTTGTCACTTTCCAGGAATATCACAAGAGACCTTTGCCATAAAATTACCCTAACTACAAAAGCAGCCAAGATCCTGAGGAAAGAGGGATTTGGGAAAACAAAAATCCATTGTTATAACTCGAACAAGACATGTAAAATCTAAACCTAAGGCGTGTTCTTTGTACTCTTTTTCAACAGCACAAATCTACTAAACCCATCAAACAGTCTGCACATTTTAGTACTCCAGGGATTCATTTCCTAAAGCAGAAACAGTAAAAAATGAGGGAGCATACGAGAAGCCCAGAAGCTTTATGGATCCGTCTGTGTAATGCTCATGGGCTTTTTTTCCCACTCATTTTCAAAGCATCATTTTAAAGCAGCACAATGCTGAATAAAACGTGATAACGACAGAGTAGTCTGAAATAAATAACCAGTCACCTGAAATGAAAACTCTGCATCAGAATATGCTTCTAAAATAAAGCACCGTTACTGACAAAAACATGATGTGTGATATTGTTTCCTGAATCACTATAATCAAACAATCAGCAGGAATTAAACGTAAGCAAGCACCCAGCACCAAGTACGCTACATCTCTCGTTTTTATGCCACTTTTAAAGACTTTAGTTATCTGTGAATGAAACTGATCAACATAACAAATACGAGAGCTACCAAGTCGAAGCCCCACAGAAAGATTAATCAACCAACAGACAATAACATGATACATGTTGATAAATAAAATGGTTTTATGCCTCTATTGGTGCTGAGAATCTAAGATTTCCTAACAGATGTGTGAGAGGCCAGCTGGTAATACGCAAAAAAAGAGGAGGGAAAAAAACAAGAATAATTTCCTGATTACGAAATGAGGCAGAATAATGTTTGAACAGGTAGAAACAGATGTGGCATGCCTGTTACCCTGAGAGAGCCAGGAACCTTTTCAGCTAGGACAGAAATATAAGGTGTAAATAACAGCAGATCTGCAGTGCAGCACAAATCAGAGTCTGACACCATCTAGTTTGCTCCTGCCAGATACAGAACATATTAAGTCATTACCACAAGCACAGCAATCCCATAAAACTGATGAATTGCGTTTGATCCTCTCTGATCTCCACATGACTATAACAATGATTTGGCCGGCACGTCATCAGCACTCTGTATGTTGTATGGAGCACTGAGGCCTTACCTTAGGATACTGCTGCACCGGGATCAGCACGCGCTCTGACAGTTTGATGTTTTTGTTGCTGATGATATCCAAGTATTTCTTCACCTCGCCATCTTTTCTCAACTCGTCTCCTTCGAACTTTTCAATCTCTGAATGAAAGAAAAAAAAAATAGCTCGGGTCAAATAATGTCACAAATTCCAGCCCAGAATATTAGGAAAAACGCAACAAAATGCTTTAAGATATTTTCAGCTTCCGGTGGCACATTTATTAACAGCAATTAAATAAATACTCCACGTAGAAAGTAACTTGTCGGCGTAAGCCTGCTAAGCCCTTATTCGCATGACAAACACAAATTGAAAAGCTGCAGCGCAAAACTGTAATATTTTGTGCTTCAGGAATTTTATGGTGCTTTTGAGAATTGAGCCAGAGACTTAGCAGCCACACAACATTAAAGGGGCTTGAAATGAAGCTGTCACCTGGGTTCCTCCAGGGATACCCTTCTGTCGCTGCTAAATTAATGCTCAGCAGAATTGAGAATTATGAACCTGTGCAACTCGTGTAAAACATGGCGCGGGAAAAGAAGGGAAGGGAAGTCAGCAGGTGAAGGGAGACCGCTATTTTTCACCTCTCCTCTGGTGAGACTCTCAGCTGCTTAGACCTGCAGAAAACCATATTGTTTCTCTCTAACTTCTATACTGTATGTAGGAAGGAGCAGCTTGGATTTCATCCCAGTGTCGTTTCAAATTTTAAGACCTGTAGACCCAAAGCGTGTTTGTTTTAATGATAGCTTAGTGTGGTGGTCTTTCTGAATACAACATAGGTTATCTGCGGCAGTTATTTGGCGCCTTATGTATTTAAAATAAAATGTTCTCTCTGTATAGTTGTTTTCTAACGATCACCTCTGTTTTCTAAATAGACCCCTTATTGTTTATCATCAATGCTTTGTAATAAACAGATAGAAAGCAATTATTTGCTGGTTTAATCTGCTGGAATTATGTGTAACAACAGAGTATAAAATCACTGAAATAAATAATAATAAAAGTTATTTCTGCAGTTATTTTGAACCAGCTGGTCTCAAGGTGATTTTAGAGAATGTATTAAGTCAGTTCAAACCAGTAGTTATTGGGGAAAAAATCAAAGAAATATGATCTCAGTTTAAATATTGATTTTATGTTTATTTTTAGCCTTTTATTATTCTAAATGGGGCCCACTAGCCCCTGGGTGAGAACCACTGCTTTAAACCTAACAAACCTATTTTTGCTTGAAAATTTTTCTAGCACTAAACAGCCCTATGATTGTGAGTTCAGATGCCGACTGAGGCGATGCATGAACTGGAGAGTTACAGTGGTCTTGCTTCATCATGTGCCCTTCAGCATGACACTTACTCTCAGGTGACTGCAAGCAACTAATGGCAAAGCATCTGCAAAATGACAACAGCAAGAAAAGGTGAAATTTCTATCAAAAAAGTAAGTAATGACATGGTCTATGTAAAAGTCAGCTGATCATGATTAGTTTTTTTTTTTAAACCTTTTTTTGTACTGGGGATGCTGTTCTTCCTGTCGTCTTGCCCTTTCCTCTGGCTGAAAGGTATGAAAGAAACCAAACCAGGCTGAAAATGAGACACATTTGCAAAGGGAGATCTAACAATAAGGCAAGCTAAAAATTATTTTACAGAGAGTGTCTACATACATCCTGAATAAATATTTGTTTCTGCATAAAGTGTAACATAGGAATGTGAGGAAAGTATAATCACTTTGTCCTCTTGCTTATGAATATATGTAAGTTAATTTGAAATATGAAAAATACTTCTAAGAAGCTGCAAATGTCTCATTGTAATCCACTGGGAACAGACTCTTCTGTGTTCTGTTCATTTCTAATGCTATTTTATTTGCCCAGAAAAGATTTGATCAGAATTCACAGCTGCTGTTTTTTTCCTTTGACTTTTTTGCAAATACAAACTGCACAAACAACAAAGCAACATATATCTATATTTTTTTTAAAACAAGAGTGCTGTAAGACCTCTATGTTTTCAGATTTCATTGATTTTGGATGCCCCTAAACACAAGGAAAGCATCTCTTGAGTATGCTATGCATGCCTGACAACGTTAACTAACAAAAGTCTCTGGGTGCTATTTAGGAGCTGCTGATCTGAACTTATTGAGTTGAGAAACAGACCAAAAAGTCCACAAATGGGCTTTTAGTTGATACATATAACAATTTCAAGGGTGAGTGGCTCTGTGGAATGAGTATCACAGCATAATAGGAAAGATCCAGGCTTAAAATCTGGCCTGGATTCTTTTTCAGACATCTGTTGTTATGCCTTTGCATAAACACTGTACCCTGCTTGTGTCACAGGATCGGCCAGGCTCCATCACCTCCCAATCATCACAACGATCCCTCTCACCTGAGCTCTGAGCACCTGCACCTGCACCTGTCACCAATCAAACACCTCGTCACCAGCCTGCATAAAAACACACACCTCAGACACCCTCACTTTCCGGTCTCGTATACACGTAGAGGACTCAATGACTTTGCTACTACTACCATTTGAATACTTCCTGCCTTACTTACCTCCTAGTGTTCCGCCTAGTGTCTCCTCGTCTCCTGTGTTCCTCCTAGTTCACGGATTGCTGAGGTGTGTTTGCTCCTCCTGCCTGCATTCCAGCTCATGTACAGCCAAAGACCCGGATTACCCCACTCATCATATCCTTCGAACTATTCCCTCACAATCACATCCTCTGAACCCTACCCCAGTACTCTCTGTGACCCAATAAACCTATTTGATATAAACTAACCTGTTGCGTCAGACCTCTTCCGTTACAGAAGACCGGACCAACACCGACGGCACAGATGAGTTCCCCCCCACGGCATGCACTCAGCTGCGTGGTTCTCCATCCTCGCTCGCTGGGATCTCCCCTTCTACGAGTACGCCGGGGAGTTTTGCAAGCTGGCAGCGGAGACGGCGATGGACGATGCCACCCTCAACCATCTGCTCTGGCTTGGGGCCAACTCCCATCGCCCCTTGGACCTCCCAGACACCACTGGCCTCTGTTGGAGAGAAGGCGTATTCCGGTGCCTGGGGAGTGTCCGGTCCCGAGCCAGAAACAGTCCGCCACCGTGCGCGGCTTACCCAAGTCAGCCGGCAGTTAGTGTGGCAAGCCGAGAGGACGTTAGTGTGGCAAGCCCCAAGGACGTTAGTGTGGCAAGCCCCAAGGATGATAGTGTGCCAGCCCCAGAGGACGTTAGTGTGGCAATCCCCAAGGATTTAGTGTGCCAGCCGCCCCAGAGTCCTCAGTGCACGGCCTTTTTCCCCCCCAAAGGGCCCCCCCCCCCAGAGCTTTTGTCGGCTCCAGCCCCAGAGCTCGCTCCAGTCCCAGCTCCTCGAAGGCACTTTGCTGTGCCTGCTCCTCCAGAGCGCCCTCCAGTGCCAGCACCACGGAAACGCTACCCTGTTCCCCAGTTCAGCCCATGGAGGGCTCCTGAGGGCTCCTGTCCCCGAGTTTAGTCCAGTGAGGGCTCCTGTCCCCGAGTCCAGCCCAGGGAGGGCTCCTGTCCCCGAGTCCAGCCCAGGGAGGGCTCCTGTCCCCCGGTGAAGCCCAGGGAGGGCTCCTGTCCCCCGGTGAAGCCCAGGGAGGGCTCCAAATTCCCCGTTAAGCCCAGGGAGGGCTCCAGGCCCCGAGTACAGCCCCGTTGATTTCCCCAAGAAAATTTGGGGGGGGCCATATGCCCGTGGTCGAGCCAGCCAAGGCCATGGAGGATCCGCCATGGCCTCACGAGTCCCCTGATCCGCCATGGTCTCCTGGACTGCCTGATCTGCCATGGCCTCCTGAGTCCCCTGCTCCTCCATGGCAACCTGAACTGCCTGCTCCGCCCTGGAGGCCTTCCTTGTCCCCACCCTGTTCCTGCCCTGCACCAGCCTCCAGGGCGCCCACCCCCCCCTCCCCGGTGGAATTGTTACGGCGCGGGACGCGCCTTTTCGGGAGGGGGGAGTACTGTCACAGATCGGCCAGACTCGGTCACCTCCCAATCACAACGATCCCTCTCACCTGAGCTCTGAGCACCTGAACCTGTCACCAATCAAGCACCTCGTTACCAGCCTGCATAAAAGCAGACACCCTCACTGTCTGGTCTCGTATGCACGTAGAGGACTCAATGACTTTGCTACTGGTTACCTTTGAATACTTTTTGCATTACTTTCCTCCTGTGTTCCTCCTAGTGTCTCCACATCTCCAAGTTTCTCCTGTTCCTCCTAGTTCCCGGATCGCTGAGGTGTGTGCTCCTCCTGCCTGCATTCCAGCTCCTGTACAGCCAAAGACCCGGATTACCCCGCTCATCATATCCTTCGAACTATTCCCTCACCATCACATCCTCTGAACCCTACCCCAGTACTCTCTGTGACCCAATAAACCTATTTGATATAAACTAACCTGTTGTTTGTCCTATATGGTTACTGATGCATAAACAATTGTTTGGTCATTCAAAGGATTAAAAAAAACATTCAAGTATTTAAATCCTTAAATAAATCTCTAACTGATCTATCAAAAAGCATTAAAATGTTCACTGCACAATTTGTTCATTTTGAAATTTCATCTTCTTGACATTACAATAAGCAGAAAAAATGTGCACATCACAGAATGTCAAATATACTCATTTATCCCAGGGCTCTGTGAAGTTTCTCTGATAAGTTTCTTTGGGCCTAATCTGAGGTTGATCCATTACCCCAAATTAAACCTTAACTGAAAATGACATTTACATTGTAAAACACATCAAGCTGACCTCTTGATCAGGACCCAATGGGCAGGGGTGCATTAACACACGGGCTTCAACGGGCAGAAATCCAGGGGTCTACACTTTATCTAATAATTATTTGTATGGGAGTTTGCATAAGTGACAACAGCATTCTGTAAACAAACTCACACACACTAATTTTCAGAGACGCCCTGCTTGTATAAGTAAAGTCAAGTACTTTATTGTCATTGTGTAACAAAATGAAATTTATCTTGTGACAACCACAAGGTGCATTTAAAATAAGACAGTACAATAGTTAACAATACATATACAAAAAAAACGCAGTAGTTAATAAATACAAAATTAAATAGCTAATAATAAATAACTGGATAATAATCATAGCGATACAATAATGATCAAATATAAAAAAAACATGAAATTATCATAAAATATTTAAAATTACTCAGAATATGGCAAAAAGCCAGATACAGTGTTAATACAAGAGTAGCCAACACTGTTATAATAGCAGCATTATAATTGAACTTATTATTGAGCAGTAAGTCAAACATTGTCGACATAGCTTATTTTACATGATCAGACAGGGAGATACTAGAGTTCATAAAAATTATTGCTGTTGGGAAAAAAATGTTTTTGAGTCTATTTGTGTGTACCCGGATAGATTGGAATCGCCTTCCAGATGGGAGGAGCTGAAACAAGCTATGGTTAGGGTGAGTGATGTCCTTAAAGGGGTCCTATTATGCTTTTTCACTTTTTCAACTTTAGTTAGTCTGTAATATTGCTGTTTGAGCATAAAAAATATCTGCAAAATTACAAAGTTCAAAGTCCACTTCAAAAGGAGATATTTCATTTAACAGAAATCACTTTTCATAAACTACAATGAACGACTCGTTTGGACTACAATGCATATTTTCCGGGATTTGTGATATCACAAAATATCGACGAATGGGACGAGACCTGGTTGAGCTGCACTAGAGAAGGCAACGAGTGTTATCACTATGTCGGAGACACGCTAGCTTTCCCAAGGCAGACAAACTTAGAGTATTTACAATCTCCCGGGTTTAAATTGAATTGATTTGATTTTGACGCAATATTTACACTGAATCTCGCAGGTGGCTATGGTAAGGGGCGTGTCATTTCCGAGTGCTTTTGCCGAGTGCTGCCAATCACAACACACCCTGGCCCAGCTAACCAATCAGAGCACTTTCGTATTTCAGAAGGCGATACAGGAACTATTTGACCCGTTCATGCCAGACTGGGGAGAGAGGTGTTGTAATAATGTAAAATATGCGAAAAATTATGTGTTTTTCGAACAACCTAGTATGAAGCCTGCTCTAGTAACCCCAAAACCAAATCACGACTTGTAAAAGCCCATAATAAGACCCCTTTAATGTTATTATCCACCCTTCTCAAACGCGAGTTTTATAAAGGTGATCAAGTGATGGTAGGTCAGTACCAACAATGTCCTATGCTGTTTTTACAACCGCTGCAGGCTTTTTTGGCAGCTTTGGTACAGCTACTATACCAGGCTGTCATACAGTAGTCAATATAGTACATTATATATGTACATATAGTACATGGTTTAGTTCAGGTTTCCTCCAAACATTTGAATAGTTGGCATGTTCAATTCATATACTGTGACGGAATGCACAGTGTTGCCAACTTACGATTTTTTGTTCCAAAAAAAACACCCAGCGACAATCTAGCAACTTCTTGGACAAACCTAGTCTCGCCAGTATTGCAGCACGAGCGTGAGGCTTTGTTTTCTCGCTGCACACTAATGATGTTCGATTCTTAAACAAATCGTTCTTTAGAGCCGGTTCTCAGGAAGTAACCGATCGAATGAATGAAAGAACCGAATGAGTCAGTTCAACAAACTGTTGAAGTTTCCCGAGGATTCTAACGAGTGAGTTGCTGACATTATGCACATGTGTATTATCACCAAGGACTTGAACGAGCCTTGAAGTTTCTTTAAAGGGGTCATATGATGCAATTAAAAAAATTTTCCTTTCTCTTTGGAGTGCTACAAGCTGTTCGTGAATAGATAAGATCCCTAATGTTGCAAAGACTAAAGTCTCAAATTCGAAGAGATGTTCTTTATAAAAGTTAAGATTGGTCCATGCCCTCCTAAAACGCCTCTTTTAAACACGCCCCCACATGTCTATGTCACAATGTGAGAAGATCTGCATAACGCTGCCCAAATGTTCAAGCAAAGAAAGAAGGAAAAACTTTATTGTTGCTGCCGCTGCCGCCACCGCCATGTTGTGAAGACGCTGTGTGTTTCGTTGCAAAAGCGAAAATACTTTGTTTGGCCTTCCAAAAGAGGACACGACTAGTAATCAGTGGTTAAGTTGTTTACAACACTTTTCCAGAACAGTTCAAACCAAATATTCATATGCACACAGCGCATTTTATGGAGGACTGTTTCCTGATCCGTAGAGTCGACTACAATGCCGGCTGTTATGACTCACAGACTGTAAGTACGTTTTCAATTAAAGGGGAAAAAAATTTGCCATTGATGATTCAAATGCGAGTTTTGAGCAGTGTTGAGTAGTGCTTGTTGTTTGTCATTTCTCAGATCACAAATACAGACATGGTTTTATGTTTACGTGGCGCGATGCAACGCAACGCGTAAAAAGACAGTATAAGTCATTATAATCTGTAATTATGTCCCCACTGGATGCAACAAATGCCTCGTTTAGTAATGGGTTTTAATGTTTTTGTTTCGTCGCGCCGGGACCCGGCATCACAATATGGTAGGGACGTAACATTTCCGTCACATACCTGAGGTTTTCGGCCAATCATAATGCACTGGATAGCTGGCCAATCAGATCACACCTCGTTTTTTTAGACTGATGAGCTTTGTAAAAATTGAAGTGTTTCAGAAAGGCGGTGCATAGAGGAAAACAATAATGTACAGTATTTAGAAAATAATGTGTTTTTTTTACTTTAAAACCGCATAAACACATTTCATTACAAAAATACACAAAATAATGTTATTTTTAACAACATCATATGACCCCTTTAAAAAAATGCATACTGGAAATATGCGTATTGTAGATTTTATTAATGGCCTACATTTCTATTAAAACTGGAAAACTTGAAATGTAATTATGTTATTGTCATGCAGACTATATTTTTAAGTTTATATTAAGTGCCCCTAATACCTGTGTACTTACATAGTAACTAGATGTGTACGTAGAATGTAACCACAGTGTAAGTACATATTGGTACATAGTATCTAAAGCTGTAATATTTCTGTAACTACACATATGTAACAAACCACTGAATGGTATGTGTAAATACAAATGTGTAACAGGACATTGGTAAACACTTTTTCCACTTCAACGACGTCTCTTGTACCGTAATTATATAATCTACATTTGTAACAACAATAATGTTAAGAGTAATTGGAACCTTTGATTCCAGAAGGTTGGAGATGGGTAGGTTTAGGTATATGTAATGTGGGAGGAGTTGGATCTCGAGTTGGTGGAGTTGGTGCCCCACTGTAATACCAGTGTACTTACATGGTAACTCCTCAGGAACTGTCCACTTAATATAAAGTGTAACATAGAAATATATAAATGAAAACCTTTTCATTGAGACATTGGCTATATTAATGTGAGCACAGAGAGCAGGAGAGAGAAAGCAAACGTAAAAGGTTGACACTAGTGGCTGCGTCCTAAATTAACCTATACATGATGCACTTATTTGCAGAGGCGGACAAAGTACTCAACTTTATTACTTGAGTGAAAGTACAGATACTTCTGGTCAAATATTACTCCATTACAAGGAAAAGTTGTAAAGACAGATTTTTACTTAGGTAAAAGTACAGAGGTACTTGCTTTTAAAAGTACTTGAGTGCCAAAAGTTTTTTTTTTATGTCAATGCACTGTTTTATTGTTGTGCGTAGTACTTGCAATACTTCTGAAGAACTTACAATACATTACACCTGCTGAAATCACTGACTAGCTTGTAGTATCTTTGGTATAAAGAGCTTTTAGAATGTTAAAAAAACAAAACATAAATAAATAAATAAATAAAAAATATATATATATATATATATATAAATATATTTTTTTTTTTTTTTTAAAAATTTAAATTAAATCCCACAAAGATCAGGATGGTATGATCTACAGCTCTGACAGTGTGTGCCCACGACTATGTGTAGCCTTCCAATACTTTGAACAGAGTGGACATGAATCCTGTAAATACAGATGTGAAAGGGAGAAACAAAATCAAACCTGTTTAAACCCAGCAACACAACGTATCTGGAAACTTTACCAACAGAACACTGCTTTAACAAACAGCAAGACTTATTGCCAATCAAACAAAAAGTAAAAAAAGGCTGTCTATCACTCTCGTGTTCCTTGTGTTTTATTAGGAGACGCACATCAGTTCTTCTGTGGCTTTATAGGTAATATTTTCACGTACACAATTTAGCAAAATCAGACAATATTGTGTCTAATATATACCACAATATTAACTTCTTATTATTGAATTGTTATAAATAAATATCACATTTGCAGCTGGTCAGTGTTCAAAAAATGATGGGAAATCACTTCATGTAGCCATACAAGAGTGATTACTGATAAACCGTCTGAAAAAAAAAGAAAGTCACGTTTTAGACAAGAAAAAAATCACCCACTGACTTTCAAAGCTGCTACATAGTCTCGAAGACTTTCTACTTCGAGGACCTTGACAGAAATGTAGTGGAGTGAAAAGTACAATATTTGTCTTTCAAATGTAGTGAAGTTAAAGTCATAAGTTCCCAGAAAAAATAATACTCAAGTAAAGAAACTCAAAAAGTGTACTTAAGTACAATACTTAAGTAAATGTACTTAATTACTGTCCGCCTCTGGCACTTATACACTATGTACGCAATCATGTAGTGTATGAATTATATATGGTTATGTTGTCATTCATAATCGGAGTCTGGTAGCCCCTCCCCCTTCGCTACGTAATTAAAGCTGCGACAGTTGATTGCCAGTTGATTGTGTCCAACATTCCACACTTCATTTTTTCGGTTATTTAAGTGCATCATCCGGGTATTTAAAGTGCACTTTTTCTTTTTGGAATTTTCAATGTGAATGATATTATGAATGAACACGATTATGAACACGATATTGCCTAATTGTCAGTGAAATACAGCTCTGTGTAGTAAATGCCGCTCCATCTGAAAGCAGGTGATGGAGATTTATTACTAATCATGGAACCGGCTTTACTGACGAGATGCACATGACAATCGCATGCGATTAATTGCACAGCCCTAGAGGAAGCAACTGTCAAAAGTGAGAGAGATAAATTAGTTTGGGCTAATTGTACATTGCTCAAACTAGTCTTGTGTTTCTACCCCAGCAATATTTCTTAAGAACGAACCATGGGGTAATAATCACAGTACCCTTACCATTCAGAAAAGTCAACTCTGCAGGAATAGTAGCTTTATTGTAATCAACCAGAACACAAATTAACAGAGAGCTGAGGCAATCTCAGCTGCAAAGGCCCTCTGTGATTGTATTTTCCTATTTTATAGCATAAATCCCACTTTGAAGGATATGCTTGATCTTTAATAAAACCCAATTTGGACATTTTCAATCTATGGAACACAGATAAAGGATTTAATACTAACTTTTTTGGCAGCACTTTAACTACATCAACTTGTGAATTGTTGCCCTGCATGTACCCAAGGGAAACTTTTTTCAGTCTGCTGTACTACTTTTTTGTCTGCTACTCATTCATACTACTTCAGCGAACAACGACCACCTTTATCAATTTTAGATGAAAGTTTATATTCTGGTTAAACTGTTATTATAATTCTTGCTTAGATTTCTGGAAATCAGACTTTCGGTTTAATCTTGTTAAGAAATCATGACACTTAAAGGTCAGGGGTGATTCAGTGTGTGTCTATGTAGCAGAAAGGCAATTTTTTAAATAATTGGTGATATGTGACTAGAGAAAATTGAGAAAAGGGCTATGGCGTTCCCATTTGCCAAAAAGGTACGTTTTGCATCATCCAGCCGACTGTAGCTGACAAATAAACTGGGAGATCTGGGTGCACGTAACATGGAGAAAGAATACACATTGGTCATGTACATATAAATGGTCAAATTATGACACCGTTCTGATTAATATCAACATTTTTGTAAATGCAGTCAATGAGAAATTGAGGTCAAAACACAGACACATGAATAAACACATCATATTCAAAGAGTGATATTGTTATTTTTGAATGAAACAAATCCACATCTGCTTGTAATATTTTGCCATTTAAAACGTTATACTTTGATTTGTTTGAATATGCCACTTCCCAACACCATGATTTTACAATTGTCTTCATAATATTTGTCTCAGATGAGTTTGGTAAACTCATTTCAGTTTCTGAATATTAATATAGTTCCATCTTCTGCCTACCTCAACAAATATTATCCCAGTCATTACTATTAGAAATCTCTTCTCTTTTCATTTCTTTCCCCATCATACATCACCTTTCATCGTGCATCACCCTAATTTACATTACTTAATTAACCTTAGTGGCCCAGCAGGAATGTAGATATTTTTTATAGTTTAGTCAGAGGTGATATTTCCACATTGTGCATCTCAAGACACTTAACCATTAAAACAGTATAATCTTTTACACACAAAAAATGTAAAATAAAAATGTATACCTTCAAATAGGTGCTTTAAAGTCAAATACACTGACATAAAGCATTCATATCCCCGCAAAATGTGTTGTAATCGCTGAACAACAATTCTGGGGAATGATCATGATTTTTTCCGGATGTTTCTTAAAGGGGTCATCAGTTTGATATGATTCTATAGGGTCTTAATTAAAAGTCTATAATGTATCAATGGTAGTGTAAAAAATACCCTTTTTACCTTGTCAAAATGTGCTGTTTTCAGCACATCGTTCTAGTCCAAGTTGCTTTAAATGCTAATGAGCTCTGCTCACCCCGCCCCTCTCTTCTGTGGGGTGACGAGCAGTACTGTTTACTTTAGCCGCGAAACTTGCTAACTAGCACATATTAGGAAAGGCGATTTGCAAAGATTCAGAGACCTTATACTCACTTCTTCTGTAGATGAAGCTCGATCACGAATGATTCGTGTGAACATAGATGCATTTAGGCAGATCGGGGATTGGCGCATTCCCTTCAAAACTAAAGTAACATTAATCCTCTGCGTCTTCAGTGGCTCAGATGTCGGGAATAAATGACGACTGCTATGTTCATTATTACATCCAACAACAAAACACCTCAATCACTTAATCGGAGACATTCTTGTCTTCCCCTGCACCGGAGTCGACACAATGGCGGACTGATGACAGCTCACTCAGGGCAGGTCTAAGGTAAGATGGCCTTGTCAATCAACTATCGTGGGAGGGGCCTGTGCAGAACTACGTCATTCTGCCAGGAATCTCAGAACAGCCTGATTTGAGAAAGGGAATTTTAAAAAAACCACTGGGTGGATTTTTATCATTATAGGATGGATGTTTACACTCACTTCCAACACACATTTATGTTCAAACAACAACAAAAGTTAATTTTGCATCTAATGACCCCTTTAAGGGGCAGGAAAAGACACTGAATGCTAATGTTTAACCTCCACCGCAAAGAACATCTTGTCTTGCTTCCTAATTAGAATAAAAGTGAGCCTGTCATGTACTGCATTACTCCCCTCACTCCTCTCTGATCTTCTAATAAGTGGGAAAGAAGATTCTCAGGTCTAAAGTATAGTTGGTCGACAGATGTCAGCACAGTTGGCTCTTGCCCCTTTCAGGGGGTGTCATATAACAAAGTTAGAGTGCCACTAAACGGATCAGGACAGTTAATATATTACAAAGGGCTTTTTAAAAGTATTTAGCATTTAATCATGTTTTAAAAATATCAGAGATAGTAAACAGACCTGTTTACACAAGATGTATGATTTTACAATATGATAATTCATATATTTATATACATACATACATGCATACTATACATATAATACAGTGTGTACGGAAAGTATTCAGACCCCCTTAAATTTTTCACTCTTTGTTATATTGCAGCCTTTGCTAAAATCATTTAAGTTCATTTTTTTTCCTCATTAATGTACACACAGCACCCCATATTGACAGAAAAACACAGAATTGTTGACATTTTTGCAGATTTAATAAAAAAGAAAACTGAAATATCACATGGTCTTAAGTATTCATACCCTTTGCTCAGTATTTAGTAAAGCACCCTTTTGATCTACAACAGCCATGAGTCTTTTTGGGAAAGATGCAACAAGTTTTTCACACCTGGATTTGGGGATCCTCTGCCGTTCCTCCTTGCAGATCCTCTCCAGTTCTGTCAGGTTGGATGGCAAACGTTGGTGGACAGCCATTTTTAGGTCTTCTCCAGAGATGCTCAATTGGGTTTAAGGCAGGGCTCTGGCTGGGCCATTCAAGAACATTCACAGAGTTGTTGTGAAGCCACTCCACTTCATTATTTTAGCTGTGTGCTTAGGGTCATTGTCTTGTTGGAAGGTAAACCTTCGGCCCAGATCTGAGGTCCTGAGCACTCTGGAGAAGGTTTTTGTCCAGGATATCCCTTTACTTGGCCGCATTCATCTTTCCCTTTATTGCAACCAGTCGTCCTGTCCCTGCGCTGAAAAACACCCCCCAGCATGATGCTGCCACCCACCATGCTTCACTGTTGGACTGTATTGGACAGGTGATGAGCATTGCCTGGTTTTCTCCACACATACCGCTTAGAATTAAGGCCAGAAAGTTCTATCTTGGTCTCATCAGTCCACAGAATCTTATTTCTCACCATCTTGGGAGTCCTTCAGGTGTTTTTTAGCCTTGCACTGAGGAGAGGCTTCCGTCGGGCCACTCTGCCATAAAGCCCCAACTGGTGGTGGGCTGCAGTGATGGTTGACTTTCTACATTTTTCTCCCATCTCCCGACTGCATCTCTGGAGCCTAGCCACCGTTATCTTTGGTTTCTTCTTTACCTCTCTCACCAAGGCTCTTCTCCCCCGATAGCTCAGTTTGGCCGGACGGCCAGCTCTAGAAAGAGTTCTGGTCGTCCCAAACGTCTTCCAATTAAGGATTATGGAGGCCACTGTGCTCTTAGGAACCGTAAGTGCAGCAGAATTTTTTTTGTAACTTTGGCCAGATCTGTGCCTTGTCACAATTATGTCTCTGAGCTCTTCAGGCAGCTCCTTTGACCTCATGATTCTCATTTGCTCTGACATGCACTGTGAGCTGTAAGGTCTTTATATAGACAGGTGTGTGGCTTTCCTAATTAAGTCCAATCAGTATAATCAAACACATCTGGACTCAAATGAAGGTGTAGAACCATCTCAAGGATGATCCGAAGAAATGGACAGCACCTGAGTTAAATATATGAGTGTCACAGCAAAGGTTCTGAATACCTAGGACTCATGGTGATATTTCAGTTTTTCTTTTTAATAAATCTGCAAAAATGTCACCAATTCTGTGTTTTTCTGTCAATATGTTGTGCTGTGTGTACATTAATGAGGAATTTTTTTTTACTTAAATTATTTTAGCAAATGGCTGTAATATAACAAATAGTGAAAAATTTAAGGGTGTCTGAATTCTTTCCGTACCCACTGTATATGTGTGTAGAGTTAATGTAATTGTATCTTTTCATATTATTTAATGGACCTGAGCTAACATAGACTAACAATGAACAATACAGTATATAATGTTACAATATTTTTTTTTGTTTAAAGAAATCTTTTATGCTTTTCCACCCCCAGGCCCCCCCCCCTGCATTTATTGATCAAAATACAGTAAAACAGTAACATTATGAAATATTATTATTGCAATTTAAAGGGTTCATATAATTTTTTTTTCCTTTCTCTTTGCAGTGTTACAAGCTCTTGGTGCATAAAAAAAGATCTGTAAAGTTGCAAAGAATAAAGTCTTCAAATCCAAAGAGATATTCTTTATAAAAGTGAAGACTCAGTCCACGCCTCCTAAAACGGCTTGTTCTAACACGCCCCACATGTCTACGTCACTGTGTGGGGAAATTTGCATAACGCCGCCCAAATGTTCACGCACAGACAGAAGGCGTAACTTTTATTCTCGCTGTAGTATTGTTGTTGTTGTGAAGGCGCTGTGTGTTTTGTTGTGAACGCGAAACTACTTTGTTTTGTCTTCCCAAAGAGGACGATATCCGCTTCGTCATGCCTACAGCTGATCCGTGCTGGTCGCTGAGGAAAACTTCAACTTATTGGCTGTGGATTCGCCCGGCACAGTTTGATGGAGGCTGTTTACTGATCCTGGAGAGTACGTAGACAAAAGCCGGCAGTTCTTCCTCACGTCATACGGTTTCTTCTAATCATTTGCCACTGATTATTCAACGCGATTTGGGCAGTGTGGAGTAGCCTTGTTGTTTATAAATTTCTCTGATCACAGCACACAGGGTTTTATGTTTTACGGGGGACGATGCATGCAACGCAACCCGTAAAAATACAGTATAAGTCATTATAATCTGTAATTATGTCCCCACTGGATGCACCAAATGCCTCGTTTGTAATGGGTTTTAAATGTTTTTGTCTCGCTGCTCCGGCCTGACAGGGCATCAACAGTATGGTAGGGGCGTAACATTTCCGTCATACGCTTGAGGTTTTCGGGCCAATCACAACGCACTGGATAGCTGGCCAATCACAGCATACCTCGCTTTTTCAGACCGATGAGCTTTGTAAAAATCGACGGCTTTCAAAAGGCGTGCATAGAGGAGACATAATGTATGTGAAAATAAGGTGTTTTTTAACTTTAACCGTATAAACACATTCATTACCTACCAATACCCAGAATAATGTTCTTTAGCGCAATCATATGCCCCTTTAAAATAATTTTTCATTTGAATTGGGCTGTCAAAATCGATATTGTGATCATCACATCCCAAATTTTTTGAGTTCCAAAAAAGTTTTAGTTACATAAATGTTGTTTTAAATGTGTGTTTTATTTGTATATATATATAAACATACATGCATATATTTAAGAAATATTTCATATACTGTATCTTAAAGGGTTAGTTCACTCAAAAATGAAAAACCAGGCTGTGTTTTCCTCACCCCTGAGGCATCCTAGGTGTAAATGACTTTCTTCTCATCATATTGCAAAAAAAAGTTACACAGCTCCTGCTCCGGGGGGTGAACACAGGCCTCCTGTAGCGAATCGATGCGTTTTTGTAAGAAAATATCCATATTCAAAACGTAATAATCACTTTAATCTGCTTGGCGCCCACAAGTTGTGGCGCAAGCTCTCGGGCTGACTACGGATGAGTTTTCAGCGTTGCGGCATGCTCCGGGTAGGTCTCAGTGAAAACAACTTTTTGTTGACGAGGACAAAAGGTAACAAAGTTTCCTTACTTTTAGCAGAAAAACCAGTCCCTCTTTTGGCTTAGTATCGAAATCCTCCGACATTCTTCTTTACAAATCCTCGTTTTGTACTTCTAATTAGTGACCATTGTTTTGTTTTGATCTCTCCCCTGAGCTTCCGCATTCATCACTTCTGAGCGGTGCATATGCAACGCTGAACTCATACGTCCTCCGCCCGGAACTGCTTCCGTTTACAAAAGTGAGCGCAAGCTACATTAAAGTGATTATTACGTTTAAGAATATTCAATTCAATTCAATTGCATGGTCAAATCAATATGGTTATTTTTCTTACAAAACGCATCGATTCGCTACAGAGGCCTTTGATCAGCCCAGAGCCTTGTGAGACACTTTTTTTATGGATGGCGCTTTTTATTTAACTTCTTTTGGAATAAAGCACTGAAACACCCGCTGACTGCAATGATAGAGCTTGGAATAGCCAGGACAATTTTTTATATAACTCCGACTGGATTCGTCTGAAAGAAGAAAGTCATATACACCTAGGTGCCTCGGGGGTGAGTAAAACACAAGCCGATTTTTTTTTTGGGTGAACTAACCCTTTAAGTCGCTGAGGTATATTTGTAGCAATAGCCAAAATACATTGTATAGGTCAAAATTATAGATTTTTCTTTCATGCCAAAAATCATTAGAATATTAAGTAAAGATCATGTTCCTGAAGATATTTTGTAAATTCCTACTGTAAATAAATCAAAACTTAATTTTTGGGATGGGGGAGTAGCAGCATTGTTAAGAACGTCTTTGACAACTTCAAAGGATTTTCTTTCAATATTTCGATTTGTTTTGCACCCTCAATTCCAGATTTTCAAATGCTTGAAATCTCAGCCAAATACTGTCCTCGTCCTCCACAAACCCTAACCTCAATGAAACCTTATGTTGTGTGTGTGTGTGTTATGAGATTTATATTATATATAAATATAAATATATATTACATTCAAAAAAAAAACTTTCCTCAAATAACATGTGTGGGTGTGTGGTGTTGTGTGTGTGTGTGATGGTAAAACGGAATTTTCAGCAGCCATTACTACATTTTTTTGTGTCACATAATCCTTTAGAAATCATTCTAATATACAATTTTGGTGCTCAAGAAACATATATTTCTATTATAAATGTTGAAATTAGTTTTGTGTTTTTGAAACCATGTTTTTCAGGATTTATTCATGAAAAGAAAGTTAAAAAAAATAGCATTTATTTTAAATAGAAATCTTTCATAACATTATAAATTTCATTACTGTCACTTTCAAAAACAAAAATCCCCAAACCTGTTTATTAAACATACATGTGTGCACATATTACTGACTGCCCTCATCACTGTATTCATTCAGCTATACTGACAGCTCACTAACATGGAAACAAAAATACAAAAAAGCCTAAAATCATTGTGACATGCTTTTTAGCAAATCTCTTTTCTCCATTACTTATTTTAAATGGCTTCCCCCAATCATAAGAAGATTCCTTAATTGAACTTTTGCCGGGGGGCTCATATTATGCATGAATAAGGAACTGAGAGTGTGGCTGTCATGCATTAAAAGGACGATATGATTTCTGCTCCAGCTTTGCTCAGTCTCCTTTCACACAGTGCTACAGATGAGCATAGAGAAGAGCAAAGGGACATAGAGATAGCTAGCTTTTAGATCCCACACATTTGCTTAACCTGTCTACAGCATATACAAAAATGAAATCACACACTTAATACAGTATCCATTTTGTTCTTTAGCCAAAATGCACATTAACATCTGCCACATATATAATATTGATGCAAATTATTCCAGGAGCACAAGGACAAGCCCGTTCAAATTTGCTGTCAGCCCCCCCCGTTCTGCCCGAAGAGTGGTATTTCATCAAGTTGCCAAACATGCTTGAAAAGGAGAGCTACTCACTGCCTCTCACAGCAAGTGTATGGGAATCCCATTTTTAGAAGGAAAGAAATCTGCCATCCAGCCAGAGAAACAAAGACACTTGGGATCTCTTTGTTCCAGCTGGAGTTTCAGGAATAATATATGCAGTGCAGTTCACTGCTCATAGCAAACACAAGTGACCTGTGCCAGTTATGCTACTGAGCAAACCAAACAACATGGTGAGGATCAAAAACAAATATATCCTGGTGGAATATATATCATAAGTAATATTTAATGAGCTTTATAGCTAATAATGAACAATTGTGTAACTCTAGTATAGAAATGAATCCAATGGTGAAAATAAAACGGAAAATTAAATATTTTCATCCACTCCTTTATTTCTTTCCACCAACCGTGAACCGCAAAGGATTGTGTGATATTACAGGCAGCAAAGGATATACATCTGCACTGGTTCAAAAACCAACTCGGATAAAGGCACCGTTATGCGAACACTGAATTCAGATGTTCTTTGGTACCTTCCTACCTCCATACACTGCCTAAGAAGGCATCATTTTTTAGTTTTCACAGCCATTAACTCGAGGAAGGCATCATGCTAAAGAATCATGAAGCCGAGGGGCAAATATACAGAGAGGTGGCTGGCACACAATCATTTGTTCCATCAGTAAGCCTAAGAGAAGAATATGAAAAAGCAAAAAACAATAAAAAAACTTCTACAGTCACACTTCTATAGCTCCCAGCTAAACAAGGTCTTCCTGTGGCCTCCAATTGCTACAAAACATAAAAGTGACCTGGCACGTCCCGTATCATTAGAACAGGGTATCAAGCCATCTATCAATTTCAGTTGTGGAACAACATCAACATATTTATCAAAATATTAATGTAGCTGGCATTAACCTATTAGCCTGCACATGATTGCACTGTGATAGAGTGCTGTGGCTTGATAAGTTTTCAAATGGGAAGCTGTTAGGAACAGCTGATCCTATCAACATACCCATTTTAAATAGCTCACTCTCTACATACTAATGTCTGGAGGATTGCAGTAGCTGGTCTATCAAAGTCTGTGACTATGCAATCTGCAGGTCACATTTATACTGCAGGAGAACTAAATCAAGTTAAAAGACTGCTTATGAAAATGGAGACATATCATTAAACATTCATTCTATCTTGAGACACGTTCTCTGGCCTAATGATTTCATTTTGTCAGGACAAGATTACTGCTAGATCACACTTTTGATCAACGGTATCCATTAGCACTAATTTAAGACATCTGGAAGCATATGACCTGTGTAGAATCTGAAAGATGTGCGTATTAAACCTCAAACATAACTAGATTGACCTGCAAATCCTGGTTAACTTGGACTGCAAACATTTCATAAACACTGTGTAATTTAAAGCAATGGTTTACAAACTGCTGGTTAACAAGGTCCCATTATGTTGTAACTGCATCTGATAATAAAATGCATTTTTATTACACTAAAAAAACGAAAGTGTATTCACAAAAAATAAAATAAAAATTTGCGAACATAAACCCCAATTGTTTCACTTTATTATAGTAGATTTTTTTTAGCAGATACTTTTCTGAGGGCTCTTAAAAGCATCCTTAAAAATGAGCCATGAGCAACAACCTCATTCCAGATCTAGTACTACTACTAGGTGTTGTGTCAGCCGAGCAACTGCCATAAAGTTGAATGGGAATACTAACACATAGCTTTCTCTAGATATTACATCCTTGGTTATAATAGTGAAGGGTGATTAATTACTGAAATACGACACTCATGCTGTTCTATTTAATTAAGGGTGTTGTGGTAGAATTTTCCCATCAGGCACAGAGATCCTTGAGAGTCATATATTACTGTTGTTTAAACCACAATTGAATCACTACAGCTGTGGAAAAGCTTGATATAATAGATGTACTGTAAAAGCATAATAAAATATTTCAACATTCTCTGATTTGAAAAAAAAAAATGCTTTGTGTGCCGCTTTTCATTTGAGTCACCGTCTACCACAAACATCTGTCCAGCAATGAATGACCAGCTGTTTTAATCATCTAAGAGCACCTCATCTTTAACACCACCTTGTAATGTCCATTCCTAAAATGTTGTTGCTAAGCAGATTTTTTTGCTGCCTTACTTTTTGTCACTTAGAGAAAAAGAAGGTACCTTTTAGAAAAATGGACTCTGAAGTGGAGGCCGTAGCAGTCTGTCCTTTTCTAAAGTAAGTAGTTTGCATCAAGTCACCTCTATAAAAGCAATTCAGCAATGTGCTTTACAAGATCAAAATGACAGAATGGAATTTGAAGCATCCTATTTATTCCCCGATGAGGAACAGCTTATTCCATTTGGTGGTTCTCTGAAGTGGACTGTCTCACCTGAAAATCAAAAGCATCTGGTTGGAGAAGATGAATAAACTTTAAACAGTCTCCTTTAGCCAAACTTACCCTATCTTTTCTGAGACAAACCGGTCAACTCATTTTGCTTATATCCAATATCGAAATGTAATATTGCCATATAAATTACCTATAAGGCAATATATCATTTTCACATACATTCTCTGGGTAGAAGAAGATATATAAGTTCATAACATACTGTATATAAAACTATATATGTGTCTACAATATATATTTTACTTATACAGTATGTAACTTTATTAAAAAATACAAATAGATACAAAATATCTGTATGTTAATATATGTTTTTATAATAATACATGTCTATATATTATATTTACTTATATAATATCAATATATATTAATGGGTTTTAGACTGATATATACACATAAATTGAAATGCTGTCAAAATGTTTACACTACAGTAAAAACTAGTTTTTATGGGCTGATATACATGTGAATATATGAAATTGTTCTAATTTCTTAATAGGTTCATATGTTTTTCCTTGTATATGACAATATATGTCAGATATGGAAATGTTACATATTTATGATATACATTTGGCGTATAGATACTTGTATGCATATATTCATGAACTTAAAAAAGACCTACTGTAATAAATACCAATATACAGACTAAATGAAAAAATAATAATTTCCTATTATTTGATGGCTGTGTACAAATGAAGATACAGTCAAACCAAAAATTATTCAGACACCAGATCTACTTTTATATTTTTTTTATTCGTGGGTGCAGTACACTATAGTTCCAGTTAGTCAGTGAGGATGCAAAAAAAAGTAAAACTGTACAGATATACCAAATGCTTAATACGTTGATACCAGTAAAAGGACGAATTGGGACCAAAAATTATCAGACACTTTAACATGACCACATTTTGCTTAATTGTTATCTGACATTATCAAGATGAATTTGTTCTGACACAGTTCTTGTCATATTTTATTACCATTTTCTAAACTATAGCGAACTGTGATAATGAATGAAATGTTGAAGGTGTCTGAATAAATTTTGGTTTGACTGTAAATGATCCTCTAGCTGTTGCTTTGCTGCACTAAAATATGTAAGTATCACTTCTTTTTTGACATATAAAAATCCTAAAATTAGCTATTCCGATCATTTGTGCAAGTTCTTTCACAGTGCACAGGAATTGTGCAGTTTCAGAGAGGTCTAGACATTAGAGTTACGCAGCAGGCACGGGCCATTAGCTAAAGTGCTTAGTCGTCAGTTGTTTCCAGGCCGCCTGGTGTTTAGGATAAGTTACACTTGTATTGATCGCCGTTGTAATATTAATCACTTCCCTCTTAAGTGTGTGACAAAATTTGTACCAAAATATCTAAGCTGTGGGAGACTCCTTGCCTGAACTCTCCTTAAACCCAGAAACTTTAAGAGTGAAAGCATTTGATTTAAATTCCCTTAATATCCCAAAATGTACAGCAAAAATAACAGTGTAGAGTTTTAAATCTTTAACAAGAAAACACATATCAAAGTGTTCTCTGAGCATGGGCCAGAATCATTTCCTATCCAGATTTAAGTCAGGTGTACTGTTCACTGGCCCTAAAGGTACATGCAGTACCAAGAGGCCTGACTATCATACGACATTCTGAAATCAATAAAATATGTGCTTGGGTAAATAAACACTGGCAGGGTACCAGTGGCTCAGCATGAAATTTAACGAGCCACAAAGTTTGCTTTTTTTAATCCTTGCCACTATTGTTCATAATGTGCTACCAAGGTGAGCGATAATCAAGTTTATCATTTTTATTTCTTTCATTATTTCTGAATAAATTACTTTATAAAGATGTAGGCTAATTATATAACAATGAAATGTGACAATAGCTAAATATTACAAAGATAATCAGATTCAAATAAATACAAAAACAAAGCTTGTTTTCTAAATGTCTTGGGGGAAGCACTAAAAATTAAGTATTTTAAGACAGTAGGTGTCTACTTATAAGTATGACCCACAGCAAAGTATCTTTACTAGACTGCCACTAATTACCATTAATTCCAGTTCAATAAGCCTTTTTGTGCAGAGGCAAAATATTCAGACTGAATAGTAGTGACGTAAGCTATATGCAGACTTTCATAATCATGGCCAATTTAGTTCATTTGAAAGATAGCATGCAAATGACGTATTATCCCTTTTGTGGAGAGTCGTGCTACCTTGATTTGGTTTTAAGATTAGACAAATTAGCATTAATAGTGACTTTATGATTTAATGTAAACTAATGTTGCACATTATTTACAATTAACTATGTTTACTGTTATTTACAATTTCCTTATAACCTGGACCAGTTACAACTGTTGTCGTTTAGTTATATGCATGCTTGTTCAACAGCGCATGCCCCACTGTGCTCCCCTGCATTTGAGATAATCTGAGCCAGTGTGAGTACTTTGTAATAGCCGTAATTGCCTCTTAATTACTCTGCTTACTATCTGATGAGTTGTCAAGGACTGCTTTTATCTTATCCCAACTATATTAACTTCAAATCATATGCAATGCTACCATGTTAAGTTGTCCTTATAACCTCACACAAATGGAACACTGGAGTAGGCAATGAAATATTGAGGCTCTCTGTGCTGAACATTAAATCAATAGAGATATAGCAGCATATATAGGCTAAAGCCTAAAAATGGTAAATTATTCTTTTTTATACAAGTTCATATGGCAAAATGTGCTTTTTAGTGATCAAAATTTGATTAAAATTAGCCATAGCTAGCCAAAATGCGTAGCAAAAGTAGGTAATCATAACAACAGAACGCTACTCGCCAGTTTTCCATTGCGATCAGATTTGGGCTGTGCGTAAGCCAAGTAACGTTACTGTTGTTATGCATGACTTGTAAATAACCTATATCACAAAAACTAGTGTTTTGCTTAAATAGTATTTTAGATAAGTGACGTCTAGCTAACTATACAATACTAAATCAATGAGTTCGCGAGACGACCATCGACAGATTATGCTACGAAATTACTTTTATATTTAATAATTTTACATTCTATTTATTTAGAAAAAGATGAAATTGCTTTAAAATACCCTTAAAGGTATGGTATAATTAACATGTTGCTTATTAAATGAAACAGAATGAGAAACTTTGAATGTATTAGATCAAATGCATTTGAAAAAATCAGTATTACGAACAGGCTACGTTAGGTTTCACTGTATGAATTCCGCGTTGCCCGATTCAGTCATTCGAAATCATTTCTGTGATTATGGTAAGTCACGTCGTTGAAGCACGTTAACTTTCTCGGACGAACTTCAAAAGGCACCTAATATTTTATTGTGGTGTATGCTGCTTCTAATTTCTTTTTTGAACTCCGTTCACTGGTTACAACTGTGTTGACTGAAATCTCACTTGAGTGCTGTATGAAAACGAAGTTGAGCACAGTCCCAATCACTGGAAAAGACGACCTTACAAAAATTATTTATAAAGACCAAACCCGCCGGTGCACAAAACGCCGGACCACCTGAAAACATAATAAGTGATACACGCCTAATTCATACTTACATGCTTCAAGAACAGATCCATTTATCTGTATCAAACATGATTAATGAATACTGTATATGCGATAACGGCACAAACAATGTAGGCTACCTCAGCGACGCCACACCAAACAGATAGGAGCCTAAATTTGATGGCAGAAAACATAGTTTACCTTCAGCGAGAAGGCGCATCGCGTGCACGAACGACGGGTCCAAGCTCTCCTTCTCGGCAATGAGCTCTGGCAGGTACTTGTCCTGATCCATCACTGGATTCCTCTCCTGAACACCGCGAGTGCAGGTGAGACGACCAAAGTGGTGAGAAATGGAATGGGTGTGTGGATGTTGCGTTTAAATAGACTGCGTAATATCGGGGAGGGATCGTGTGGTTTTCGCGCACAACGTGGAAGATATCAATGCAGTGTACCCATCTCCTCGAGTCTCTCATGTAAAACCTCCCACCTCAGACTCCGAATCTGTTCTCTCACTCCGCCCATCTATATCTGGATTGGTCATGGCAGAGGGCAAACTGCATGCAAATGTCAGATATTGTCTATAGGATTGAACAGGGGACATTCTGAGATCCCACTGCTGATCTGTCACCCCTGTCCAAGGTTCTGAACACCTAATCTTCATTCCAAATCTATAGTTTTGTACTCTCTGACAAGTAACCTTGGATTTCCTTTGCATATTTGCTTTGGAGAAACATCAGACAACAAATGCATTGTTGTAACAGTATTATTAAGCAAGTACAATTGAATACTGAATTCAACATGAAATAATGGTATGAGTCATTCTTTATATGCTTTAAAGGAATAGTTCACCCAAATATGTGACCCTGGACCAAAAAAACAGTCTTACGTGTCAATTTTACGAAACTGAGATTTATACATAATCTGAAAGCTGAATAAATAAGCTTTCAATTGATGTGTGCTTTGTTAGGATAGGAGAGTATTTGGCTGAGATACAACTATTTGAAAATCGGGAATCTGAGGCTGCAAAAACATCAAAATATTGAGAAAATTGCTTTTTAAAGTTGTCCAAATGAAGTTCTTAGCAATGCATATTACTCATCAAAAATAAAGTTTTTATATATTTATGGTAGGAAATTTACAAAATATCTTTATGGAACATGATCTTTACTTAATATTCTAATGATTTTTGGCATATAAGAAAAATCGACAATTTGACCTATACAATGTATTTTTGTCTATTGCTACAAACATACCCCAGGTGACTTAAGATGGTTGTGATCCAGGGTCACATATATGAAAATTTTATCACCATTTAAATCACCTTCAGGCCATCCAAGATGTAGATGAATTTTTGTCTTCACTGGAATAGAGTTGGAGAAACTTTGCATTACATCACCAATGGATCCTCTGCAGTGAATGGGTGCTGTCAGCTCAAAGCTCAAAACTCAAGCTGTCAGTTGAGTTCAAACAGCAGATAAAAACATCACAATAATCCACACGACTCCGGTCCATCAGTTAATGTCTTGTGAAGAGAATAGCTACGTGTTTGTAAGAAACAAATCCATCATTGTGGAGATTTAACTTTAAACCATTGCTTCTGACCAAAATACGAGTTCATTATCCATAATAACATTGCCTCAGTGAAACAGTGAAAAAGTCCATCCCCTGTTTTCCTCTCACATCAAAATCCACCAACATATTTTACTTTTTTCTTGAGAAAGCAATATTTTGAGTAGCTGGAAACAACAGTGAAAATGTAGTAGTAAAAATTATTTTGTTAATTGGAAAGGCGCAACAACAGATTTTCAGGACAAACATACGTTTTCTATAGCAGACAGCAGAGTTGGAAGGGAGATTTGGTAACGGCCATGAATACTAATCAGTGGATTTCCCATTTGCCTCAGTTTGCCAAGATGGATTAAGCTGTTGTGACAGACAGTCACAGATAGTGCAAACACTCGCAAACACACACACTAACACTTAGCCAAGCAGCTAAGCACATATGAAGGGGAAGGAAAGTTAGCCACAGAGGAGACGGGGAGAGAAGACAGACAGAGAGAGAGAGAGAGAGAGAGAAAGGTAGTGAAAGGAGAAAGAGGGACAGGACCAGCTTTCCTAATTAATAACTGAATGGATTACAGTGCTGTTGGCAAACATCTGTACCCCAAGTGTCATATTTACTGTCTGCCTGTGAACTATGAACATAATTACAGAATACTGGTCCACACAGGCAGAGTGTTGCAAGATAATGCTACAAATGAAAAACCATTTGGCACAAGTATTCAAAAAGTAAAACATCAAAAAGTCTCATGTGAGTACCGTTTTATCCAGAATATTCCAAAATATAAAAAGGGGGTTATGAAAATAAAAGCATACAAAAATAGAAAGCATGCTACTGCATTAGATAAAACATTTTTATCGGTATGCAAAAATGTATATAGTGTAATATGTCACACAACAGGCCATGCAAGCTATCTATATAAAGCTGGTTTGCATTACTCTTTTCATTAAATTTTTAAACAAATTTCATTAAAAAAAAAGAAAGAAAAAAAGTCTAAAAGTCCATACTATTAAAATATCGAATCACATCTTTAATTGCTAACCATCACTTTAATTTAAAATGACAAAAAAAAAAGGTTTCAGTTCTCACTTTAGAACACCTTCATTTCCTGTGTAGCTTCCAATGCAGGTATAGCTGACAGGTTCATGTTGTATTTTACGCTTTAACACTCTAGTCGGAATCAGTTTGGCAATAGGATAATCAAATGGATTTGGGGTTTCTATATTGATTTCTGAGGGTGGTGAATAGGAAGGGATTAAGGAAAAAGAAAGAAGGGTTTGGGGAGGATCAACACCTATACATCACTCACCACTCAACATAATGAAATGCTTCTGAAGGGAAAAAGCTATCATTTGCTATGATACACGATTCTTTTGTATATCAACTGTATAAAAACTTTTACTGCTTCATCAAAGCTTGCAATTCATCAAAAGTCTCTCACTTAAGCTAATTTGTTGCTTTTGTGTACTCATTTTTACAACATATCTGCCTGTTTGTTACACAAGTCTTTATTTTCATATATTTTTTAGAGAAAACATCAGGGGATGACCATTTATGGTGATATTATGATATTTGTTCCACTGTTATCCAACACCACAGCATCAATCAGTTCCTTTACCATATTTGTATTCAGCCATTGTAGAAATAAATAAATGCTGTTATATTGAACTTCTGAGGCATCTGGTCAAGAAAAAAAGACTAGAGCAGCCTCTGTAGTTACACTTAACAGCATGGCATAATTTATTCCTTTGCATCTTGTACTAAACTAGTAAGAATGGCTTTTTGCAGCACTCTAGTGGCCAAAAATAACACAACAGGATCAGGTAGATTAGGCCAGTACTTCTCAATTGGTTTTGCTTCAGGTCACAGTTTTTTTTACATGAAATGGGCAGCAACTCACAATATGCAATTCTTAAATCTGAATAGGAAACTGATCATTTTGGTTTTTAATTGTCGCTTAAAATTCAATGGTTTCATGCTGTGGGCAGCCAATAATTCAAAGCACAAAACAAATTCTGGCCAGCACAAATTTGTAATTGTTTTTGTTTCCTGCTGTCACATTAACATGAAATTGGACAGTGTTTAATTGGAAAAGTGATGCATTTTACAAATATTAACTTTCATAAACATTTGTTTTAAAAAAAACATTAAAAAACATCTGTCATGAAAACTTTAGAGAAAGTCCTCAACATTCAAAATATATAACTGTTAAACATCAAATCTGTTTTTCTGGCAAAAAACTTTCAGCAGATCCAGTCATTCATTCTGGATTGATGGCACATCAAGCATTGAAGGATTATTAGACTTTTTTTTTTTAAATGCAGGGGAAATACATGATGAATTGCAAGGCTGTAACAGCACCATGTGTTAGGAATAATCAATCTTTATTACATAGTCAAAATAAGTAGAGCTAAAGTACATTGACTTTACACCTCAGAGAAAGCTCCCTAACAACTATTAAAAACGAATAATGTTTAGTAGTATGCAGCATTTTCAAAGTCCTGAGCTGCACTTTAATGAAGCATTTTTTTTTTTTGGTGTATCAAAAAGTTTGTGCGAACGTAATAAGCTCAGGGACAATAGCTTTGGTATTTTAGCAGAGTCTAAATGGAAATGCAATAGCCCACAGTGTGAATTATTAACCAGCACTATTGAGAGAGAAATCAGGAGAGGGGAGGAAATGGGGTAATGGGATATTAAGTTTTGCTCAATTTGAGGACTAAGGGTTCACATGGCATCTCAGGCCCTTGTGTCACATCAACCTCCTGCTTCTTCACTGGAGATTTATGTATTTATTTATTTTTACAAGCTCTCTGCTTTACACAAAGCAATCCATTCTACCCTGACAGGTGGAGAGAGCTATTGAGACGATGCTATAAACAGCATAGGCTGGTACCGACTGTCTTAGTCTGTAGTACATTCTGTTGCCAATGAAAATGATAGACAGAGGTCAGGAGACATAAAGTAATCTTAATGGGAGATAATGCAGTCAAACACATTCAAAAAATCCTATTTTTATTAATAATAAAATGTTAGATATCAATGACAATCTAACAATTCTGTTACAAACAAGTTAAATACATTTTTGGCCACAATTTACAATACTGTTCTTGCATCAAACATGCAGCTTTTCGCTTCATAAGATGTTAATTGACGGTCTGGAATCGTGTGGATTACTTATGGATTATTGTGATGTTTTTAACAGCTGTTTGAACTCTCATTCAAATCTGTTCCGATGAAGAAACAAACAACTACATTTTGGAAAACCTGAGGTGAGTACGTTTTCAGCTAATTTTCACTTTTGGGTGAACTGTTCCTTGAACTGAACACATTCAAGCACTGTTTATTCATATATCAATACTTTTACAAAACCTTGTTTTCAGGACTTTCAGATCAAAGGCTGTGGTAGTCAGAGGCCCAGTGGCCCTGGCCCCACTGGTTTGCATGTAATTACAGTAGAATATACAGTAGGCCTATATCGAGCAGTAGAATGTGTGAGTGGTGGGCACACAGCTGTTCGTGTTCATTAAAAGATTATGATTCATAAAGGTCAGCATTAGGGCAAAATGTGTTAAGGTCATGTTAGGACAGCGCATCTAAATTAGGCTTATGATGGTGAAGGCCAGAGCAGATCATGGCTGCCACTGCCCCTGGCCATAAGAGTCCACACAGCCAGCAGGGTTAAATAGTGAGTCTGCAGTATCCTGACAAGCCCAAACCCTTTGTCATCAACAATAATTTCCACTGTGAGCTCCCTTGTAAAAGAAAGTTTAATAAGAGCCTCTGGGCAAAAAAAAGGATATAAAAGACCTTACATTAGTAATTGAAATAGCTTTTTTGACCCACAGGGCATCCTAATATCAGCAGTTATTACAGTTTGCCTATTCTACTGAGGGAGCTCTCCATGATCAATTAAGATTAACTCATTTTATTGCTCCTCAGGCTACTTGTAAACAGTATTGGTCATGTCTTGTCTTTTGAGGACCACTACTGACAAAAAGAAAAATAGTACTCAAACAGCTGAGGGTTTTCGGTGTATAAAACAATCTGTTTTCAAAGAGATCTAATCACCTGTCATGGAAAATGTATTTGATCAAAAATACAGTAATACTGTGAAATATTACAATTTAAAATAACTGTTCTCTATTTTGATATATTTTAAAATGTTATTCATTGCTGTGATGGTAAAGCTTGCAGCATCATTACTCTAGTCTTCAGTGTCACATGATCCTTCAGAAATCAATCTAATATGCTGATTTGCAGCTTAAGAAAAATCATCATGGTGGAAAACAGTTGTGCTGCTTAATCTTTTTGTGGAAACATGATACTTTTTTCAGAATTCCAAGATTCAAAAGAAGAACAGCATTTATTCAAAGTAGTAACAACATTTATAATGTAACAAAAAAACTTAATTAGAAAGGTATTTATAAGCTTCGAAATTTTACTTACAATGTAAATGTAAAAAAAAAATAAGACTGATCTTGTATATTTAAAAAATGAAATTAGTATTTCATAATAATAATATTAGATGTTGCAATAAAAATGTTATGAAAGACTGATAAGCAAATGTGTTTAGTGTAAATACCTGGTGAGATTAATACATAATAATAGTAAAATTAATAATATAAATCATTCTAAAATGTGCCTTCAGAATGCATTCCAGGCAAATTACATTATTTTCTATTTTCCAGTTGAGGATTAAGGGTTCAGCATCACACTAGTCATATGGAATACTGGCCAAGGAAAATGAGGAATGAACTACATTGTAAAATCAAAGGGAAATTTACCGCAAGAAGAGGTCGAAAAAATGATGAATGGTCATAATCAATGCAGCGACATTATAACAATCACAGCACCTTAAACCAATGGAGTCAGTGTACCCCTTCAGTGGTACAGCCAACCATTTTTTATCACTTGTGCTGGGGGAATCTAATACGTTTAATTGCCACAAATGTACAACATACAGAATGTTAGCATAAATATGTGGCATTGATTTTAAGAAACAAATGGTTCTAAGGTGCAAATGAATGTGAAAGTGGAGAGCAATGCCTCACACAGTAGATTCATCCCCATACATCAGAGTACAAGTCATTGGGAGTGTCTGGCATTAGTTTTGCCGTGTGGCAGGAAAGAAAATGAGCTTTCTAGCATTCTCAGGGACAAACAACAGATAGTATTTCCCTACTCATTAGTTGCAAACCACATCTAAATAAAGAATCCATAGCTTAAGCGTTTGATCTCCCAGTTGTCTTCTTAAATGCATGAGCAATGCTCAGATCAATATGTAAGGCCCACTAGGAGCAATATGATGTGTTAATTCATCATTAACCCGATGATATTGGGTTAATACATGACCTTTGGCTCTAAAACACATTTTCTTTCCTTGTTTCATTCACTAAAGAAATCTGTCAAGCTCAGTCTGACAGACGTGAATTGCTAGATGATTCACTTCCAGATGTGAAAACTTACACTCTTAAAAATAAAGGTGCTTCACGATGCCATAGAAGAACCTTTTTGTCTAAATGGTTCTATAAAGAACCTTTAACATCTGAAGAACCTTTCTGTTTCACAAAAGGTTCTTTGGGGCAAAAGAAGGTTCTTCAGATTACAAAAAGGTAAGAAAGAGATGGTTCTTTAAAGAACCTTTGACTGAATGGTTCTTTGTGGAACCAAAAATGGTTCTTCTATGGCATCGCTTGAAGAACCTTTTGAAGCACCTTTCATTTTAAGAGTGAATATCACAATAATCTTTCAGTTTTCCTCATGCCACTGCTTGTAATGAACACATCTGTTCAACTCAGTCACCTACATTTGTTATCATACACACATAATCTTTGATTCTTGAAGAATTTTTAATCAATTAACAGATCACTGAATTATGGTATATTTGGTATTGGTATAAAAAAAGTTATATTGAGTTATATTTAGTAAAATACTAAAAACAGTTCACTATTTAATAACATGACTAAACATGAACCTTTACTTATCAAATTCAAATAATGCATACAAGAGAAAATGAATAATCAGTAGATGCTCTGAAGCAATCTGGACACTTTATGTCTACACATAGGCATAGATTTAGCTAGGAATGGTAGGAAGATGTCCAACTACCAACATACAATGGGACATTACTATATACCTTCCCACCTAATGCTGGTGGGATGTATCCCAATCAATGTCACACCGTGCTCATTCATTTAGGTGAGAGCAGAACTGGTCCCCTGACAGAGCCTGGTTTTTGATCCAAGGTTTTTTTTTTTTTTTTTCCTCCATTTCTGCCATTGTCGCCTTTGGCTTGCTTAGTTGGGGTCTAAAATACACTTAATATTCAGCAATATCATCAATTTGACGGCACTGACACTATGGATGTGAACAAAACTTGAACTGAATTGAGCGGGCTAGATACTATATGTTTCTGGGAATGCTTTAAGTGAAATGAATTCGTTCATAATTAATGAATTTTGCAACATCAACACTGTTATTGAACTGAAATCAATCAACACTGAATGGACTCAAGCTGAATAATGAACTACCTGAAATGAAACTGTTAAGATGACTTTGACACAGTTATTAAACTGAATTAAACCAACACTGAACTGACATGAGCTGAATAATGACACTATTGTCTTTCTATTGGATCTACCTCATTTTTAAAGTTTTCACCGTTGATTCTGTTACTTTCCTGTTTGATTCTGTGAAGCTGCTTTGAAACATCTCTATTGTATAAAGCGCCTATAAAAATAAATGTGACTTCACTTGACCTGTTTGAAAATCACACCAAAGTGTAATATTTCCTGATGGACTAGACTTCAAAACAGAAAAGATGTGCTATTTCATACAGTAATAATGTTATTTTAATTTTACCCTATCAGACTTCGTTCCACTCCACAGCAATTTTCTTAACACAAATAGTTTGAATATTACTAAGGTCCTGAAACTCATTGTTTTAATTTATTTTTAAACTCATTGTTTTAATCATTGTTTCAATCACTGGTTATTTCTAAAACGTATAAGGTCTGGGTTTCCTACCTCCTCGCAATATGTTAACAACTTTAAAATATGTTCCTTCCAACTTTTCAAATTTCTGCCCTGCTTGCATCTACAACAATTATGTGCAAAAAAGGATTTCATGAATTAGCAGTATATAGTAGCCTAGATCAATAATTTACTTCAGCCCTTCAATGGATGTCTCAGACCAGATTTGGCTTTTGTCCATAACATTATGCAACACAACAACACAATAAAAGACACGCAGATAATGTTCTAGGGGGGAAATCTGCTTGGTCCTCCTAAGAACAGATATTGCAAAGGACTTGCAGCCAGTTAAGACATTTTGATAACTTAACTTAATCCAGAAATCAGTGAGTATACATTTAATTCAATATTTAAGTGTTCGTAGAAGGCTAATTAGAGAAAAAAGAGATTGGTCAAGAATATGAATTGAAACTGCCTAGTTCCGCTTCTAGGGTTATGCAAGGGTTTACAGGCTTAACTAGTTGTATGTTTATTTTGTATGTTTTAACGAAAATGAATGCTGAACTTTAACGTAATGGCAGCAATAAACATTGAGCTTTGTTCCAGTTTGCTTGGTCTAGTTAAATAGCTAGATTTGAATGATTTACAGTCGCACTAATCAATTAATTGAATGGACCTTTGTTGGGGAAGGGAAACTGAGTACACTAAGGCTAGTGCATTATACTTCCCTAGAAAGGCAAACAGCAACAACTTAGCCTACAGTTAAATTGAAAAAAGTGACTCTGGATCGATTTTTAATCTTTGAATTATTTGTTTTTTTATTTTCACAAAGTTGAGGAAAACCCCGTCTGCCACAAGAAAGATCATAGTGTGAGAGACCTAATTTAACTTGTTTTAAAGGTCCCATATTTTACACCATTCTGGAGTTTTATTTTAGGTTTTGATGTCCTTAAGAATATATATTTGCGGTATACGAAAAAAAAAAATAATAAAACAACAAAAAATACCAAAAACATCTCAATATATTGTTACAGCTCTTCTCTCAGGAGCTCTGCTGAGAACAGGTCGATATTGGCCTGTCTAATTAATATTCATGAGCCTCTCGTCTGATTGGCCTGTTGTTTTCTGAGTGATGCATGGCCAGGCCAACCACAGGTAACTAGGGTCAACATAAACTCAGTATTTACCATGACGACAACACGCACAACAAAAATCACACTAACGATAATCCCTTACAAAAATTAACCCCCAGATAGCACACATATAGGTCTGCAAGATGTTTGTTAAAAATTACTTAATCTGGAAAGCATCTGCTGTGTACAAACATATGATGCCCGTTTACCAACATGCTAATGATAACACCATCTGAAAGGACATTTTCTAGGATACAGTGCTGTGAAACGGTTTTTGCCCCTACTGCTTTTTTTTTTGCATATTTGTCACACATAAAAGATTTAGATCATCAAACACAATTTTATATTACACAAAGATAATGCAAGTAATACAAAATGCAGTTTTTAAATGATCATTTCTTTATTAAGGGAAAAAAGCTGTCCAACCCTGCCTGGCCCTACGTGAAAAAGTAATTGCCCCCTAAATCTAATAATTGGTTGTGCCACGCTTTGCAGCAACAACGGCAATCAAGTGTTTGCGATAACTGGCAAAATGTCTTTCATATCGCTGTGGAGGAATATTGGCCCACTCTTCTTTGCAGAATTGTTTAATTCAGCCACATTGGAGGGTTTCGAGCATGAATGGACTGTTTAAGCATAAATCGGATTTAAGTCCGGACTTTGAATTGGCCACTCCAAAACCTTAATTTAGATTTTCTTAAGCCATTCAGAGGTGGACTTGCTTGTATGTTTGGGATCATTGTCCTGCTGCATAACCCAAGTGCGCCTGAGCTTGAGGTCACAAACTGATGGCAGGACATTCTCCTTCAGGATTTTCTGACAGAGTACAGAATTCATGGTTCAGTCAATTATGGCAAGTCGTCCAGGTCCTGAAGCTGCAAAGCAGCCCCAGATCATCACACTACCACCACCATGTTTGACTGTTGGTATGATGTTCTTTTTATGAAATGCTGTGTTGGTTTTACGCCACATGTAACGGGACACACACATTCCAAAAAGTTCAACTTTTGTCTAATCAGTCCACAGAATATTTGCCCAAAAAATCTTGGGGATAATCAAGATATTTTTTAGCAAATGAGAGACGAGCCTTTGTGTTCTTTTTGGTCAGCAGTGGCTTTTGCCTTGGAACTCTCCCATGGATGCCGTTTTTGCCCAGTCTCTTTCTTATTGTTGAATCATGAACACTGACCTTAATTGAGGCAAGTGAGGCCTGCAGTACTTTAGATGTTGTTCTGGGTTCTTTTATGACCTCTTGGATGAGTCGTCGTTGTGCTCTTGGAGTAATTTTGGTTCGCCGGCATCTCCTAGGAAGGTTCACCATTGTTCCAAGTTTTCGCAATTTGTGGATAATGGCTCTGACCGTGGTTCGCTGGGGTCCCAAAGCCTTAGAAATAGCTTCATAACCCATTCCAGACTGATACATGTCAACTATTTTGGATCTCATCTGGTCTTGAATTTCTTTAGATCGCGGCATGATGTGTTGCTCTTTAAGCTTGCTTCACTTTGTCAGACAGGTTCTACTTAAGTGATTTCTGATTCAACAGGTCTGGCAGTAATCAGGGCTGGGCGTGGCTAGTGAAATTTAACTCAGATTTCTAAAATAATGTGGTTAATTGCAGTTCTTTCATGATTTAACAGGAGGGGGCAATTTAATTTTTCACGTAGGGCCACGTAGATTTGGACAACTTTTTTCCCTTAATAAATAAAATCATCATTTACAAACTGCATTTTGTATTTACTTGCATTATCTTTGTGTAATATTATAATTAGTTTGATGATCTGAATTCTTTAAGTGTGACAAATATGCAAAAAATAAAAAAAAAAACAGGAAGGGGGCAAAACCCTTTTCACAGCACTGTACATGCATTTTGAATCTGTACAGGACACGTTTCTATACATATTGCGATGAGCAAACACTGAAAAATACATCTTGCAGATGTAAATGCAGAGTCAAATAGACGCTCTTGTGATTAGCCGTATGCTATCAAGGCTATGGTTTTAGATAGTAAGTGTAGTAACCAGGGTTTTTGGCATGTAACAAAGTTTGTAGTTCGGGAAGGAGGAGGCGGGAACCGGTGAACATTTAAATAAAACTTTAATAATTAAATAAACTCAAAACAGCGCGACAGCCTCTCGCGAACGTCGCGCACAAACAGAAACAAAACACAAAATAAAATCCAGGCATGGTCCTCTCTCGTCTTTCCCTGTCGTCCCTCCTCCTTTGTATCCTTCCGGAGCTCCTCCGTGAGACTCGAGACCGGTGAGTGGCGCAGGTGTCGCGCATTCGCAATTACTCCACCGGCCTCGCTCCGTTCCCACGGCTCTCGGCCCCGCCCCTCTCGTCACAGGCGTATTGATTACCATTTGTATAACCAGTTTTACTAAAAATAACGGGTAAACAATGCAAAACCATTATCCAAACCCTTAGTGTCGCAAAACCCTGGTGATTGTTGGTTACCATATTAGTAACCATGTTTTTTGTTTGTTTTTTGTAGTAAAACCATGGTTTTTCGTAAGGGATAATCTTGTAAGTGACTTCCTACCAGCATTTTCCATAAAAATGTCAAAGAACACAGTAAAATATTGTAATTTTTAGCGGGTTTCTAGCCCCTGACTAGTGGTCTGTCTGCTTTCCAAACACATAACGCAATAGATCCTTTTAGAAAATTAACTTCAAAAGAAAAAAAAAAAAAAAGAATTAGGGAGAATCAATAAATCACTAAATTATTAATTATGTACTGCTATTGTGTGTATAATATGTAATCATGTAATCAATAAAAAAGGTAACTGTAGTCTGATTCTGAGTATTTTAAAAATTTGCATTTAAATCTGATTATGTAATCCAGATTATATATAATCAGTTACTACCCAGCACTGTCAAAGTGTATTGTTGTAGCTGCTATAATTGTAAATGAAAATTGAATTTCCTTTATACAGCATTCAGAAATCTTGATGCATTTTTACTTTCTTTTTTTAATGACAGTTATGTATGGAACGATATTCCGGACAATTTTCAAATAGAATAGCAAATTGTATTTTCAATTGCGTTTTCAATATGTGGACGCATAAATTGTGACATAATCCAAATGCAATTGCAAATCCTGAATTAGCGTTTGCATTTTCGCTTTCGCGAACGCACAGTGACGGCCAAATTTCAAATTAAAAAGCAAAGTCCATTTGCAACTGTATTTCCCATGTCTTAGGAGTTACGAGCCTGTCATATTTAAATAGCAATATCAATTACCAGTCTGCTTTTTCACTCTCACTGCATCGCGCATGTAACCTGCCAAAACTCAAATACAATCGCAATTCCTTTTGCATTTGAATTCCGACGTCTACATGGAAAGCTGTCAATCAATGTGAGGGGGCGGGGCTATACTAGGGGGCGTGTTTGTGTTGGGAGGTGACGTCACTCACAGCCGACCGTGCCGAATGCTCTGATCAATGGAGGTAATCGGTAAAGGCTCCGCTAAAGGCAGCTACCAATACGTTTCGTACCTGTGTGAACGGAAAGGAGCAGCCCACCCCCCCCCTCACCTTCCCCATTCCCCCCCCCCCAATGCAACCTTCTTGGCAAATACATAATAGTTTCTTTTTACCCAAATGTATCGATTATCCCCTGCTAACAGCGGGAGCCACAAAGGTACGCACAATAGGTCAATATTCACTATAAACCAAACGCTTTTCAGCTGTCTCTGCATCTCTCACTGTTTACACTCACTTATACTTTTAATCCATAATAGAGAGCGTGTCACACCTGCCTCAAGACCTTTTACCGTTTGCACTCCACTTGATGCACTTAAGCAAACAAACTAATAATCTATATTCTTTTCCACCTTACTTTATATTTTATTCCACAGTTTTAATCCGTTGTGGAGTTTGCGTCCAATACGTGGCACCAAAGAGTTGCGCCTGCCTCAAGATCTCTCACTATCTACAGCCACTGGACACCGCGATTGATGCACATGATTTTTAATGTTATCTTGCCTTGGCTATGGCGTGTTCTGTGACAGCTGCACCTAAATCTGACTGCTGAAGTGTCATCTGGGTAAGGTAGAGTAAGAGAAGCAGCATTTTCTGTTTTGTCACATGAATCTATCGGATCGTAAACAGACAGAGAGATCTTGAGGCAGGTGCACATAGGCTATTAGATAAGAATAAGATATAGGTTGCAAATAGGTAAATACATGTAGATTTCCTCTGTTTGTTTGCTTAAGTGCATCAAGTAAAAGGTCTTGAGGCAGGTGTGACACACACTCTATTACGGATTAAAAGTGTAAGTTTGAGTAAACAGGGAGAGATGCAGAGACAGGTGAAAAGCATTTGGTTTATAGTGAATATTGACCTAATGTGCGTACCATTGTGGCTCCCGCTGTTAGCAGGGGATAATAGCTACATTTGGGGTAAAAAAGACATAACTATGTATTGTGCCAAGAAGGTTGCACAGTCTGTTCGTTCACACAGGTACGAAACTGACTGGTAGCTGCCTTTAGCGGAGCCTTTACAGATTACCTCCATTGATCAGAGCATTCAGCACGGTCGTCTGTGAGTGACGTCACAATACACAATACAAACACGCCCCCTAGTATAGCCCCACCCCCTCACATTGATTGACAGCTTTCAGAGTAGACGTCGGAAATTCAAATGCAAAAGAAATTGCGATTCCATTTGAGTTTTGGCAAGTTACATGCACGACGCAGAGAGAGTGAAAAATTTAATTTGGTAATTAATATTGCTATTTAAATACGACAGGCTCGTAACTCCTAAGACATGAGAAATACAGTTGCAAATGGACTTTGCATTTCATTAGAAATTTGGCAGTCACTGTGCGTTCGCAAAAGCAAAAAATGCAAACGGTAATGCAGGATTTGCAATTGCATTTGGATTATGTCACAATATATGCGTCCACATATTGAAAACGCAATTGAAAATACAATTTGCTATTCTATTTGAAAATTGTCCGGAATATCGTTTTTTCCTTCCATGGGGAGGAGGGGTTGCTGGGTAATGGTTGCCACAGCTTTATTTTAGAAACTATAAAAACAGTGGCATTTTGGTCAAGACCCTGGTTACCATGGTGCATTTTTGTAGTGGTCTTCATTTAGTCATGGCATGCTTCTGGTTAGTGAAACATATGAAAATTGTTTCAGGTAAACCAAAGGGAATGGCTCCTTTCATCTCTCAAGCCCTCACTTTAATAGAGCTTGAGTAAACATGACAGGAGCCTGAAAACCTGCTTCCTGTAAACAACCCCAGACACACTTCTCATTGAGATGAGCTGTGAAAGTTGCATTTAGCCACTCTATCAGTGTTCATCTGAATAAATTACACAGCTCAGAACAGTCCAAGGGCAATATATTATAATGTGCAAGCTCTCAGTAATATCCTCCCTCCTGACAGCACATGCACATTTGTTTCCTCATGTCTAGAGGAAGACAGAGGATGAAGACTGTGATTGTGGTGCATGGTGGCACGTGGGCCATCCCGGACATGTTAGCCGAAGCATCTGTGGCTGGAGAATGCTGCGCAGCCAGGCGACACTATTCTTAAGAATGGTGGGACTGCAACTGACGCTGTAGAAAAAGCTGTGAGGTATTTGGAAGATGACCCAACGTTTGATGCAGGTATAATATAATACATATACAGTTATACACTGCAATATTTATATAATATATTATATATAGATATATATATATATTCTATCTATATAAATATATATATATGATTTTTTGTACAGATAATTTTCCACCTTGAACCTGACTTTTTCAATAAAAGACTTCAAGCAAAGGAAGTGCAGATTCAGTAGTTTGTCAGAGACTTCATCTAGGCTCTGAGTGGGACAGTATATTTCAGCACACACCCTTGACACTTTGTTAATGACCATCTTGAGAGTAAGGTGAAAGGTTCTCAAATAATTATCAGATTACAAGGAGGAAAGCAGGGTAAAACAAGACACTTCATTAACACACCCGGCCTGTCGGTGCCAATCTCATTTGTGGAGGCTAACTGCCACCATAAGTGAAATGGCTAATCCGCCTCATATCAGAGCACATTCAGTGGGTCATCAGGATCAGTTTATACACTAGGGTAAGCCAGAGGCACACGCTGATCAATAGATGAATAATGCAATCCTGTTTAGAGTATTAAGAGGAAGACATTAGAGTGGATAGCAGTCTGGAGTATGTCAGGGTGTCATGACAGAGATAAGAATGAGATATGTGTGTGAGAATGAGATGATGTTGTATTACTCTAGAACCTACCTACAGTATCTGTCTGTCTGTCTGTCCATCCGTCCATCCTTCTATATACACTGAAAAAAAAAAGATATTTCGGACCAACTTAAAAAAAAACTGATTTGTTACTGCACAACCCAGATGTTCATGAGCACAAAACAGAACAGCACAACCCAGATGTTCGATTTTGTGCAACGCATTTTATGGACGACAGCTGTGCACAAAGGCTATTTCTAAAAAATTTGTTACTGAGTTGTTACATATATATAACAACTTAATTTCAATGTTCAACTTAATGTTCAATTTAGTTTACACTATAAAAACTTCAACAGACCTTAATGATTATTGTGATCTCTATTTAAAATATGCATTATATTTTCTGTTCTGTAAAAAAGAACGAAAAACCAATCTCATGTTAATCTTGAGTACCTTTATAGTAGTATATTGCATCCTTCATTTAAAAAAGAAAGATACAGCTTTACGATTCTCTCCGGAAACAGCCGAGTTCCTGGAGGCGTGCCGTGGGCGGAGCTAAAGAGTGACGAGCACTTACCAGCAAAACACAGAAATTTGATGCAGTAAGTTTTACTTACCGCCTGCGGTTCCGACTCATGAAGGGATTATTTTATCCCTGGACCGACTCCATCTTTGAGTATAAAACGATGTGCAAATCCAGCGTTAAACTGGGCCTTGTTTATAATATTCGTCACTGAAAGGGACGGAAACAAAAACACCGGGCGGTACACGTGATGCCCCGGAAAAACAAACGAGTGATGTTTCGATTGAATGAATTGTTCTTTTGAGCCGGTTCTCAGGAAGTAACCAGTCGAGCCGGTTCACAAATCGAACTGAATCGAACTTTAGTTCCGGGTTGATGACGCAGGACGCACAGCCGAAGTAGCACGTCCAACTCAAAAAGAACCGAATGAGCCGTGTTCAACCAACTGTCATTTAGAAGGCTGCACCCTCCGGAGATCGAATCCTCTGGAGGTCGCATCCTCTATAGGATGCATATACGAAGTGTCCTCAACCTAGAATTAAACGAGACGGCTTCGTTCGGACATGCGGAAAAGGAAACCGGAAGTATCACGTTGCTATGACAACACATTTAGAGCATTGTTGCGCTCTCACACTATTTAAATTAAGGAAAATTATTTCTAAAATTGGAAAGTAATTTGAAAAAAAAAAAAACGCTTTTACTTGTTTTATTTTGTTCAATGTTTGAGGAGCTGCAGCATACATACAGCAGGCATCTATTAGAGAAAAAAGGAGGAGGATATTAAAAACAAAGTTTATCCGTTCTTACCGAGGCGAATAAAGGTAGGTTGTAAACACCACATCTGCACTTGTGTGAACATCTGCCGGTGCCGGCATTTTTCAAATTAACAACGGCTGTTTACGGCGACGCAAAGAATTGTGGTTTATCTGTAGCAGCGAAGGATACACCTCATGCATCCGAATTCCTGTGAAAGAAGGTCGCATTCGGAGTGGCCTACTTGCTTTTCTGAAATGAGACAAAAGCCTCAATGACGTATGCAGCCTTCGAATGCAACCTCCGGAGGACGCAGCCTTCTAAACGAGACACTTTGCTTGCCGAGGATTACGAGGATAACAAGAATTCGAATTGCCGGGGCGAAGTGTCGTCGAGAGTAACGAAGAGTCGATGAGTGAGTTGACGATTACTGGCATGCACCCTGAGGCGCGTACTGGAAAATGTTTGTTTATTATGACTTTACCTATTTAAATTTTATAAAACCGCAAAAACCTTGTCAGGTGATGTAAATAAATTTACAATAGTTGATTGGCATGCAGATTTTATATAAGTGCTGAAAGAGGTCATATGATGATCAAGTTTTCCTTTCTCTTTGGAGTGTTAAGCTCTTGGTGCAAAGAAGATCTGTAAAGTTGCAAAGAAAAGTCTCAAATCCAAAGAGATATTCTTTATAAAGGTAAACCACGCCTACCTAAAACGCCTCGTATAAACACGCCCCCACATGTCTACGTCAATATGTGGAAATATTAGCATAATACCGCACAAAATTTGTGGCACGCAAAGAAAGAAGGCGTGGTTTCAGGAACGGCAGTCTTGTTGATGCAGCCATGTCATGGAGACGTTGTGTTTCAGTGCGAAAGCACTTTATTTGGCCTTCCGGGAAGTAGATGCAATTAGGAATCATTGGTTAAAGATTTATTTTACAACAGAACAGCACAACCCAGAAGATCGGAATTTGTGCAACGCATTTTATGGACGACAGCTGTGCACAAAGGCTATTTCTAAAAAAAAAAAAAGGGTTAATTCTGACTTTGCTATGACAATCTGGCTCTTCTGAGTCAGTGACTGTAAGTATGTTTTGTTATTCGTTTAAGTATTTACTATTGACTGTTCAAATTCGGAGTTTTGCGCAGCGCAGAGTAACAAGTCGTGTGTGTGTGTGTGTGTGAGGGTGGTGTGGGAGAGGGGAACAGGGTAACCTCACAGGGAGGAATGCCGTCAGGAAATCATAGCACGTATTAACCGCGGCTTGTGTACTGCATCATCACTGTGTCTGTCACGCGACTCTGTTGCCCTTTCGGGCTTGAACTGATGGTAAAACTTAAGACATTATTAACTGTCTTGATATTTACGTTGAAAGCTGAAGCTCGTGATTATGGAAAGGGTCGTTGCATTTCCGACGCGTGCTTGCAGTGTTCGGCCAGTCACAATGCACTGGTTCAGCTGGCCAAGCAGAGCAGACTGCGCTTGTCGGAAGGAGGGAATTTGTAGAAACGAAGCGTTTGAGAGAGGCAGGGCATGTAGGACCTACAATAATGTACAGTATTTAAAAAATAATGTGTTTTTTGAACATTAAAGCATGTCAACATATTCTGTTACACCAGTCCCTATAACATAACAACACCTACAGTGTTGGAGTGTGGACCAAAGTTTACCCATTTAAAAAAAAAAATCTCTTTATCAGTTCTGTTCTTTTGAGATAAAGAAATAAGCTCTCTAATCCATAAATTATTATACTTTTTTTTAGCTTTATTTCTTCCACTCCCACATATAAGTTCCTTCATTGTTTCTCTTTCATTAAAATACTCTTGACAAACGTTCCAGAACTACTACACATGCCACTTAATCTGGGATGATTATTGATTATTTAAAGTGTATTAAAACATGGTGTGCCCAACCCTTAACCTTAAAATATTTTCCACTTTGGTGCTTCTTTTTGATATCCTCACTACTCCAACTTCTCTCTGTTGCGCGCGCTCTTGCGGGAGAGAAGTGCCCAAAACTGCCCATACAAGAAATTCCGCCCTTCATGACGTCATGAAGGGCCATGTCGAAAAAAACTTTCAGAAACTATACAAACCCTGAAGGAGAGTATTTGGCACAGAAAACTGTACATTCAAATCGTTTTTTTAAACTTTGGCCATGTTTAGCATGAGAATCCAACTCTTAGTGTAAATAACTGAGAATGCATGAAATATCATTAGACCCCCCCTCCCCCCTTAACACCAGACAAATTATTAAAACCCAGAATTACTACAGTCAGTAAAGCGAGCCAGTATGTGTTCTTTGTTCACATCAACACTAGGGTGAAAATACTATTTAAACAAAATTTTTGTCATTAGTGTTATTTGGTTTTAGACAAACTGAAAAACAAATATATAGATTCAAACCATGATTTTCCATTAGACCAATATAAAAACTTTAAATAAATCACAAAGGAAAAAAATCACTTTTTTTTTCTGTCTGCCTATCTATCACTGTTTATGGGAAATGTCATATGAAATGTGACATCTTTGTAGACGTGGACTTTAAGAATTGTAATATTTCTTGTGCAGGTCATGGTGCAGTGCTGAATATTGATGGCGAGGTGGAGCTGGACGGTATCATCATGGATGGGGAAACACTTGCCACTGGAGCTGTGACCTCTGTGAGAAACATCGCTAACTCTGTTAGTCTTGCTCGTGCTGTAATGGAAAAGGTATGCTTTTCTTCTCAAATTGCTTCAAATTAATTTGTTGACTTAATTTTTTGGGGTGACTTAAATTTGGGTATATTTTTATGGCCAGTGAACTTGTACCCTATTTAATTCAAGCCATATCTCTCTAAGCAAATATTTTACTGAAGGGGATTTTTTTGACTACAGGGGATGTAGAGAAACTGAATTTTTTGACACAATTCTGTATATTTTAGAGACGAAAATGCAAATTTAAAATCCTTTCCTCAATCATAAAGGCTTATTTCATTTCATTTTTCCACAAAGACTGACTCGATAATATTCATTGTAAGAGAAAATCACATGGTTGCTATAAAATATGTCCAGTATAGATATATATCTAAAACTGACATTCACACTGGATAAGGAAATGAGGAGAGATGTAGTTCTTAATGTCTGCGCTTATTACACTTTGCACTTTGAAGATTTATTGTAAAACCCAGAATTGGGTGGAAATACCCAATTTTCTATATTCTTATAATAGATTAAATGACCAAAAAAGCCATGGTATAGGCTTCAATGGTGAAATTATATGACAACTTAGATTCAGGATTTTCCCTGGCCTGCAAAGCTTTACCTTGGCTTTTTATCAGCAGCCTGTAATGACAGGCTCAAAAGGAAATAAATGCCGGCTGATTTTCAGATAGATTTCAATCAGTGCTCTTTGTAATGATATAGATAGATGTCTTATACAATGATTTATACATGTTTAAAAGACAAAAGCATATAGCCAGCACTTTCAACTTATTTCTCAGGGTAGATTTATTTTGAAAAGTTAATTTCCATGTAGGCACAACCTTCAAATATTAGCTACGTGTAACATGTTAAACCTACAATACACTAAATTAGTTAGCGCAACGAAACCTGCCATTAAACACTCTATTAAAGGCTTTCAACAAAGTTAAAAAATAGAATAATTTAACACAAAACAATTTGTGAATCTGCAACACAGTGGCTTCAGTTCACAATGGCAAGACCAAAAGAGTCATTCAATCTTACAATATCACATTACATGACAACATAAAATCAAATCCTGTAGATTTAATCCTGACCACATCAACAGGCATTGGTTACTTTAACAGCCAAGTCTACTACAACCTTAAAATAGATCTGTTCAAAATACCTTCATCCACTCTATTTTAAGGGCAGTTCAAGACACTTTTTTGTCACATTTAGCTGTATTAAACATACACATCAAGACCGGTAACTATAAATGATAACTGTCTGTCTATAACTAGCGTCCACACCATCAGCTTATATAACGTTGTTTAGTTATATTAGCTCGAGCTCTTTAAAGTCAGATTGATTCTGATTGGCTGTCAATGTTTTAATCCTCCATCAGCTGAAACAACCACTCATAAACTGACTCAAACAATGTTGTTCTTCTCGTTATCATTATAGCTGTGGTTGGAACTTCCCTATTCGCACAGAATAACGAATATTAAAACTTAATGGTTAGTTAAAGGGATACTTCACCTAAAAATGAAAATTCTGTCATTAATTACTCAACCTCATATCGTTCCAAACCAGTAAGACCTTCGTTCATCTTCGGAACACAAATTAAGGTATTTTTGATGAAATCCGAGAGCTTTCTGACCCTGCATAGACAGCAACTCAACTGAAATGTTCAAAGCCCAATTTTAAAACAGTCCATGGGACATCAGTGATTCAATGGTAATTTCATGAAGCTACGAGAGTACTTTTTGTGCGCAAAGAAAAAAAAAGTTATTTTTGTTTTCTTTGCACACAAAAAGTATTCTCGCAGCTTTATAAAATTACAGCTGAACCGCTGATGTCACATAGACTATTTTAAATATGTCCTTACTACCTTTCTGGGTCTTGAATGTGGCACCTGTTTTCAAGCAATTTAAAGCTCTTAACTTTCTATAGCAATTAAATCTTTCCAAATGTTTATTCCGTCTTCTTTTTTGGTCTCCCAAACACACTAATGGAATCTGCACTGCTCAGTTCAACAGCGCAGCGTGGGCGAAGTGTGTTGCGACCAATTAGATCATGCAAAAGTTTATTACTATTTTTTTGTCTTTATTCTCACTGTAACACTCTTTGAGTTACTTAGGTGATGTCTGTCTGGAGGTAGAATTATTTTCTGCATACCATTACACCATTACCTAACAGCATCAAGCAAAAAATAACCACACACAGAAAAATAATTATTAATACTCCCATAGCCTTGGTCATAGTCTCTCAGCTGCTGGTATGTAAATGCAGTAGTAGATATATAAGATATGTCAAAGACATTAACATTTTCATTTTCACCAAAGTTCACCTTGTGAGGCGTTGGACATGGAGGAAACAAAACCCAAAGAATACATGATAATTGATTAGTTGCAGCACCTGTCTTGACTGCCCCAAAAGACCTTGGCCTTACAGTGGATTGGCAGATCTTCTTTAATAGCCAGTATTAAAAATTCATCATGTATTGATCAATACTGCGATCAAGCTTCACTGACCTCATGCTCTTGCTTTGCAATCTAAAATGCACAGTATTTGACAAAGAAATATGACATTAATAACCATGTTAATATTTGGTTTAATCCATTGTGATGTTGTACAGAAAGTTACACAGAGAAATAAAATTGTATTATTAGAGACAGCAGGGTATTGTCTCAATAAATAATAGCAGTTCCACATGGAGATATGGACAGTAAATATGAAAATAAAGTGAAAGGGTATACATAAGTTTTTGATTTATGAGTAAAGTTCTGTTCAGTAACATAAATGACACACAGTCATACTTCAAACATGACATTTTAAAGGGAAACCATAGCTTGAAACAATCTGCTTGCTAAGTCATGACGTGTCAAATACTATTTCCAAGTTCAACCCTCTACTCTGTTTCAAGTGAGAATTTCTCAGTTTCAAGTGAGAAATCTCAACAGCTGTTTATTAGAACAAACTTTTAGAAACTCACAAAATGTACACTACAGTCTCCATGCTCACAGCGTCCAAGACACCAATATTTTAACAATTGATAAAAAATAAATCACTGTCTGTCCTACTGAGATATCAGTATGAAGGTTAGGATCAAGATTTTTTTAAAGAGTAGTACAGCACACTATGAGTGCATATTTGTACCTTTTGCTATTTGCTTTTGGGATCTGAAGTAGTGTTTGTACCTGGAAACAGTGACACGTGAAATTAGACAACAACCAGACTGCATAAAGTAAACTTTTAGACTACTAATCATCTCCTTAAACCCTTTTTGTGGCTTTTACTTAGACAGATCATGTCATGCTGACAGATAGAGGAGCCAGCATGTTTGCGGAGCACATTGGTATTCCAGTAGCTAATGATTTGGTGACTGAGCTGGAACGTAAAGACTGGGAACAAAGCAACAGCTATCCTGACGGTGTCAAAAAGTTTTTCAACACACAATGGTGGGTAATTTTGTCAATTTTGTGCTCTTAGATGTTTTTAATAGTTCCTGATTTCTTGACACATACTTCATTTCAGACAATGATTTTGATACAGTTAATATAACTTGTCAACAGCATCTTTGGAAGGCATTTGGTTTTAATTTTTCCTCTCTCAACTATCATGAAAAAATTTAATTATTGAAAATGCATTTTGTGACCTCTTTCCATCCATGTGTTGTGGATTCTATACTGTGATAAATCATTATTTAGCCTTTACAATCTTTAAACTGTGTTATGATGCTGATTTTAATACAATGTTCGTATATAAACACATCATTAAAATATAGTGTTTTAAAAGTATAGAGATATAATTCTATAAAATATAGATTTTTTTATAAGTAGTTCTACTTGGCATTGAGGCCATGGGCTGAGAATGGCAGCATATTGACGTGCTGGCCTGCACAGAACTCAGGTCATTCCCTGAGGCCTTCAGGCAGTGCAGTTAGAGCTGTGTGGGCTCCAGCAAAGCAGCCTTACCTGCCACCTCCACTTCCCCAGGCTGAGTGTTGAGTACAAGTGGAGTCAGGACCATGGCGGGGTGTAACCTCAGCCCCCAAGGGAGTCTGTAAAAATAGTGCTGTGGAGGTGCTAAGTGACAGTTGGCTGAGCTACTGCCTTTCATCCCGCCCCGCTGTGGCTTCATTATTGATAGCCTCCCTCTGCTCGCCCTGTACCACCATCACTGGGCTTTTTAACACACAGGCCGTAGAACTCAATTACCCTCCACCTGGTGATTACACAGCCTACCTCTGCCCTTCTGGTTTGGCCATGCTTTTATAATACAACAGTCACCCATGTGCCAGTACTTCCTATTCACAGCATATTGATCACACCAGATTAAAGTATTGGATAAATCTTAGTCATGTGATAAATAAGGGTACCACTATTCAGGATCAAAATACAGTTTGAAAAAAGTATGTATGAAAAAAGCATAGAATATAGAGCAATGGTAAGAGTTAAAAAAAATTTAATTACATTAACTTTTTCCATTTCAATGATAACTTGCCTAGACTTAATGTGAGTTATGAGGCTGTTAATCAATTATATATATCAAGCATAGCATTAGTTCTGGCGGGTCACGCCAGTCAAGCTCGTGTCAACTGACTTTCAGCTGATCCACGTCTACCAATAGGAATACGACACCTACCACAGCATCCATATATAAGGTCCTTCAGTATTATCACCAGCTTCGCATTGCTCAATAGCTAATTACCCTCCTCCATCCCCAGCTCCTCCTTTCATCCACAGTCAGGACTTGGCATTCGATATTCCTAATTGAGTCAGACACTTTTATCCTGCATTATGTTGTTATGTTCAATTGTAATTAATAATATTAAGGATATCTGCTACATTTATGTTGGTTCTATTTACCCTAATGCGGTTATTGCTGCTCTCCCTGCTTTTATCCATGCTTGGCATCTTTGACAATAGTGGTCCTGAAGCCGTCAGTCTGCTTAATTTAAAATTAATTAATACATTTTGTAATAATGGTGTTCAACGAATTCTGGAAATACCATAATTCTGTAAAGAACTGGCCACCCCAATATATAATGCCCTAAAATAATTCTTTAACACCTGCCCACTTCCATAAAGCACTGAGAATTACATAATAGAGTAAGTCCTCCTACGCTTTTGAATACTTATGTATAGGCATGTTTTGCAATAATGTAAAACTTGCTTCTATATACACAATAAACGTCTTTAAATCAATAGTTATATTTATGCACCATTTTCGTTTTAGGTCAATTGCAATGCTTCATGGGATTGTAGTTCCCTTTCAGTCGGTCACTCTCGACGTCACGTCGGATGACCGATGAAATTGGGATCTCTCTTAGAGAGACCAATCCACTTCGAGTTTAAACTAAATGAGCCAATGCACATTGTCATGCGATTATTGCATCCAGCTGCTGATGATCACAGCGTGAGTATAAGTAGGCAGGAGATGCAGCGCATATTCAGCTTTTCGCTTCGGAGCCGAGCGGTTCTATCGTTCTGCTCCTGACCTTTTACGAGTTGAGTAAAGACAAAGTAGGGAAAACCTCGATGATGGCGCCGACGCTGATGGCTGCCTCCGTGGCGTGCTCCGCAGTTGTTTTTATGTTTTTGTTAGTTTGTCCTGTCTTTAGTTATATCCCTGCAATCAGTTTCACCAGAGACGAATTGCTGGACATTCGGAAGTACACACCACCCGATATTTCACCGGTTTTCGATTATTCGGATGTTTTGCTGGACATTGTTGTCGGGGGAGCTGTGGCGCTGATCAAGCGCTTCAGGACGCGCAGACGGGGGAAGCGAGCCGGCGCGCTAGTGAAGCTCAGACAGCGCGGATTCAGGACGCCGTTGCCTAGCATCCATCTGGCGAACCTCCGCTCTCTACCCAACAAAACAGACGAACTCCTTCTGCTCTCCCGGACAAATAAGGATTTTTCAAACTCTGCTGCTCTGTGTTTCACGGAAACCTGGCTGAAAGACGCCATTCCGGACAGCGCGTTGAGTCTGCCGGGTTTTCAGCTGTTCAGAGTGGACCGCGACGCAGAATCAACAGGGAAATCACGCGGTGGCAGGACATGCTTTTACATCAATGAGAGGTGGTGTACAGATGTAACTGTGTTAAAGAAGATGTGCTGTTCAGATCTAGAAGTGCTCTTCATTAACTGCAAGCCGTTCTATTCGCCACAGGAGTTTTGCTCATTCATTCTCGTCAATGCCTACATTCCTCCGCAAGCGCACGTGAACTCAGCTTTATAGAAACTCGCTGATCAGATCACAGAAACAGAACAACAACACCCGGACTCTGTTTTACTCATTCTCGGGGACTTTAATAAAGCCAATCTCGCCCGTGAACTGCCAAAATACAAGCAGCACATTACATGTCCCACCAGAGACAGTAATATATGGGATCACTGTTACACCACAATAAAGAATGCGATAACTCGTCCAAAAGTGCTTTGGGCTATTGATCACTGTTTTTTTTTTTTTTTTTCACCTTCCACTTTCTCCCCCACCCACTTTTTTTCCTTGTTTGGTTCATCTTATACCGACCTAAAGGCAGAAACTGAAATCAGCTAAACCTGTATTAAGGACTGTAAAAAGAGGGACTAATGAAGCAGAGCAGGATTTAAAAACTTGTTTTGACCTCACTGATTGGAGCATCTTTGAAGCTGCTACCACCGATCTGGACGAACTCACAGAGACTGTAACATCTTATATCAGTTTCTGTAAAGACATGTGCATTCCAACCAGGACTAATTTAACCTACAACAACAACAAACCATGGTTCACTGCAAAACCCAAGACATCTCCGTCAGGCCAAAGAAGATGCTTAAAGGAAGGGGGATAATGTCTTGTATAAAAAGGCTAAATACACACTGGAAAAGGAGATCAGAGTGCAAAGAGGAATTATTCTGAAAAGCTAAGGAACCAATTATATTCCAATGACCCTGCATCAGTGTGGAAAGGACCAAAAGACATCACCAACTACAAGACACCATCCCCCAGCACGGCGGAGAATCAACAACTGGCAGACGATATTAATGAGTTCTACTGCAGGTTTGAAAAAAACATCCTACACCCACCCTGAACACCTCTCCACAGAACCATTCACACCTCCAACAACCCCCTCTCCCACACACCTGCAATTCAGATCAGCAAAGAAGAGGTGCACCAGGTCTTCCGGAAGCAGAAAAGTAAAAAAGCACCAGGCCCAGATTGTGTAACACCAGCCTGTCTGAAATCCTGTGCAGACCAGCTGACCCCCATCTTCACACTGATCTTCAACAAATCACTGGAGCTGTGCGAAGTCCCTTCATGCTTCAAACGCTCCACCATCATCCCGTCCCAAAAGAAACCCAAAATTACTGGACTTAATGACTACAGACCTGTCGCTCTCAAGTCTGTGGTCATGAAGTCTTTTGAAAAAACTGGTGCTGACCAACCTGAAGGACATCACTGGACCCCTGCTGGATCCTCTCCAGTTTGCCTACAGAGCAAACAGGTCTGAGGACGATGCAGTCAACATGGGACTGCATTTTTTTTTATTTTTTTTTGGGGGTTCGAAAATCCTGGGCAGACCAGGGACTTATGTGAGGATCCTGTTCGGGGACTTCAGCTCGGCCTTTAACACCAACATCCCAAACCTCCTCCTGCCCAAACAAACTCAGCTCTCCGTGCCCACCTCCGACTGTCAGTGGATCAACAGCTTCCTGAAAGACAGACAGCAGCTAGTGAGGCTGGAAAAACTCACATCCAACACCCGCACCATCAGCACCGGAACTCCTCAGGGTTGTGTTCTCTCTCCACTGCTCATCTCCCTGTACACCAACGACTGCACATCTAAAGAACCCTCTGTCAAGCTTCTGAAGTTTGCGGATGACACTACAGTCATCGGTCTCATTCAGGACGGTGATGAGTCTGCCTACAGAAAGGAGGTTAAAGAACTGGCTGTCTGGTGCAGTCTTAATCTGGAGCTGAACACGCTCAAAACTGTTGAGATGATCGTGGACTTCAGGAGGAATCCCCCTGCTCTCCCCCCACTCACCATAATGGACAGCACTTTGACTGCAGTGGAGTCATTCAGGTTCCCGGGCACCACAATCTCTCAGGACCTGAAGTAGGAAACTCACATTGACACCATTGTGAAAAAGGCCCAGCAGAGGATGTACTTCCTTCATCAGCTGAGGAAGTTCAACCTGACACAGGAGCTGCTCAAACAGTTCTACTCCGCCATCATTGAATCAGTCCTCTGCACTTCAATAACTGTCTGGATCAGCTCAGCTACCAAATCTGACCTCAGAGACTTCAGAGGGTAGTCCGGACTGCCGAGCGAATCATTGGTACAACCCTCCCATCTCTCCAAGAACTGTACTTATCCAGAGTGAGCAAAAGGGCTGGCAGAATCACTCTGGACCCCTCACATCCAGCACACTCCCTCTTGAACTGTTGCCATCTGGTCGACGCAACAGAGCTCTGAGCACCAGAACGACCAGACACAGGAACAGTTTCTTCCCTCAGGACATCCATCTCATGAACACTTAAAAATAACTGTGCAACACACACTATTTATTCACTCACACACTTATTTATCTAACACACATACTCAGCCTACACCTCAAATTTGCATATAATATACAGTACCTGTACATAAAATTTTTTTTTTTTTTTTAAAACAACACCGGTCTATTGTAATATGCCTGCACACACAATTGTCAATTTATAAATTTTTATTCCTTATTTACTTGGTCTATTTTTAATTATCTGTGTTTTTTTGTTCTGTCACTGTCAATCTGTTACACTGTGGAAGCTCTGTCACGAAAAACTAATTCCTCGTATGTGTAAACATACCTTGCAATAAAGCTCATTCTGATTCTGAAGACTACAAGTCAAGCACGCTCTTTATGGGCTCTCGTGCTGGTGGACGGCGCATCAGCGGTGGTGGTTTCCCATGTCGAGTGGTTTGCACACATCAGGCTGCACTACCCACTGTTCGTGTTGCAAATGATCATCTCACCTGTGCGCCTCAAACAAGAAAGGAGCAATTTTCATTCTAAAAGAGTCCAAGGGTGGAACGTATTTTTGAAGATGAGTCTTTGTAAAAGATGTACCACGTGTGTCTGGGTGCGGTCGTACATGGCGGGTGATGATCACGATCGCTGCCTCCGTCGCGGGCGGTGAAGCCACGCTGAGGCGGCTTTAGTGGATGGACTCAGCTCCATTGGAGGGGGTATGACCATATCGAGTTGCGGATCAGACTCACGTACCGCCAGGGGGCAAGTGCCGTGCACTGCCTAGATATGGGGTTCCATTCTGGTCGGCAGCAGGGGGGTACCCCTTTTTCTGGCAGTGGGCGGCTGGTCCACGGTCACGGTGAGAATTCCCATCCTACCAAGGGAAAGGGTGATGCCCGGAACAGTCGACACTTCGAAGTACAGCGGAGCCCTCGAGAGAGCAGGCTTGATACTCCCGGGGGATACCAACCTGTTTCTAGAGGCCTCCCCCCGACGATCGGATGTCGTCGCAGATCGGAGGGTGAGGGCCAGGACTTTCTGGGGATGAAGATCCGTTAGCGTTGCCTCCCTCTGGGCGGTCAGCGGTGCCGGACCCGGAAATGATGGCTATGCTTTACCGGGCCGCCGAGAGGGTAGGGCTCGACTGGAAACCTCAACCGTGTCCCGGGCCCTCGAGGTTGGACGATCGGTTTCTCGGGGTGGCCTGTGCTGGTTCTCAGGGCCCAACCCCAGTGCCTTTCTTCCCGGAGGTGCATAATGAGATCACTGGGTCATGGACGGCACCTTTCACTACCAGAAACCGCCCTGGTGGCTCATCCTCCCTCACCACCCTTGATGGGGGTACAGCGCGGGGGTACATGGGAGTTCCCCAGGTGAAGCGGTCGGTTGTGATGCAGTTGAGTCCAAATGCCGCTACCACTTGGCGGAGCAAACCGTTGCTCCCCTCCCGGGCCTGTAGGCAATCGTCGGCCTTGATCGACACTGCTTATACGGCCTGTGGAGAAGATGCGTTAGCCTACACGATTCGGCGTTTGCCCTGCAAGTGCACCTGGCCAAGGCACTGAGGGACTTGCACGTGGGTGGTCACGACCTGGAAGTTCTCAAAGACCTCCGCACCGCGACGGACCTCGCGCTAAGAGCGACGAAGGTTACGGCGGTATACGGGGGGGATGTCAACAATGGTGGTCCCAATGGCTGGTCTGGCCGAAAGCGCGAGGGGACTGGCACGTACTAAACGCCACCGTGTCCAGAACGGCCGTTCGCGAAACAGTGGAGAACTTCGCCAAGCAATTCTACGCTGCCAAAAGCAGATGAGGCATAAAAAAAATCCTGCCCGGCGTGCAGCTGCTGCCCCACCCAGGGAGGGACGGGCCGGGGCAAGCGCCCAAGCCTGATCAGTCGCCAAGGGCGGACCAGGGCCGTCAAGCACCCGCCAACCTGGTGGTAAGCGAAAGAGAAACGGACTGAGACAGGCTACCCAGAGATGGAGGGATCTGCTCTTTGGGAGATGGTGAATGGACCACTCCCTCCCCCGGAGGAGGGCCGGGTGGAGAATCTTTGTTTCCTTTTTTTCTGCCACTGACCTCACGGCCAATGGTACCCAAATTCTCGACAAAAGTGCAATTTCTTCTTTCTCTGGGTCCCCTAAGGGGACGGGGGGTTGTGGACGATCCAAAGCCGTATCACACTCACCCTCCTCTCCCGCCAGTGAGCAGCAGTGGGCGGATCATGAGGACAAACCAACGGACTACCCACGCAACCTCTGCTCAAACGCAGGTCAGTGTTACACACTCAGACCCCGCCTCGGACCGGCAAAGAGGCGCCCGGGCCGGGTCCCTGCGTTCTTCCTTGCTGCCCCACTGTGGGTACGCCTGTAGTGCCATTGATGCCACTAGCGCATTGTCTGGGAGCCTGGCTTGAGCTACCGAGCCCGTCTCGATGTCTCCTTCGAACCGTCAGGCTCGGCTACGCGATCCAGTTCACCCGGCTCCCTCCCAGGTTCAGGGGCGTCCACTTTACGTCAGTGAAAGCAGCAGATGCCCTGTCTTGCGTGCAGAGATCGCAATCCTACTGACGAAGGACGCGATAGAGCCGGTCCCTCCAGACGATACGAGGTCGGGGTTTTACAGCCCTTACTGCATTGTACCCAAGAAAGGCGGTGGATTGAGACCTATCTTGGACCTGCGCACGTGAACCAGCGGCCTTCCCAGGCCAGTTACAAGATGCTACGCGAAATGCCTCTTCAGGTGTATCCGTCCCCAGATTGGTTCGACACGGATCGACAGGAAGGACGGTACTCAATGTTTCGAATCCTTTCGCGCCAACAGGCCATTACTGCGGTTGCGTCGCGCGGGCGGGCATACCAGACAAGGTCTCGCCTTCGGGCTGTCCTGTCGCCCGGTCTTTACGAAAGTACGGAGCGCAGCCTGTTCCCATGACGAGAAAAGTGGCATTAGCCTTCTCAAATACTCGACGATGGATCATACTCGCTAAGTTCAGGATCAGGTGTGCCGGCACAGGGACTTGGTGCTTTCACCCTCAGCCCTGTTGGGCATTCGGGTCACTGGGAAAAGAGCGACCTCCCACGACGCAGAGGATCGCTGTCTCGGTATGGAGTGGGACGCGGGCGAACAGCAGAAGCATACGCAGGGAATTCGGATAGTCGGTGCTGAACGGTTTGAATTCGTTCAAGGGCAGGACAGCTGTCCCACTGATACTTTTTCAGAGGCTTCTGGGGCATATGGCAGCCGCGGCGGCAGTAACACAGATCGGTTTGCTTCATATGAGACTGCTTCAGCACTGGTTTCATGGCCGAGTCCCGAGGTGGGCGTGACAACGCGACACCTTCCGGGTCCTTATTTACGCTGCATACCGAGCTCTCAGCGCCCGACTAAAAGTGACCTCTGTGGTCAGGACTTGCTTTACCGCCAGGCAATTGGTCCGCGTGCCTCATGGATGTAGCGTCCATGCGCCATGATGTGGCATTGCTCCGGCACCGCGTGTCTAACCAATAGGGTCGTGTGAGGCCACGTACAAATTTGAGGCTCTCGACACCGTTTCGGCGGCCTTCTCTTTTTCTTTTTTTTTGGATTGGCCCGGGGCCCCCAACCCCGCAACTGGCTACCTCTATGACGGGTCGATCCCGCTTGCTGGGCCTGCCAGTGCACCTTGCGCCCTGTGCTGACGTTCGTCACCAAAGGGGCTTAGACTCGGCACGCACTATACTTGTCGGTCCCACGGATACACATGCCGTACACATTGCGTATGCATCAATACGACTATAGGTGCAGCTTTGCCGACTCCGTCGCTATTGCAGTTGTACCATAGCCCCGCTCATCCTCTGCTGTTCCCCCTTTTCCAGCAGAAGCATATGAGGCGTCGGGGCTGAGTTGACTGTTCCCACCAGGCCTGCTGGTTAAACCTGGCTTGCGGTCTGAGCTCGAGCTGCGCCCGAGCGGAGTACACTGGAGGGTACTTACATCTGACACTTAGTCGGCTGAAGATGTTTGAGTGGCGGGTTAGGATGCTCCGCTCAGTCGACTGTCGTGCCCTCTCCAACACGAATCTCTGCACTGCCAGTTGCTAGTCTACACGACCCTGATATCGAGGTTGAACATCGAGCCCGTGACGCCAAGGCGACACCAGCTGGCTTGAAGAGGGGCGGTTGCTAGACGCAGACGTATGGTTGGTCCCGCAGCTGATGCGTTATGGAAGCCAGGTTGCGAGTACAGGCCATGCTCAGGCTAGACGGAGGCGAGCGACGCCTCAGGTTTACTTGGCGGGGACGGCACCTATTGGCCTACTCTGCTGACTGCGTTCTCGGAAACTTTTTTTTGACTCTTATGACTATTGCTTTCATTTTTTTTTTTTTTTTTTCTTTTTTTTTCTTTTTTGTTTTTTTTTTTGTTTTTTTTTTTTTTTTTGTTTCGATTAATGCCTACTGCCGTCGCGACAACCCGATCGTTGGCCCGACTGCTCCCTGTGACAGCGATTCGAATTGTGAGGGTCTCCAGTCACGAGGACGGAGGCGAATGTCAGTAGTGAGCACACGCGTGTCCAGACTCTCTGGAAACTTCATGTGGTTCTGGATGGGACGTGGAGGCTTATAAGTGGCGACGCTCCAGAGGTAGTTGTCACTTGTCAACGGTCGCTGCGAGAGCCAGTCTATGTAGAGCACGTCCTACTGACGCTGTGATAGTGCGACTGGTCGGCTTGAGGGTGTTCTTCATCGCCGAGTTATTGACCCCGCCCGAAGTGCATGCGGGCGACTCGTAGTTGTGATGTCCTTGTTGTGCACAGGCTGAGCGCAAGTCGTGTCTACACACACTGACCGTTTATATCGCTGCAATTGCTGTACAAACCATCGACCCACAGACACAGGGAGGCGCTGAGGGAAAGCATATACCGTTGTCAGGTTCCTTAAGAGGGGACGCGACGGTGCAAAATCCTGCCACGGACCGCCCTCGTATACCTCTTGGGGGACTGACTTAGCTAGACCTGCTCCTCTGGCATGCGTACAGCAGGCGCAACATTTGGAGCCCTTGTGCCATGACGGTTGAGCTGAGTTCTCCGCAATGAAGACTCTGTCTCATGCTGTTTGTCAGTGGGACCGGTCCATCACACTTGACGGCGTTTCTAGCCGGACCGCTCTCGTTCCACGTGTCCGCTGTCGTCAATCCGATTAGGTTTACTAGAGTTCGGGGCCGTGCTAGCCCAGGTTGACCACATCTTCGACCGGATTTCGCGCCTTTTTCCTCTTTCCGGCTATGTGCCCAATAGGTTCCCGATAATCCATTCTTTCAAGTGGCATAGGCCTGGTGAACATAAGCGCATGACCTCGGAGGGGCAGAACCCAGCCCTGGGGGGGGGCTTGCTCTGTCCCGTAGAGCCTTATAAGGGATACGGTTGGCACCGGACGCAAGCTTCAGGACCTCCAGAACCAGCCTCTTGTCTGTCATGGAGGCCGGTAGTAAGGGGGGATGCCGTTCTCGAAGCAGAGGATGGAAACTGGCTAGTGGATGCATCCTGCTTATCAGGCACAGGGTGTGCTCCCTGCCCCGCTCAGTCGCGGGCTATCTCAACTAGAAGTGTGCATCACACCCTGGGTGCTGGCTCAGGGTGCCTCGCTGATGGATATTTGTAGAGCTGCGGGCTAGGCGACCCCTGACACGTTCGCCAGATTTTATAGCCTTCATGTGGTTTTCCCAGTGTTATCCAGTCTTACTCATTGGGTAGTGCCATAGCAGCAGTAGCTGGTCCTCTTGTGAAGAAGCCCTGGCCTACGCCAAAAAGTAGGGGCGCAGGTGGCTTCCACAGGACACTGGAAGGGGAGGTAGCTGTGGCCTTTGGTAGGATCCCAATTTCGTCGTTCATCCGACGTGACGTCGAGAGTGACGGACTGAAAGGGAACGTCTCGGTTACGTATGTAACCTCGTTCCCTGAAGGAGGGAACGGAGACGTCACGTCCCGTCGCCACAGCTCCCTGTACTACCACTGAGAGGCCGGGTCACCGGCTCGGCTCCACAGCGAAAACCTGAATATGCACTGCATCTGCTGCCTACTTATACTCACGCTGTAATCATAATCGCATGCAGTGGATGCAATAATCGCATGCCAATGCGCATTGGCTCGTTTAGTTTACACTCGAAGTGGATTGGTCTCTCTAAGCGAAATCCCAATTTCGTCGGTCATCCGACGTGACGTTTCCGTTCCCTCCTTCAGGGAATGAGGGTTACCATATGTAACCGAGACGTTCTTTTCCTCATTAAAGCTGTTAAGGACACAGTCTTGTACCTTTGTTTTTTTTTTTACTTTTTGTCCAATTTTCAAATAGCTTCAAATCAAAGTTTGTAATGTCTTGATTTACCTCATAGCTGGTTCATGGTTTCTAACTCTTCAACAAAGGCTTTTTAAAAATCCCATGGGAAAAATGAACAGGAAAAATGATTCCAGAACCAAGGCCAGTGAAAAAGTGACAGGGCACGGTTGCACTCTATTGCGAAAATAACTCCATCTCCATCTGCAATGGTCACGGAAATGGATAACCCTGCCCCAAACTCATGCCATTGGCTGAACCAGTGTCTCTATGCTGTGGTCGTCAGTATTCTCAAACACTACAGGTTTTACACTTTTCGACAGAATCAACATTCAAATAGCTTACTGTTGTCTCTGAATATTAAGATGCGAATTTAAAAAATGGAAAACTGACACTAATTTATGGAAGTCTTTTCTACCTCAGAATTTTGAAAAAATTAACTACATTTTTTAACTGTAACTTTGTAACTGTAGCAGAATCAATATTACCATTTATTTCTTGTTTTTATTTTTTTTACTCTCGGGTAGAAACAAGCTTCCATATACATCTGCTTTAAAAGCATTCTGTCATTTAGTTTTAGTGATTAGTATATAGAAACTACATTTACAACAGAGTTAAGACAGCCACCTGTTCTTCTTAATGAGAACTCTAAACTTCAATATCTGCACACTTCATTAGGCTGTTTATTGATGTGTGAAGAGTTACTGCAAAACTCTGTGATCACTTTGAAGTGTGAAATACAGTCCACTGTCAAGCTGCTTTTAAAAGCAGTTTTTACCTAAACCGATGAGCAAGATCCAGGCATCGCCGGTGATTTAAAAGAGCAATCAAGCGCCTGCTAAAAATGATTGATGTCCGAAATCTGGAACCTGACAAGTGATTCTTCGCCAGCTGCTTCAGACATATTCTTCACGAGGACCATGTTTGTTTTCCCATTTCTGGGGAGAACGACATGGAGGCTATTTTCTTTCATTTCACCTTGAACCACTGTCCTCCATGCGGCTTCAAACTCATAACACACACTTGTTTTCCACAGCACTGCTGCCTTAATCAGAGTGTCATGGGATATGACGCCTGTGAAATACTAGGGTCTCTGTTCATCCCACATTCCGCTCTCTATTCTATTTCCTTTCAGGTGAAGAAAGGTAGACTGGAAGACTGATGTGCACATCATAAAAATTGTGTTTTGTTTTGTTTTTTTGAAGAACAATCCATACTTTTTCATGTGTGTCTACAGAAATATCACAACTGATACAACGTGTTCTTTGCAATCTTTCTGAGTGTACTTTGCCAGACTAGCGGCTGTGACTCAGATTGGTGAAGGGCACTTATTCTCGCTCTCTTCCTTTGTTGACAGGCAGATGATGATGAGTCAATTTCGGGTGTGCTGGCACTCTTAAAAGCATCTATGAGGTTGTCATTAGCATCATCCCTTTCAAACATCACCAGAACAGTACAACGTACAATTATTATTTTTTTTGACTGAAAATCACATAGGAAACAAAAGTAATTGCACAGAGGCTATATTTGGAAGGGAGTTTGAGGCTTTTATCCAGTAGATTATGACTGCAGCATATTAAGTTGACAAAAGTCTGTCTGATGAAGAGGAACTAAGCTAGAGGCACATCTCAGAGTGTGATGAATAATAATGCTGTCTCTTCAAAGCACCTTTTGAAAATACCATGTCTGAGACCATAAAATTATAGATCTGAGGGGGAAAAAACTCTGAGAGCTAATCTTTATTATTCAAAGTTATAGAAGATTTTTATAATTATAGGAGCCATGATACCGTTGGAGCGGTGGATCTGGACTCTTTGGGTAATGTGGCTTGCGCTACATCCACTGGAGGAATCAGAAAAAAAATGGTGGGAAGAGTCAGAGATTCTCCTATTATTGGTGAGTCGGATCAGAGATAGAGGACAGAGATAATCTCAGTGTCACACCAATATTAATTTTGAAGCAGTGCCTAGGTTGAATGAGCCATTTCGGTTTGAAGGTGTCAGCTCTGATCAATACTCAATTGTCAGAGTGTTTTCTCCCGAGGTAACACACATTAACGTCTGACTCTGTCTGTGCTGCTGTTTTTTCCTGTGCGATAAGGATCTGGTGGATATGTAGACAATAGAAGTGGAGCGGTCTCCTGTACTGGTCACGAAGAGTCTATTCTCAAAGTCACCTTAGCCAGATTAATCCTCTTTCATATGGAGCAAGGTATGAGACTTTTACACTAATCCTGATGAGTATGTGAGTGTGCATGAATGCTCATTTAAATTAAAGGGGTACAAAAGTGTCCATATTTGATTAATTTTGAGCCTAATCCATTTTTAATGGATTTATTTAAAAAATATATAAATATTTAGTATCTTTCAAAACTTTGGTATCAATAAGATAATAAACAAAATTAATACTTTAACACAACAAGGATGCATTACATTGAATAAAAGTGACAGTAAAGACATTTACAGTTAGAAAAAAATCCTGTAAAATCTGAAAGACCGTAACACGAAGACTGGAAGTATGCGCTGAAATATCAGCTTTGCCATCACAGCAACAAATTACATTTTAAAATATATTAGAATAGAAAAGTTATTTTAAATTGAAATAATATTTCACAATAATATACATTAATGCTCTTGTTGATTAAATAATTGCAGCCTTGGTGAGCATACGAGACTTCTTTCAAAAAAATTCATTTGGTTATTTGATGCATAGCATGTCTGTTTTCTATAGATTTTTAGGTTAACATTTATATTAATGTATAAGAGAACATGTATATTTTAGGTCCTTGTCTTAACTAATTGGTCCTGAAGAGCATGTCACACTGATGTCAATTATAATACTTACAATAAATATAATACTTATTTTTCAAAGTCCAGTTAGATGCCAGGTTAATCAATATCACAGAATTACAAATTACATAAAATTGCATAAAAAGACAATTGTTCAATCATGGCTAAATAAGATTTAATTTTCAGTATTTTCTTGTATATTTTGAATGAAACATTCTCATCACCCATTTGTTTTTGTTTTCCACCTGCTATGTGTCTTCCATTTTGTTTGTGATTTTACTCTTATGCAATATATTGTTTTTGCTTGCAAGGTGTCGATCATCTGTACCCCTTTACCATCACCCACATGTTGCTATTATTATCCAATTTTGTATAACCAAGCAGAATGAATGTCAAACCACACAAAAACCGAATGCTGCTGTTGCCAGTCATTTTAATTGGTGTGTGTGTGAGAGAGAGGCAGGAAGGATCGGATGTGCTGCCACAGTAGGCAGATGATAATGAGGTGTGTGTTTGTCTGAGGAAAGAGTGTGAAGGGTCAGCAGGCTATTGTTTGCTTTGGTATTCTGTGGTAATGATACTGCAAGCACAACCACTCTGTTTTTATATATCAGTTCATTATTTTATCAATTATTGGGCTTGCCGTTAGGGTCTCAACTATTTGTTTAACATTTGTGTACTTGATCAGTGTGATCAATTAATTTAGATTGTTTATTTTTAATAACAGTGCAAGTTATTGGTTATTTTTAATAACAGTGCAAGTTATTGGTACCATTGGCACTCATAACCATTACTTATACTAATAATAAATATGATGAGCATAAAAGATTTATTAGTTGGCTAGAGGCCGAAGAGTCCCCAGTTAAAGGAAGAAAATGAATTCACTGCTCTGAAGAACAAGGAACAGGACACAAAAGAGAAGGATGAAAGAGAACTAAAAATAGACATTACATTTTTGCTAAACACAGCATTTCCATACAGAAAAAAAATGCAAACTCACAATGCAAATATAAAAAATAAAAAATGTGCTATTAAAAATGTGAATAATTTAATTTTGTTGCAGTCTTTGTCTTGTTCCTTGGCTAATGTTTTCTATGTTGGACTACTAAGACTGTAATACTAAGACTGATGGAATGAGAAAACCATGAGAGCAACATATATTGTTCACTGTGTGACCTGGACAGGGACACTAAGGACACATACACTGACGGGTCAGTATTTCATCACAAGGTACACAAAGATCAAATGCACTTGATTTTTTTTTCTCTGTTGTGCTGGAAAATACCAGAAATATACAGAAACATAAGTTGAATGAGCCTATGTACACAACCTTTTAAATGTTTGGTGTTGTTAAGTTTAGTTTTTGATGTTTTTGATGCTCACCAATCAAAAATACATTAAAACAGTGATATTGTGAAATATTATTGAAATTGGTCAGCTGTTGCCAGCCAAATAAACTTCTACTGCTAACTTTGCTGACACTGTCACATACTTGAGTGTTTTCTTTGTGAAATGCAGGGAAATCAGCCACACTTCAGTACATGGTAGAGAGAGTGAAGGGATGCGGAGGAGCTATTGTTGTGTCCTCCACGGGGGACTAGGCCGCCAGCTTCACCACACCACGCATGGCTTGGGCCTCCATTAAAGAGGACGTCCTGCACTACGGGTTAAATCCCAAAGAAGATTTTACAGAGGTGCTGAAATGATAACATTACATTTGAACTGTATTTTAATTTATGTTATTTTGAATGTCTTGAGGCTTTCAGCTAGTTCATTCATTCAATTTGCTAGATTCTATCAGTTTGTCCTATGTGATTAATTGTAGCCTTTATACAAACCTAAAATTTATTTTAACAGAAGTAGTAATGAGCTGTTTCTCGTACCAAGAAATACTCCTTTCTGCATGTTCTGATCATTTTTACCAAACAATTAATGAATAAAGATTAATTGATTCAAAAAATGTTGTTAAGCAGATGAAAACATTTTACATTTTAGTGACATTTAGCTAGTGTACATACAGTACATAACATTTATGTAGGTTGTCATGTTTCCGCACTGAACAAACAATAGAAACAATATGGTGTCAAGTGATTAAATGTGACCCTGGAGCAAGTCGCTGGGGTATATTTGAAGCAATAGCCAAAAATACATTGTATGGGCCAAAATTATTGATTTTTCTTTTAAAATCATTAGGATATTAAGTAAAGATCATGTTCCATGAAGATATTTTGTAAATTTCCTACTGTAAATATATTAAAACTTAATTTTTGATTAGTAATATGCATTGCTAAGAACTTAATTTAGACAACTTTAAAGGTGATTTTCTCAATATTTAGATTTGTTTTGCACCCTCAGATTCCAGATTTTCAAATAGTTGTATCTCGGCCACATATTGTCCTATCCTAACAAACCATACATCAATGGAAAGCTTATTTATTCAGATTTCAGATGGTGTATAAATCTCAATTTCTGAAAATGTACCCTTATGACTGGTTTTGTGGTCCAGGGTCACAAATGAAGAATTTCTCAAAGAGTTCTGATAAGCTTAAACCACAATTAATGAATAATGATAAGAGTTAACTAATTAGCATTAGTATCATTAATATGAAATTTACAAATGACATCTCAATACATCATACTTCAGTATAGGAAGACAGATGGAAAATATACTGTATGATGGCAAAAATCAACATATTAAATTAACCAAATACAGCTATTTTCACTACATTTGTGGAATTCAACTTAAAATTAATCTTACCCCTTCATGTCTTCAGTCGCTTCATTTCAGGTTTTTATGTGAAGGCTAATTGGTGGATCTGGAGGATTATATTTGTGTTTCTTCAAAAAAAGATCACAATGTTCCTGCTGATTTGTGAAAAATATCCTCGAATTTTTGTTTGCTTCTCTTTTGTTTGTGAATAGAGCAGTGATGATAATATAAAATGGAAATGAAGGAACGCTGTTAAAATATTCCAGCCACGGGAATTGATGAATGAATAATTATGTTCTGAAAGTTTAATTCTTTATTAGGAAAAGAAAAGTTTTTGCAACTGCTCCTAGTTAGTGTCTCCTTAGTTGCCCTCCTCTCATTTATTTATTTCATTTTGTTTCAAATTAAGGACAGGCTGTGTACTGTATATATGAAGACAAATATGCTGTACAGAGAAAGTTCACACACTTTTAACAAATAAAAATGGTCAAAAGCTTCTAAGATTTGTGTGTCCTTGTAATATTTCTTCTGCATTATAAAACAGTAAAGCCCATTGTAGTTGAAACCATGCAGCAGAGCAAAGACGTGGAGAAATCTGAGAGTTTTCTGCCTCTCCAAAAAGGCAACAAAAAAAAATATTCTCTCCCCTTTTTATTGCAGAGGGATCTGATTATTCCATAGTGATTCCTGAACCCCTGCTGAGCACAGCACCTCTACAGCAATTGACATTTTTGATCAATAACCCAGACCACAAAAGAAAAGAAAAAATAATTAAGTAAAGATTATTAGCCTGGATGCATTCAGTCAGTGTATTTGATCAGTGCAGTGCCGTAAGATCAAAGTATAGAGAGCTGACATTACAACATCCTACCCAGCACCATGAAACAAGTGTGCTTCCTCAACTGAAAAAGATAAACATTATGCAGAGAGCAACCCCGCTGAGCTTTAAATGAACAATTCTGACTCAAGTGGAGCTCAAGTAGGTCAGTATTTGGGATTCCTTGTTAAAACTTAACAAGTAAACGTTTTGCTGAGCTGCTGAGACATTCCAAGCCGCTCTGTTAACTTGAGACTTGATTAAGCTTTATGTAAGCATAAGATATTATATATTTTTTTACATTTAATTATTATTTTTAATAAAATGTTGAATATGTTTAGGGCATAAAACACCACTAAAAATATTGTCCTTTCTAAAAACACCACAGGCTTCTGTAGAATCTAGAATTTCCTCTATTGCAAATGAGCAAAAAGAGAAAAGTAATCTTTGACTACTGTTAGTGAATGCTGTTAAACATTTACATTTAGTCAGTTTATACATAACATTTATACTGGTTGTCCCCTACTGTTTCAACAGAATCCTCAGTGAACAAATATAAACACAATTGGTGTTAAATGACTAAATTAAACAAACAGAATTTACTACCTGTGGTTGGGGGAAATTAGATGCTAGTGTTTCCGTGTCACATAATCAGCGTCCCACTGAGTGTTTTCAGCCTCATTTCAATTTACCTTTTCAAGTGTACAGCAGGTTAATGGCAAACATCTGGGACTGACAGCATCACACTTACCTTGTGTTTATGCTTCACTGGGATCATGTTGCTCCTTGTTGTGTAAATGTATCATTGTTTTTTGAAAGTGTTATTTTTTCTGTTAGCTTCTAATTTGTGTTTCATGACAAGTTTCACGTCTTGACAGAGGCGGTCAGATGAGATTGTTTTTAAACGCAGGAGGATATTCCTTTGTCTGTGCTGCTCCCTAGTGGCATTACATGGTATTGCAATGAATGTATTAAATTAGGTGGAGTGTGGGGCAAGTTATAATTAGTTGATCTGGAATATGGCCTGGTATCCAAAACCATCTAAGGTTTGTTTGTTTGTTTGTTTTGTTACATTGTGACATTGACTTTGTTAAAGCAACTGCATGTGTGTTGTTGTTTTTTCTCTTGAAAAATTATTTCAGACTTCTAATACAGCAAAATTGATTTTGTTTTGTTTTTTCCCACGCTCCCCACAAACATCTGTTCTGGGAGTGTAAGTGAGCGGGTACAAAAACAAATCCAAACGACAGCAACAAATGCGCGTGTACTAGTCAGTGAGTTCCACTCACTTAAGAGTCTCCAAACAAAGTCGAAACAGCTACTTTTTTCCTTAGTACAAAAAGATCAGCTTTTCTTGCTTCCATTAATTACAGGTATGTTTTGAACTGGTGAGAAGATATGGGGTTTAAACTGATATTTTTCACTTATTACTTCATCAAACTGACTGTGTAGCATTTGCACAGGCCATGCACATCACCACAACAAACATAGTCAGTCAAAAGCTGTAATATTGTTTATTAAATATTGCATAATGAGGAAATCACAGCAGTAACTAGTGTTTTACATTTATTGTAATTGTAACAGCACTGCAAATAAACAAAAACAAACAAAAAATGCAAAATTCGCCTCTGCATACAGACCACAAAGTAATAATTATACATAAAACATCTCAGGTGTCATCTCACACTCTTGAATAACTCATGTGATTGTAGCAATGAACTTGGTAATTGTTTCCTGTGACACACTAAAACAAACTTGGAAATTCCTTAAAAAGTAACGTGTTTACCTCAAGGCAATAATAATAATAATAAAACAAAATAAAATAAAACGAGGCACAGTTCAATGAAGCCATGAGACAGAAAGGCATTTCAATCCCAACAGTGTCAGAATCACTCCTTCAATCATATGAGACAGCCTGTGTTAAGCAAATCTCTGTGCTTTCCTAATATTCTTCATTTAATATAAACTGTAATATTCATAGAGGTTGCTGCAACTTCGGTCACTTTCATTCATTTTACTTTACATATTTACAACTCTGACAGAACAGGAAAACTGTGAATTTTAACTGTGTTCACATCCAAGTTAAAAGTTTCTCAGAGCACTACATTCAGATATGCTACGCTATCTTATAACGGGCTTGAAACACATTTTCAAGTTCATATTCAATAGAGATCATATATACGTATTTTAATTTCTTGTTGATCTTCTATGTGATTACTTATTGACAAAGGTTTCAGCAACAACCACTGGTTTAAAAAAATGAAAAATATATGATCTAGATACTTTAAATGACTCATTTCTGTCCAAGTGATCTTTTCCTAATTCTCGTTTTGAATTGGACAGAAGGCTGGTAAGCGTAAGAGTCTCAGACGACCCTCATGCTCTCTAGCAGCACGTTCTCTGGCATTAAATGGAATGGACCGTATGTAACTAAAGGGGAGATTCAAAAAGACACAATTTCATCTTCAAATTTGCAATTCTACCTCTTAAAAAAGGAAGCAAAAGCAAATCTACAACCTGGAGTAGATGTGAACTACATTCAGTTAAGGAAGACCACAAGCTAATCAATGGAGACTACACTCTTAAAAATAAAGGTGCTTCAAAAGGTTCTTCAAGCGATGCCATAGAAGAACCATTTTTGGTTCCACAAAGAACCATTCAGTCAAAGGTTCTTTAAAGAAACATCTCTTTCTTACCTTTTTATAACCTTCTTTCGCCACAAAGAACCATTTATGAAACAGAAAGCTTCTTCAGATGTTAAAGGTTCTTTATAAAACCATTTAGACAAAAAAGGTTCTTCTATGGCATCGTGAAGCACCTTTATTTTTAAGAGTGTACCTAACTAAATGAACACAACAGTCCTCATGTAGCATCCTATACTGTGAATGGCACTTTGAAAATGAGGTACGGCAATCTTATATGGATCATCGATTCCCAACATGCAACCATATTACCAGTCATAACACTATGTAAATGTCACTGTCAAATGGTACCTGGTTGAGATGTTATCAAGGCTTGTTAACAGAGGTAAATACTGTGCCTCAGACTCGTAATACACTCTTCAGAACAACCAATTCAAAAATGGATGACTGAAAGAGCAAAATATGCATTACTCAGGCAAATAAATATTTGTTGTATGTTTTGAGGCAAAGCATCTAAATATGTTCAGATCTGTTTAGTGTGGTTTAGTTGTAGCCCTTCACCTCACAACTTTACATAGCGCTTAAAGCTTGATTCTTTTTTGTTACCAATTAAAAAGCATGGTCGATCCGGAGTTTCTAGAGTTGGTCACTCCATCGTAATCTTTTGAACAGAAATTTGGTAATACTTTACAATAAGGTTTCATTTGTTGACAATAGTTGCTCACGGTTAGTTCATGTTAACTAATGCATTAAAATAAATAATAATTTGTCACATTTATATAGCGCTTTTCTCTAAACTCAAAACACACCTACTGTTTTCAAGGGACATCCTGGGACTTTTTATGGCCACGCAGAGTCAGGACCTCGGTTTAACATCTCATCCATTTAACAAATGTTAACAAATCAGACCATACTATAAAGTGTTACCATAATTTTCTCTGTCAATAAAATCTGAGCGTACAGTAAGTGCTGTGACGTTTTCCTCCTTAACATGACCAACACTGATTTACATCATTTTGATGTTTACAAATGGCTTTGCTTGGATTTGCAAATACTAATGTTGTGTCATCCATTGAGCCCTCATCGGAATATAAATTTACATCATACTCTTCATGAAAGTATGATAAAAAAAAAGTTCCATAAATATGCATTTTTTTACACAATGGGAGTGTAAATTGAAATTGAAACACTTTTTTAAAAGGCTAAACTTAACTTCTATGATCCTTTTACAGCTTCTCTGACCATTAACCCTTAATACAGACATCTTCAGGTGCTTTCAATACACTGTCATCTCTAATGGTAACACTCCAAGTCCATCAAATATTTATAGCAAAAATAAATGGTAGAATTTCATGTTTTTCAGTAATGTCAGGTATGTGATGAAGTTGTACTTCAATACAATTCACAGCTGTAAACTTAAACACCTTTTCCAAGTCTGATATATTTTATATTAATGGCTTATAGCTGAGTCTGAGCATTTTCAAAAAGCATTCTTCTAAATCCTTCAACAAATGCTGCCACTGTAGTACAGTTGAACTGCATGTTCTTTGCTGACATGCCGCACACCTAACTGATCACATACCTGGACATTCATCTGGGAAAGACCAAATTTTGGAGGGGAGAAAAAGTCTTCATTTGACGCCAACAGGTAGAGTGTCCCAAACGGATCAAGCCGCTTAAGCATAGTTAGAATCTCTTCATACAAACCGTCATTTCTTCAAATGTATCATGTCACAAATGAACAGCTTTCACATAATTTCCTGGGAAAGTGCCGAACTGTTTTGTCCTCTTGCATGTACCTGCACAGAGAAGCCAATACAAGAGTCTGGTACAAATAAAAGGAAAACACAACTCCAGAACGACAGAGCTCTAAAATCTTGGTTAAAATGGATTGATTCAGTAGCACTATAGATTCGTATATATTATATATATATATATTCTTATATCTATAGATATAATATATGGATTTAGTGGAGAGATGACTTAAGGAGACTCAATCAATGTAAAGGACAAATACCAAAACCAGCCATCATACAGTTCTCATGACACTGACCAGGATCCTTCCGCCGGCTTTGTCCCAATGTCCTCATTCTGGAGGATGTAATTGTACGAGCCTGGAATCTACAAACAGAACACAAACATCATGACAATAGAAAGAGAGCGGTGCCGGAAACTACTGTCACAAATCACACTATGCCAATGTAAAGGAGGTTTAGCTTTCAGTTTTAGTTTGAAAAAGAAATAGTTGATGGGCTAATTAAAAATGCTGCACACAGTTTTTTCTGTAGACACACAATATAGGCAATGCACACTTGGAAGAGCACCATGGTAAGTAGAGTACACTGTGCCTGCAGTCAGACAGCTCATAAAAAGTTGACACTCCACAGTTACATGAAATACAGTTACGTGTACTGTATGAATGCTTAACAGATATCTACCTAAAACGAGGCTAAATAAATTTATCATCACTAGCACTTTTGTTATAAAAATAAATATAAACTATAAATAAAATAAAATAAACTGTTTTTGAGCAGCAAATCTGCATATTAGAATGATTTCTGTAGGATCATGTTACACTGAAGACTGGAGAAATGATGCTAAAAATTCAGCTTTGCACTACAGGAAAATAAATTACATTTGAATAAATATTTAAACAGAAAACTGTTATTTTAAATAATAATATTTCACAACATTACTGTTATTACGATTTTTGATTAAATAAATGCACCCTTGGTGAGCAAAACTATATTTCAATGCTTTTGCATTCTCTCAAAAAAAAAACGTTTGCATTCTCTTGGGAAATTTTGAGTTCGCTTGCAAAACTTGTGATGGAAATAATATGAGGTCATAGGAAACTCTATATTTCAGTGCTTTTAGTGAGTGAAGGAAAAGTTTCTCAGGGGAACAAAATAATTTTACAGGAGAACGCAAATGGTTTGCCAAGAAAAAAAGCATGGTGTTGCAAGTGAAGCAAAAGCAATTTAAAGGGGTCATATGATGCGATTTAAATTTTTCTTTGGCGTGTTACAAGCTCTTGGTGCACAAAGAAGATCTGTAAGTTGCAAAGACTAAAGTCTCAAAAAAAAAGATATTCTTTATCAAAGTTAAAACTCTGCCACACCCCCCTAAAACTGCTCGTTCTAACACACCCCCACATATATACATCACTATGTGGGAAGATTTGCATAACACCACCCAAATGTTCACGCAAAGAAAGAAGGCGTAACTTTTATTCTCGCTGTAGGATTGTTGTTTCCGCCGCCATGTCCTGAAGATGCTGTGTTTCGTTGTGAAAGTGAAATACTTTGTTTGGTCTTCCAAAAGAAGACAATAACCGCTTCGTCATGCCTAGAGCTGATCAATGCTGGTCGCTGAGGAAATACATCAAATTTGCGCTGTGGATCGCTGGATCGGCTTTCACCGTGGACGAAGCGGAGTCCAGCCCGGAGTCGTCACATGTCCTTCCGGACACTCATTCGTCGAAATCGCTGGCCGCGCCGTTCTCAAGCCCGCACCTCTGCTCACTCTAACCCTCCCGCCGTTCCTCACGCTAAGCCCCCGGCTCTTGCTCACGTAGGCGCCGTGTTTGTGCTGTGTTGTTCGTTGTGAAAGCGAAAAATACTTTGTTCGGCCTTCCAAAAGATGACACGACTAGAAATCAGTTGTTAAGTTGTATTTACAACACTTTTCCAGTTCAATCCAAATATTCGATGTGTGCAGCACATTTTATGGAGGACTGATTACTGATCCTGGTAGAGTAGACTACAAACTGCCGGCTGTTCTGACTCACGGACTGCAAGTATGTTTTTTATATTTAAAGAGTTTTATATTTTATATATTTAAAGCAAATTTTTTGAGCAGTGTAGAGTAGGCTTGTTTGTCGTTTCTCCGATCACAAATGCAGACATGGTTTTATGTTACGCGGCGCGGCGGCGCGGCGCGGCGCGGTGCGATGCAACGCAACGCGTAAAAAGGACAGTATAAGTCATTATAATCCATAATTAGGCCCCCACTGAATGCAACGAATGCCTCGTTTATAATGGATTTTTTTCATGTTTTTGAATCATCGCTCTGGCCGGACAGGGCATCAAAGTATGGTAAGGGGCGTAACATTTTCCGTCACACGCTTGAGGTATTCAGCCTATCACAATGCACTGGATAGCTGGCCATTCACAGCACACCTTGCTTTTCAGACCGTGAGCTTTGTAAAAATCGAAGCGTTTTGGAAAGGCGGGGCATAGAGGAGAAACAATAATGTACAGTTGTGGAAAGAATGGTTTTTTAACCTTAAACCGCATAAACACGTTTCATTACACCAAATACACAAAATAATGTTTTTTTAGCAGCATCATATGACCCCTTTAATACATAATTTTTCCTCCTATTTTTTTCATTACCATGTGCCCTTGGGGGCTCCGTACCTAAGAGACTCTTTAAAAAAAAAAAAATCCCCCCGGACTTTGGAACAGTAATATATATAATTTAACTAATTTAATTTCGTAAATTTAACAACTGTGTTGTTTATAAAATAAATCACTTGAGGTCATCATTTAGTTTTTATTTGCAAACTGTTGTTAAACTGTTACTACTTATACTTTTTTCACTACCTATTCTAAAAAGTTTGCCTTAAATGCGAGCGTGTAGAAAAAAAATAAATGTTATGGTCAAAAAGTATGACTTGAAGACTATATTTTAATATTTAGCATAATTCAAAACTCTGAATTTTTATAATAGCCCATCTGTAAATATGGTTTAACAGTGCTCTTGAGAGTTCCTGAGGGATGTCCCATTTTTAAGGTGCAGGTCAGTGAAAACTACAGGTGCATGGACACAGAAACACACTGAGGTAGATGATACTTACATCCCACAGCTCGTGCGTCCAGGCTCAGGACTGCTGCTCTGGGACAGGGGTTGCTGGGAAATGATGAGAGAGTTTTTACTGGGAGGAGGCAGGAGTCGGTGGGCGGAGTCTATAGGGCGTGGCAAAGTGCTGCAGTACCTCACTGAGGTTTCTGCAATATTCATGATCTCATTACACACTGCCTCCTATTGGTGGAAGAGGGTCGGCTCGATAGGTGGCCACAAACCAGGAAGTAGGGTCAGTCATTCAGATGGAAAATTGAGTTTGAGGAAGGGGCGGTGTGGTTAGAGAAGATAGTAACAGGGCAGAAAGAAGGGAATGTCCATTAATACCAGGAAAGCCGGAAAGGATGGTAGTGTCCAGAGGATAAGCATGGAAGAGTAAGACAACAGAGTGAGTGTATGAGGAAGGAGCGAAACATATGCCACAATCATGTAGGACAGGCTTACTTGCAGGGTACAGAGATTTGTCATGCATTATATGGGTGAGTTTCAGGATTAGATATCAAATAAAATAAAGATGAGCCTTGTGACTGACTGTGATGTGTTTCATAAAGATGAATCAAAACAGAATATGAAACATATTCATATTCATCATTCATATTTAATCAATATAGATGACATCAAGAAAGAAGCATGGAGCAGTATGTGCATCTAAGAGTAATTAAAACCTCTTGAAAGTTAATTTACCGTGAATGAATTGGCATTCATGTTGTTGTCTTGGATGTCAAACAGCATGACAGGACTTCTTGAAAATCGCCCATAATATTCTACATCATTTCTTAATGGCTGTGGGAAAAAAAAAAGTGACTCAAATTAAACATATATCATATATGTGTGTATGTGCGCACAACGGTTCATGTTCATCCATGAGGTTTGGGTTCAAATTTGAAATTTGCACAAAGAGCAGTATGGTTGCCATTTGATCAGTCCGTTATTATTTGCAGAGGACTGCAGTACAACCTTACAGTACATTAAACACATAAGGGACTGGAAAACGACTGTGAGTTAGTAGCAGTCACCACATTTCCTATAAAACTTCAATCAAACATTGAAACAGCGTGACATCATGCTGGGATGCTCCCTCTAGTGGAAAAAGTCTTTAGAATAGCTTATATTTCTAGTGTACCTGTAGCTCACACACTAACGTTCACAAGCCGCGCCGGTAAGACTTTTTAGTGTTTTTTAAATAAGTCACCAAGGCTGCATGTATTTGATCATAAATACTGTAAATTGGTAATATTGTTAAATATATTACAATCTCAAATAACTATTTCTATTTTCATATATTTAAAGCAGCATTTATTTAAAATGGAAATCTTTTGTAACAATGTAAAAGTTTATTGGCCGTTTAAATCAATTTAATGCCTCCTTGCTCAATAAAAGTATTAATTTATTTAAAAAAATCTTACTGGCCACAAACTGTACAGCAGTGTACAGTTGAACATACATTTTTATAATCTAATACAGTACATATTTGTCATTTGAACACAGATACAAAATACAAGAATTCTTCAATTACACAGAATTAACCACCACTATTAATATAAATCAGGGCTGTCAATCAATATTTTTTGTCTGATTAACTACATTACATGCTTAAATCAATCAGAATACATCACGTATATCAATATTTGCTTTAATAAAGACTCCAAATAAGTCATTAATTAGACAAATACAGAAAGTGCCTTTAGAAGTCAAAATATGATTTGTTCTTATCAAATAATTTAACCCTTTCACTGGCCTGACAATCCATTTTACAATCTAAATTGGTCAAACATCTAATTGCCATTAGATTTAGGGGTCCTTTATTCTTTTAAATGTGCCATTTGAGTTTGACATGGTAAAATACACACTCTTATCTATAGATCTGTATCAAACATGCATGATTTCATAATGGACAACAAACAAAAAAATATCAACATCCAAGCTTCATGCTAATTATGTTAGAGTTTCATGCAACAGTTGCTTCTCATTTGTGTTTCTCTCAATAGCGTGGAAGCCTCAAAAGTGTGATTGAAACTCATTAGCATAATCAGATGGGTCAGATATAATTTCCTATTTCAGCATGTTAGATCTACAACTTGTGCCAATGGAAACATTGACTCTCCCTTGAGCTCAGGCACCGTATGATGGGCACCTTTAACAAACACACCACACCATGCAGAAGATACCTCTGCTGGGCTATTGTTCCTGCTGTAAGGAGCCTTGCGGAGGCTGCCAGCCCTGTCTATTTCAGCCCCATCCCCTTCCTGAAACTCCTGATCCAGCCTGTTGCCCCCAGTAAGCCAGCCCTCAAGCCCAGCACCCCCACAGGGACTCAGGCTGCGGGACAGGCGGGGAGAGGGTGGAGAAAGAAGGAAGTCCTCGCCTTGAGGTGGAGTGAAGGTGAGGAACGGGGTGGCCGAGCAGGGGCGGGGCGGATAGGGTGGAGGTAAAGGAGATGTGGAGGGAGAAGCCATGGGGGAGACGCAGTAGGGGCTGCCACTGATGGGAGGCACGGGACTGGCTGACATGGAAGGGGGCAGATATTCGCCCAAGCGGTATGAAGCGCTTGGCAGAGGGGGGAGGGGTGGGGTGGATGCGGCGGGTGGGCTGCTGCTGACTCCGCCCACAGTGAGCGAAATCCACTCATTGGAGACAGCGTGGACTTCAGGGGAGATCGAGCGGCGGGGAGACCGCGGGAGAGGGAGAGGGGAGGTGGTGAGCCGATTACGAATAGGCTTTTTGGAGGGCAAGGCCGGGTGTCAGGAGAAATGAGAGGAAACAATAAAGAGGAAGGAGGAAATGGAGAGGTGAACAGTGAGAACAACTGTACGAGATAATAAATAAAAACGAATGGGAAAATGAAAACAATTCACATGAGTTGAAAGAAAATGATCCAAGGGCCAAGGATTTTGTCAGGTCTTTACCTGTGGAGAAGCATTAGTGCTCCGATGAGGTGACTGGCTGATAGGGGGATCAGGGTAGTCCACTCCATTTTTCACTCGGGGTCTCTTGTGCACCTCTATATAGGTGACAGGGAAGATACCCTGCCGGTTAGTGCCAGAAATTTTGCCTTCATACCAGTTCTCATCTACTCTGCGAATCAGTGTAATACGCTCCCCCTACAGGCAGAATTGGAAAGATTTGGAATTAGTTCCTGCAGAGATCACATAGACAACACACACATATTTATTTATTTATGCGTTAAATTTCTGTCAAAATTGACAGTGAAGACATTTACGATTTTACAGAAGATATATATTTCAAATAAATGCTGTTCTTTTGAACTTTCTATTTTTAAGAATTTTGAAAATAATGTATCACAGTTTCCTCCCAAAAATATTAAGCAGCACAACTGTTTACAACATTGATAATAAGACATTTTTCTTAAGCACTTCTTTCAAACACATTTAAAAAATCTTACCAACCCCAAACTTCTGAAAGGTAGAAGTCTAACAATGTATATAAACCATCATCAATTAACACACACACACACACACACACACACACACACACACACACACACACACACACTTGAAACGGTGTGAGCGCAATGTGTTCTTTGGCATTTCAGTAGTCATTTTCTGACAAATTTACCTGTAATAAAGTCTGAAAAGTCTACTGTATGTCTAGATGTGTGACTCAAAATTCATATATAGTTGTTGCAGCAACAAGTATAGTCATATCAACTTGTTGCTGAATTGCTTATATTTTATTCAGCTGGCTGGTGACAAATCTGTTGTAAATGTTTGGCTTAATTTTCAGTGTAAAAAATAATACGTTTTTGGAAAAAATTTTAATTATCTATATTTATTTTTAATTTTCCTCTTACATAAAACATTTCTGCTCAGCTTGTTTCATCACACTTTAAGTGTGTTTGGCTTCACATTCAGCTCATAAGTAAACAATAGTAAATAATAATAGAATGCATGACGTTGAAGGATTACTCCACGAGGTAGTTTTCTAAACAAAGCAACTAGATAAAACATATACATATAATACTAATCTCTCTAGTTCTTCTCACTCTATATCAGTAGTGGTACAGTATGTGTGGTTAAGGTTGCCGACCCCTAGACTAAAGCGTAAGCTTCATTAAATTCATTAAACAATACCTTTCTGAAAGACATTTCAACAGCAGTGTCACCAGTGAAATTGAACCGAGCAATAGCCTCTCCATATTCCAACACCTGGACCGGAGCACTCTTTTTGGGCTGAGCCTTTTCTGTAGGGGGCAAGAGCTGGAGAAACAGCATAACAAAAGAGAGGTTACTGCACACTTGAAAACTCTATGACTAAAAAATTTAAAATATAATACTAAAGCATAAAGAAAATGTACCTCAACGTAGCTGTGTGGAAAAATCCCAACTCTCCCATGATGCTCTCCCTCAAACCAGTTCTGATCAACCTGCCGGTAGATGTACACAATATCTCCCTTTTGAAATGGTAGTTCCCTGATAAAGGGGAAGCAAAATGTGGTTAGGTTTGTGATGTAGTATTCTAAATTTGACATGCTGTTATTAACAAACACTTTATGATCTTATTAACATCCATAGACCTGAATTGTTAGACACTTACTTTAAACTTTCTGCTCTGAAGTCAAATCGTGCCAGAGCAGGAATCCTCTGTAGACAATAAGAGACCATTAGCATTATTTCACATTACTGCATCCATTACTATACATCACAGCAACTCTCTTTGTCACACAAAAAGGCAGGAAGCATCAAACAAGTTCCTTTAAAGGATAAAATAGAAGATATGTCACCTCTATGGTTTTTCTCTTCTCTTTCTCATTAATAACCAGCAGGTCGCCGAAGCGGTCATTAGTAATGAACTGTTGGTGAGTCACAACCAGCCCAGCATGTCTCCGAGCAGCTGTGTCTGCCTCTTCCTGCTCTCGCTTTAACCGTCTCTGCTCTTCCAGAATTTTCTTTAAATAGAAACAGGCATTTAATTCACATTGAGAGGGGTTTATGCCTATTACAGATTTACCACACTGTATAGCAGCAAAACAGGTCTCCATAAAGCATGCTTTAAATCCATCATTATCAATATATATACAGTAGTATGTATTCCTAAACTTCTTAAAACCCTGAATTTAACATTGACAAAACAGATAAAAGCTTTAAAAAAAATTATTTATCATTTATATTTCTCATATTTTCCAAGTAAAAATATCACCCTTAATATACACCCTTACAAGATACATTTGTGTAGAATAACATTTTTTTTTGAGAGAACATTTTATTTAAAGATTATTTTTACTGTTTTATGATCAAACCTCAATAAATTTGTCAGTGGGGCAGAAAATTCTACTTAATTTCAAGATATACTCTTTGAAAACAAGTCGTACAATCAATTTTTCTTCACAAACAAAATAATCTTGTTTTAAGGATGTTTACATGTTGTTCATGGAAAACAACAAAGATACTGATTAAGAAAATGATTTGTTTGTGGTGGGAAGATAATGTAAAAAAAGGCACCTCTTTATCTCCGTAGCGTTTCCGGACTGCCTCGTCTGAGTTTTCTCCATGATCTCCTTGGCTTAATGGATGTGAGGAATCGGATTCTGTTTGAAAAACCACAGGATTCACTTTCTGTCGCCATAAGCAAAATTACACAAAGAAAGAGTAAGTGCCATAATTCAAATCAGTCTTGGCTCAAGCTCCATTTATACAGAGCTTTAAAAGAATCAATGGGGATGATACAGACACTCTGGAGAGAACACAAAAAAGAAGGTAAATAAAATACATATCTAAATTGCATGAACATACAATGGCTTACACATCTTAAAGTTTAAAATTACGATAGTTTATTCATCTACGTATTTTGAGATCTGTGGGATAAGCATAAGCCATGGTCTGTCAAAATAAAAGGATGCATGCATTAAGAAAAAAAAAAGGTAAAAATACACAACATTCAGACATTCTTTTCAAAAATAACTAGTGTAATATGTATAATGCAGTTTTGACAATCAAAACTTAAGACACAAACATGTAATTAAAAAAAATGGTCCAGACGCTTAGAGTAAAAACAGGCTTGTCATGTTTGGGTTACACTATTTTGTGGAATTTGACTTTTTTATTTCAGATCAAATCTGTGAAGCTGTAATTTACCAGGCTTTGCAGTAAGATGCTATTTCTATGGGTAAGAAACAGTTAAATGTCTGTTTAATGTACATACTGCATCTGTTCAAGAATAACATAGGAGGCCTGAATATTTTCTCAAGCTGACAAGAAGCTAAATGACATACCTTTTTGTCTGAATTTCAAATACATTTTGGCTTAAAATAAAAACTTAGCTTAAACTTTATTAAAGAAATCCCTTTGGACATTTTTTTTTTAAAGTCTGTTGCTAATTCTGGACAATATATTTAAAAGATAATGAAAAAAATGAAAGTCTGACAATAAAAAAAAAAGTGACATGACTTTTACACTACACAACAGAAACGGATAATATGCCAATCTGGTTACAAACCACACAAAGTCGGCACACAGCAGAAATGGAAAAAGTAAAGTCACTCGGTGATGACAGAGGAGCAGACAGGAAAGGCTGGAGGAAGATGAGTGATCACAGACAGAATCATGCCCGAACATGAGTGTGGACAATCCGACACTCTCATTATAGCCACCTTCAGAGTGATCTTTACTGGCTTCTGAGCCCTCCACATCCATGAGGTCATCCGAGTTGCACCCCTCACAGGGAGAGCTCTCTCCATTACTGAGCCTCTCCAGCACCTCTAAAGAGGACAAGCGCTGGGGAATCATAGGCTTCAGCTTGGCCGAGATGAGATCTCCGGTCATGGGCTTCATAGTAGAGAGTGCACAAGTCTTTTTGGCCTGCTGACTGTGTAGGGACCTCCTTAAGCAGAAAGGGGCTGGTCCCATAAGAAGCAAGTTCCTTGGGGGAGTGCACTTCTTCTCCTGCTGCTGGGTGTTGGCCTGTTGGCGCTCGTGCCTGAGGATTGTGGTGAAACGTGTGTAGGAAGCCGGGCAGGTGCCTTTACACTGGCTTTGTTTGGTGTGGAAGGGGAAGTGATTATGGTCATGGTGATGGTGACCTGTGGGTTCTGAGGTACCGCCAGAGGGCGTCTCTTTGGCAGGATCATGAATGCAACTGTTTTCCTCTTCTGATTTGCCCTCATTTAGATCCAAAGGGAAGTCAGTTCTTGAGGTGTTCGGACACTCGTACAATACAGAAGCTTCCTCTTTGGGGGTCTGGGCCTCTGTATTCATGGCTGGACAGTCCTCAGTGTTTGCAGGCCCTGGCAAGACTAGAGTCTCAGCTGAAGCTTCCTCTTTGGGGGTCTGGGCCTCTGTATTCATGGCTGGACAGTCCTCAGTGTTTGCAGGCCCTGGCAAGACTAGAGTCTCAGCTGACAGAGCAGACTGGAGGAAGCAGGTCGTTGTAGGAATGTGGGAAGGACTTGGGTTACTAGGGAGTATGGGCATCGAGGCAGAACGAGTGGGCGCAGAGTTCGAACGCTGAATGATACGCTCAAACTCCATCACCCGAAACGTGACAGCATCCCGGGGCATGATCTCAGTCCTTTCCAGGGTAATGTTGTCCCCCGGCTTCTCAAAAAAGGAAGCCAGGCAACGGACACTACCGTGGGGGCTGGAACCCAGGGAGCTCGGCCTCTGAATGCTGTGCATGTTCCGATAGAGGGTGGAGAACTCGGCTGTGCTCCTCACAGATCCCACAACAGGCACATTTTTATGCAGGTTCCTGCTCTCTGGTGAACCATTGCACTTGCAAGTTGAATTTAACCTGTGATCGGCATCTGTCGTATCTCCATTGTGTGAGCCACAAGCCTCCTGATGCAAATCCTCGCAGCTGTGTGCCTTAGGCCGCTGTTGTGTCGGCTCGGTTCGTCTTTCCAGGCTCTCATCGGTAGAGGGCGATAGCCTGGGCTTAAACTTAGAGGGAAGGATTTGAGGGATGCAGGCTTTGGCAGCGGACAAGCACTTTTTAGTCTTATATTGAAAAGCTAGTGCATTAGTGGCATGAACTGAGTGAGTATTTACAGAAGAGCAAGGTGAAATCATACAGCCATTCCCACCTTTATAATCCACTGGCAGGCATGCAGGGTAACAGAACAAACAGTGAATTAGATTAAACTCGCAATAGTACCACACAACTGGCAAATAATGAAATTAATGTCACATTAATTTCTAAATAAATATTCAAAATAAAGTGTATTTTATCAGTACAACCAATCTAGAACATTCAAGAAGGTTCTACTCTGAATTTAATTATGTAAAGTCTGAGGTTAGTACATTGCGTGATTTTTTCCCCAAACCAGTAAATTGCAAACCCTGCCCTATAGCTGATTCTAAAGATTTCAATAGTCATGTCAATAACAGGGCTGACTGTCTATGCAACACTGAAACCAATGCTAACCCCTAACTCTAACCTACCATACAGTAGGACAGCCTGATAGATAAAAGCATTACTGTCACAATTGGATTCATCCGTGATTTTTCTAAACTCTAAATCCATGAAGTCTGAACTTTTCTTGTGACAGGTGAATGCATGATGAATTTGACCAATGAAATCGTCTCACTTTACAGCACTGAGGTTCATGCGACTTAACGTGTTTGGGGGGTCAAAAAAATGCACTCAGCCAGTACATCTGTACTTAAAAAATTTCTAATGACAATTCAGCATGGATACATAAATATTCCTGCATTAATTGCAGTTTCATAATTTGACGCTAATTATATATATTTATAGAGATATAATATATATTAATATATAATATACTATAGGGTATATATATATATAATATAAATAGATACAAGTATAAAAAATTTATATTAATCTATAATTCTAAAAATATATAAGGTATAAAAATAACAAAAAATAAAAACCAAACTGCTAAGAACATGTGAAGCAGAAATATTGAAGCAAAATAACTTAAACATTACGTACACTAAAACGAACAGCATGTAAAAGAAGGTTTTGTTTGGACTATTTTACAGTGCTGATTTACATTCAGATTTGTATTTTAACAAATGTAAATCAGGGGAACTGTTAAAGGCATTAATAAATCATATAACAACTAGAGGTTTGACATCTTGCAAACTGCTAAACAAAACCAAAATATTCATTGAGAAAGGCTCCAGTGTCTCAGAGTTTAAATTTCATAAATAAGTGCTAGTATAGTAAAATAAAGAAAAGTAATTATTTCTGTTAACTTACAATTGCCAATGCCAATACCACACAACTGCCAACTGGAACATGTCTTGCAGCATGTATGTGACTCCCTTGGAAATACATGCATGTGACTGGCACAATAACACTCTTTTATGTTTAAAAACTGTTTTAGAGACATATACACTGAAAGACAGGATATCTAAAATGTATTAAGCATTTACTCTACTTCTGTTCTGACTTCCATTAAGTTCCTCAGTTCAACCAAATGCATCATTTGTTTCCTCTTGTCAAGGTTTGTCCAAACGTGCCAATATGATTTTCTCTTTGACCTCTCACAGGCTCCCCCAAACCACTCCAAGACAGGCACTTACTCCTAATGTGGTCATAAACTCATGTAAGCGCTACTTGAGTGCTCCACAAGTCTTGGGATTTCTCACCAAAGAAACCTCAAGTGTGCTGTGAAGTTACCAACTGCTATCCACAGGAATTACAGGCAGAATGTTAATAGATATTTACTGTACATTGCCAAAAATGCAGCAGGAACAGAGAAGAATTGATAGTAATGATTACTTAAAAGCAGCGGGGAACAGGGAAATCTTGCAAGCCAGATTCAAAGTCCACAACTCCCCACAGCTCAATAGTTTCAATGTGTAATTCATTTTTTGTCTTTAATCATTTCTTTATACCCAGTTATGAATTATAAACATATCTTTATGAAGTGTCACGCATGACTCAACAACAAGATACACGACTGCATTGTATGTTCTGTATTCAAAACATGCTGTCTTGGAAATTCAAGGCAGACAGAAACAAGAGTTAAAAAAAGATCTTAGCCCCTGTCTAAACATGTGGGTCATGTTAACTATTAACGGATACAGTCATCATCTTCAACCCTTTCCGCCCCCCTGCCAACCCAAGCAGCCCATCCTCGGGGTCAAATGTGCTAGCATTCCATTCATGACCTCACTCTGACAGCTGACCCCTCATACTTGACCACCCCTGAAAATGCTGCAAGTTTATCTCCTCTGCAGGGTGAGTGTCTACCATCAGATCCACCTATTAATCTCTACGTCCATCCCCTTTCCTCTCGGTCCACAACATGGCCCACTTCTAAAACAGTTGTACACCCCCCTGAGCCGAACCTCATGAGCTCATTCTGTCTAACAGACCGGTGTGGAGAGAATGACTAAAGGTCAAACTGGACATCTGTTGTGTTTCAACTGTGAAAAATGGCCAACTTTAACAAAACACAGAAAGACAAATGAGCTGCGTTATTTGTGTGGTATTGTGAAGGAAGGAAGGAATGTGGAAAATGCTGATGAAAAGGGGCTCAACGGGCTACAAATGGACTGGCTTTACAATAACGTGGTGTGATTTTGATTATAAATCCTTAAATCAAAATCATTTCAAACCTGATTAACATTTGAATCTCAATAAACATATATAAAACAGACTGGAAGCCTACCTTTAGAAGAAGTACTGGGGTGGTGCTTGTTAAGCGCTTTCAGGCCCTGCAGTGGGATGTCGCCGCCCTCCAGGACACTCTTGTAAATGTGCCGATCATATTCCGGAACTGCCTGCCCACTGGCAGACAAGCTGTCCTTCTTCTCCACTTCACCGTTGCCTGCTTTAGAGGCTGAGCTGGGCACAAATAGAGATATGAAGCTGTGACTCACATAAATCATCGTCTTCATGTGACATATCTGAACAGAACAGAATGCTAGTTCCACGTTTACTGTATATGACTAGAAAATGATTGTTATTAAAAGATATAGAAAATAGAAATAGAAAATAGAAACTATTGAAATACTATACTACAGAAATAAAAATACTATAAATTAAATAAAAAAAATACTTTGCCATGGATTATATTTGAACACTGTACATTGAAGATTTATTTTGGCACACTTACTAACCTACTCATACTTTTGAAGAAACAAAAATGTATATATTATATATATATAGTAGAGATAAACGACTTCTTTTATTATTCATTATTTGTGTTATATGCTTTATGTATGCTTCAATTTTCTATAATAGTCAACATTATCTGACAAGTAAAGAAATTAATTGCACTGACTGAGAACGTATCGTTAAGTCGCTGGGGGTTTATATTGTAGCAATAAGCACAATACATTGATTGGGTCAAAATTATAAGCGCATTTGTTCTTTTACATGCCAAAATCTCATTAGGATATTATTAAGATCATGTTCCATGAAGATATTTTGTAACTTTCCTACTGTAAATATATCAAAACTTAATTTTAATTTTGTAATATGCAGCTAAGAACTTCTTTGGACCAACTTTAAAGGCGATTTTCTCAATATTTTGATTTTTTTTTGCACCCTCACGATTCCAGATTTTAAAATAGCTGTATCTCGGCCAAATATTATCCTATCCTAACAAACCATACATCAGAGGAAAGCTTATTTATTCAGCTTTCATGTGATGTATAAATTTCAATTTCGAAAGAATGTACCCTTATGACTGGTTTTGTGTTCCATGGTCACAGTTATGAAGTACACACACCCCGCTCAACTTAATATTTGACATTTTTTGAAAAAATTTTATATATTATATGCTTTAAAGACAATCCATATTAATAAATAAATTAAAAGATGAATTAAAAAAGAAATAAAAAAGAATTAATTCTTGATAATAAAAAAAAAAGAATATTCAATTTACTTGTGATGTAGGCCAAACTATTTAAAACCGTCTGAGAACTTTTTAGTCAGCCTGTGTTTGCTCTTTGATATAGATGAGACAGCACCAGCTGCTCTGGCCCTTATCACAACATTCCTCAGAGGCCTGTGTGGCATCCTTTAAAAAACATGCTTGAAGCTTTCCACATGTAGCAGTTAGAACCTTAGCATTTAAACCTTCAGTATGTGCTTGCAGGAAACCATACAGAAGTTTTTAGGGATGCGCACCTTTAATAACTTGTCTTGTGTCCGGTCTTCCCATATAATGAGCTGTAGTCACTCTGTATAATTTTTACATGTTTGTATAGGAAAAATGTAAGTATATCATGCTTACTTATCAAATATGGCACTTTGATGTATGCAATAAAGTGATAAAATGGCCTGTCTGGAGTTCAGTAAGACCTTGTTAACACTATTCTCTGCTGAAAAACAAAAGTGTCTGATGATCTTTTTTGGTTTAAATAGGTCTAGTTAGTCTTCACAGTCTGATCAGCTCACAAGTGCTCAAAACCCTAAACCAGACCAGCCTGACAGTCCAAAGAAGACCTTAATTTGTTTTTTTCAGCAGGGTTAACATAACAGACTCACATGGGAGACATGCTAAGTGATTTGGGAGGGAATTTTAACCATGACTAGGATTTTAAATGCACAGACAATGGTCCTACACATCGGCAGCTCTGTTTCGGAGAGAATCATATAAACAGTTACTACTCAAGATGCCAATAAAATCCTAAGGGCCCTAGCATACTTTCCTACTTCTTCATAGTTGGAAACAATAAAATACCCATTATTCAACAAAAATGATGTGTGCGAACAAGACACTGTTCTTGTTACTCCCACTTTATGAATTATTCCATCATACTGCACATATAATAAAGTCTTCATGAATGACATCAATCCAGGGATGTATCGGATGCTTTCCACTGGAGAAGTGTGAGGTGAACACACGTCATTCCAGACGCCACTGGCTCCAAACTCAGGAACCTGAGCAGCTGCCTGACAACTGCTGGAGCAGAGATGGTCTTAGCAGATTTATCTGACCATTAGAAAAGCCGAGTCAAGTATTTTCATGCTTTTCGGCTCCTTGTCAAGGATCTGTTAGCCTTAAAGCAGAACTATGTTTCTCTCAGGGTTACACTTACACAGGGTTTGTCTCGCACACATTCCTCAAGTCATGAGAGCATATTTTCGGTTTAGTGTTTTGGCTGAACAACACTTGTTTGTTTTGTTGTAAACAAAATAATAAAAAAAATTCTTCTTCTATGTTTACACTATTTTTTTAGATCCCTCACTGTTCTAGCTTGTACTATTCTGGATATTCAATATTTGAATATTTGCACTTCTCGTGTTATTGCCTCCTTAAGATTAATCGTTTTTGTATTCTTCAAGTCACTTTGGATAACACTGTCTGCTAAATTAATCAATGTAAATGAATAAATGTTTTCTTTGTAAATTATATTGTATTGTATTTTATTTTAAAATATAATTAATAAAATGTATGATTAAATTTGTATAATACAATTTTTAAAAACCTGCATTTCAAATGTAAAATTTCTTATAAAAGATCTTAAAAGTTCATTTAAAGACATAATATTGCGCTGGTTGAAGCGATATCACGTAATGCCCCATTTCCAGGGAACGATATCAATTTAAAAAAGGACACTTCCTTTCACAAACAGCACATTAATGAATTGGGGATTGATCTGCTAACAGAACTGGGCGGAATGTACAAGGTCCGCTAGCTGCCTCTTAAAAGAAAGCCAGGAGCCTTTAATTTCAGACACTAGTTTTTCAGCACAAAACAAATCATCACACTATCCATGGCCTCTCCTACAACAAGCCCCCTCCATGAACGCAGGCACACATGCACGCAAACATACATCACATAAACACATACAGCCTGTGTTGCAAATGCACGTTCTCAAACTACAAACAGAAAATGGAACTATTGCACTAGTAAAGCGAACATCTCCAGGAGCCCCGGTTTGGACCGCTCTGCCTGAGAAAGATGGCTGTCTGGGAGAGCAAGACAGACACACAACGCACGACCCACCCAACATCAACCGGTCGATCCCAGAAAATGTTGTGAGATGAACCTTTTTTGTGACGGGAAAAGTGAACATGGCGTACTTATCGCTGTAGGTCACCCCCAGCAAAGGAAATACTTCCCAAGGGCTACAAGAGGGGCCACTCCTGCCCAAACACAACCAACATACAGAAGTCTATTAGAGTATTACTCTCAAGCTTACTCTCGTGGTCTCAGACTGGGAGGGAGAAGCGCATTAAGCCTCATCTATCCAGGTTGCTCGCACACACGACTGCGCAATCCAAACATACGAAACTCTAGTCCTTCCGGACGACAAGCATAGCCTGGTGAAGTAGCACGTATGTTTTGGTGCCTGCATGTCAAGTTAGGGGGAAAACCAAGCGACTGGAGAGCGCAGCCGGGAGTGCGGATTATGCAGGGGCGTCCCAATAATTTGTCGTGGAGGGGGCTGTCAGGTCGCCTCCACCAATCAGCTGCTTGTCTTCACTCATCCGAGTGCTCTCTTGGTTTCTACCTTCACTAATTGAGTCCCTTCTCAACTTACTTGCCGGCCAGACCAGACGACAATTAACAGCTGAGTTTGGTGAAAGCAGCACAAACTGTTACATGGGCATTCAGAACACACACACAATTAGAATTTACATCAGTATTGATTAAACGAACATCACGAGTGGTGGATCAGACTCAAGACTATATAAAATCACAGGGCGATATTAATAGTACATCAAAGGAAGTTCACATAACGGGCATCCAGTGCTGGGTAGTAACTGAATACATGTAATCTCATTACATAATCAGATTCCAAAATTCAAATACTTGTAATTCGATAATATACATTTTAAAATGCTTATAATCCGATTACAATTACTTTTTGTAATGATTACATATTCACAAATTTTTTAAGCTAAAATATTTACCCGAATCCCCTGCGAGAATTAAATTTTTTATATTATAATCTAACTACACATTTGCATGTACACAGTTCTCTGATGTCAGTTAATGGTCACACTGACAAGCAGGTAAACAAATGAAATATTTATATTTTTAGTGTTCAGGTGGTTTTTTTTAATTATTATTTTAAAAGCATTTATTTTTCTTAAAGTTTACATTTTTATGATTTAATGATGAGCTTTTACATAAATTCACGAATCCCCCCAAAAACCCCCCAGAAGCGCCCCCCCCCCCCTGCAGTTACTTCACAAACCCCAGTTTGAGAAACTCTGACATTTAATGCACTTCACCCTGTTGACAATAAAATAAATAATGTGGTACACAACAATCCTATTCAAATCTATGTGATCAACAAGTTCGGTCAAAAGTAATGTAAAAGTCATTAAAAGTAGTATTATATTATCTAAAATGTGTAAGGTAATGGATTACACTGCTGACTACAATTTCCATCATGTCATTTGTAATCAGTAACAGACTACAGTTTATAAGTAATCTACCCAGCACTGTGTGCGTCAAGCCAATAAGGAGAGCAGCTGTTATTGCCGGGCAGCAACTCCTGACGGCAGATAAGAGAGAGCCATTCGCTGGGGCGGCCTGTAGCCCTTCTTTCATTTTGAATGGTTTGGAGGCGTCTAATTTTAGGCTGCTGTTTCTGTTGCTTTTCCCCAAGTGCACGTCACAGATGGTAAAAATAGCGTGACAGCACACCTCGGAAGAAAAAAGCCAAGTGATGTTTGCAAATACGATTGCACAATCCCAGTCTGCCACTGTCCCTTTAGAGGCATGCCACATGAGTGCAAGCACCCCACGACCCCCTCTTGTGACTGACAGAAGAAAAGTTCAACACCTGACCCCGCAACATGTTCATCCCATTGGTTGCTGGGGTAAAGAGGATCACGAATAACCTTCGCGAATGAATACAGGCTTTGTGTGACAATATTGCTCTATTTATACAGCATCATGTTCTAGAAGTTTTGTTTCACCCAGTGACATATCAATCCACTATTACGTGTGCAAAGCGACCTCTAGTATTTTTGTCCATTTTTCTTCTCTCTAAAAAACAGCCGGCTCAGCATCCCAAGAGGCTTTCGCACGAGACTTGACACAGATGCGAAGAATAAGCAAACAGGAAGCATGCGTGAAAGCCTTATCTGAAGTGGCACGCATCTTAATCTAAATACTTGTGACAGCCAGTACAATACCTCAGTGTGATGCAGCTGTTGAGATGAGATGATAAGAAAGTGAAATTATGCAATTAAGTATTATATTAACACTGGTGCTGGCATTATAAAGTACAGGAAGCCTTGTATACTGTATCTGACAGCACAAAAAGTGAACAAAAAGAAGTGTTCTTAAAGTATTATGGTATAAAAAAAACATGTAAACATACTAAAAAGATGATTCTGTTTATACTTAACTGTGAGGATGACTAAATGGCCCTTGAGTTTACAGGCAACAGACTCACAAACTTAACCACCGCAGTAAAGTCAGAACTGTTATAAGTGAGATTTAAGCTGAGTACTTGACATTCTTGACATGACCCACGGAGATGGTGGGTGAAAGTGACGTGGACAGTATGTCACTGAGGATATGGTTTCAAAGCCTTACGTTGTTTGAAATGCCAACTGAAATAGCATTTCTCATATAAGGTATTTTACTTTAAAGGAAATTACATCTCAGGAAGTAATAATTCTGAGATAGAATTTCCCATCGTCTTATCTGGTAGTACATGTCCCATTTGTCACATCGGGGTATACAGGTTATAATTTCAGTATGTAGGCCTTTATGTACAATGAATCTATCCTTAAAAGGCATAGTTCACCCAGAAATGAAAATTCTGTTAAAAACAAAACAAAATAAAATAAAATAAGTCATACAGGTTTGGAATGACATAAGAGTGAGTATATGATGACAGAAATCAAAATTTTTGGTGATGTGCCACAATGCCACAAGCCACAATGTGCTGAAAGCATTTATCACTGCAACTTAAAGTTATTTTCTTCTTCTTTTTTCAGCAATGTCTAAATACCTGTTTTTAAATTAAATCATATATGGTACAAGTTTTTCTATCTTATGTGCTTTATAGTTCTAGATGCTTTTCCAAAAGAGGCCATAATAAAGATCAAGAGATGTTTACCACAGTATTTCCTAGGATGTTAATTCCTTTCCTCTGACTGTTAAGGCTAGTCAGTGGAACGGTGTGTTAATAATGTTTGTTCATCTTCATGTGCTAGTTTCCAAACAGGTGCAGGAGATGACTCAAGAAAATTTACAACTTTTCTGTTATATAAATAGCATACAATGTGAGTGAGGTGCCGCGCAACTTAACCACATGAACAAATGGGGCTTGTGTGTCCATTAACGAAAGTATAACTTTATATGCATTCTTTGATACACTGCTATTATCAAAGCACATCTTCTACACAGGAATGTTGTTGTCTCTAATTGAACAAGCACATAGTGGATATGGACTTCTGGTGCAGTACATATTTCTCATTCCATATGATGGTAAACACAAGATCAGTAGGAGACGGACTGACGGTGTTTGTCACTAGACTTTGGCGTATCAATCACTGAGGAAGTCAGGTCACATGCAGTGTCCAATGACCTTCGACCCACTTAAAAACAGACACACATGCAGCTTCATACTTAAAGTTGCCCCCAGTTAGGAGTCAACAAGCTCAACAAGTCTATTGCTGGGATTTTCTGTGACCAGAGTCTCAGAGCTTTAAGACTTAAGCTGGTATATATGATGGATACCGTTGTTAATATTTCTAATACTAACACATTTCATGAGAGTGTTTACAAAGCTTTAGAAATGTGCTTAATTTCATTTTTACAGCTGAATTTTTATGGGAATCCTACTAAGCCAATAAGAAACTAAGACTATTTCAGCATTGCATCATAAACACAGTGAGACTGGTTCGCATCAGCAGACTCTGACTCAGTGAGACACCCGCTCTCAAGGAAAGTGACTCCTCACTTTCGTCTCTATACAAGTAAACCTTTTCTACACTCGTGCCATGATGCTGATAGTCAGATTTATGAGTCTATCCATCAGGAATGCAGCTTGTGACTCGAGGATTTGGTTTCACTGTCAAGAAGAACCAATTCTAAAGACATGTCATACATCCCATTCAAATAGGATGGATGCATGGACAGTAATATTGTGAAATATTATTACAATTTAAAATAGATGTTTTCTATTTTAATAATATATATTTTAAATTGTAATATATACCTTTGATGTAAAGCTGAATTTTCAGCATCATTGCTCTTCGGTCTTCAGTGTCACATGATCCTTTTGATCACATGATTTATTTCATTCGAACTCTATTTTATTCTAATATACTGGTTAGGTACTCAATTTATTATTTTTTTTATTATCAATGTTGCTTTTTTTCAGCATAAAAAGTTCAAAAGAAATGCATTTTTTAACAATGTAAAAGTCTTTAATGTCACTTTTGTCCTTTATGTGCCATTCTGAAAAGCTTTATTTTGCATAAAATAAACTAAAACATTTTTATAGTATATAAATATCAAAAGGTTAAAAGGTTATCTAAAATTACTAATGTTTTAGTTATATCCCCAGCCCTAAAAGCAATCATAGTGAGCTGGTAAACAACCCAATCACCTTGGGGTGTATCATGGTACGTGTCTCCAAGCAAATAAGTGTGAACGAATGTGCCTTTTTACTCCCAGGTGTTGAGTTGATGACAACGCTGCACAGGCTCTGTGCCACTGATAGCATAGCGACGGCCTTCCTGTCCTTCACTGAACCCAGTGACAGCACGCCATCAGTGCTAATTTACAGTGCTTTACTTACGGAGTCATGGTCAGACAAAAAGTTTACACTGCAAAAATATAATTGCTATGAGCGGATAGTTTCTGGTAGGATGTTATGTACTTTCACATTAGTTAGGTGGATGGAGCAAATCTGACAACCAATAAGTGGATGATGCAGAGGCCAACTTTTCTGTCAGTGTTGCCAGGCAACGCTACTGAAAACAGGCAACAGGGTTAAGCACAGGGAAAAGAGTTTGGCTAATGTTGAGTCTGTCGTCTTTACCAAATTAGTTACAGCATCATTGCTTGCTATCTGTTTCCAGTCTGGGCACTCCATAAAACTGAAAACCTTCTCAGTCATCTGTGCCAACACCAGAATTACTGCCAGTTAAATAGCAGGGTCTCAAAAAAAGACTAAAAAAATATGAGAGCTTCCTAGAGGCACAGGCTGCAGATTTTTTTTTTGTCGAACGAACCCCAAATGCAAATCGGATGCCAGTTTAATGTTTTATCACAGTGCAAAAGATAAAATACTGAGATTCAATTACAGTCAGAAAAGACAAATATGAGATGAAAAAGATGGTTAAAAAAGGTTAAGGCAGATTGTGGATTATGATCAGAAAGCATGCTGGCAAACTGAGAGGTGGTGTTTGCCATGATCGACTGTACTGTTTACCATTTCTTTTAGCATCTCTGATGCAGCTTCTGAAGCACATTCAGAGGAGCTCTTCCATTACTACTTTTGTATTGTTTTTGTATTGCTTTGCACTCAACTACAATGGGCTGGATAAGGAACAAACATATGAATGGGCAGTGCAGACAGGAAGTGACGTAAGAATGGAATAGACAGACATAAAAAATATTTTGGGTCCTGTACGAAAAAAAGGGATGACATGCAGTTTTTTTTTATAAAAATGGGTCACTTTAATACTGCCAACTTACCGCTTTGCCAAACTCCATTTCAGAAAAGAACCTATACCAAGGCTCATTCTCTAAATCTACATCTTCTGGACTTATGTCCTGAGTCTACAGAAATATGGCAACAAGGAAAGAAGGACAAAGAGAAAGAGAGAGAGAGAGGAAGACTCAGAATATGAATGAGATATACAAGGAGACTGAATGATGATGTTACATGAATTATCTCTTAATGTCATAATCTCAGACAGTAAGAAAGGCTCCAGGCTGAGAGAGTGGAGGAAACATGAATTGGATTTGTTTCCAGCTTGATGACTTATTGCAAGAATATCTGGTTGATCTCAGCAGTCAAAGGAACAGGAAATAGTAAATAAAGATCTCATAAAGGCAAAGTCCTGATGATGGAAAGGGATCCATTAGAGCTAGGGAGAAATCTTTTACACTGTATGACAAGTGAATAAGGGGAATAAACACATTCACATACTCAAAATGCTAATTTTATCCTTCTGCTATGAATATCAATATTTTTGCATTGATGGTTGTAAAAAAAAATATTTGCTGTTCTTAAAAAATATCTGTAATACAATAATAATGCTAAATTTAACATTATCATTCAAAAGTTTGGGGTCAGTAAGTTTTTTTTTTTTATATTCAGCAAATACACATTCAATTGATCTAAAGTGACAGTAAAAACATTTATGATGTTCCAAAATATTTCTATTGAAATCTTTATACCTTTTAAAGGAATAAGAATCATGTCAAGCAACATGTGACACTGAAGACTGGAGTAATGTCATTGCACGAATAAATTATCTTTAAAATATCTTGAAATTAAAAAAAGATATTTTAAATTATAATAGCATTTTAGATATTTACTGTTTTTACTATATCATCAAATACATTTTCTTTAAAAACATTTAAAAATTGTTATCAACCCCAAACTTTTGAACGGTAGTGCACATATATCATTTAAATGCAATTAAAATATTTCACAACACAGAATTTTCACAATAATGATGGACTGTTTCTGCAGAGCTAAATCAAATGAATAGACACAGGCAGCACATTATCTTCTGCCCTAGATAGGACCTGACCTAGAGCCATTTTAATTACTTTCCCTAACAATGAGAGAAAAAAACTAAAGACCTAATGCAGCCCGCACATTCTCTGCTTCAGCTGTTTCATTGACGAGGATCCAACATGCTTTGCTTTACTTCTACAATAAACCGATTACAGCGGTATGTCATCAGAAAGACATTATGTAATAGCAGCAGCTCCCAGAATGAGTCATGCTAACAAGATTGAATCATTGAATGTCATAGTAACAAACCTTCCATTAAAAAGACCAGACTGCAGGCACATACAAGCCCCTGCAAGAGCCTCTATTCTTAACTAAGTCTGGACACTACAAGTGTCACTTATTGATGATCTTTTTGAGTGAGGGGTCCTCCTACTTCCTATATTCTAACGTTACTGTAAGATACAGTGTGTGCATCAACACACAAGATATATATGCTATCTATCACAACATTGAAAAGGGTCGCCAATACAAGTCACCTACCGAGGTCACTTAATAAGACTACCAAGACACAGCTGTGAGTGTGCTGTCCTTGTAAGTGAAACAGGCAGAATACAGCTCTTGCAGCATCAAACGGCATGCACAGGTCTGCACCACCATCACCAGTAAACAAACATGCATGTATAAAGAGCATCATACCGGTCTCTCTAGCTTCAGCACTGAGGACTTTCCTGGCTCGTACTCAAATATGCTCTTGGGCTCAGCGCGGTACTTCCTGGTGTCTACTTTCTTGTCAGGGGGCTCCCACTCATTCCTGCAGGGATGCATGGGGGGAGAGATGGAGTGATACAGCAAGGGAGGTGGAGAGTCACCATGGCAACCAGCAAGGGCAATTTTTAGCTGTACGTTCCCATACATGCAGCTTATGTTTTAAAAACACATCATACATTACATACATATAAGCACTTAAATCATCTAACCAATCTACACCAACATGGGTTCAGTTACCTATTTTGTATAACTGTTAACACAATATTTCATTATAAATTATTACAATGTACTTTACAATACATCTCAGATCTTTGAGACTTTATGTACTAGGTACCATGAACTAACAATTAATATAATTTTTTTAACAATTTATTCATCTGCATTGTGATCTATGTTCATTTATATGAATAGATATAAATCTAATTCCATCGATTTAGACAAATTATTAGGATACATAACATACGTAATAACCACTATATATCCACATTTATATTGTACTATAAAGGTATATAAATGTGCTACTGTTTATACTATTAATTCTGTTTTGGTTCATATAAACTACTACTTAAAAAGAAATAAGAATAAACATTAACCTAAAAAAATAAACAAAGCACAGTTTAGTCGGGCGGGTTAGTTCAATAATTCAAGTGAAAATGTAAACATTTTTAAAATTAGGGGGGTCGCGCTGGTGTAATTTCAAATATTATGCGTATAGGTTGGGGGTGACAGGGGTTAGTTTTGGGCATTACGCGAGGTGGGGTGCAAAAGTTTGGATTCGGATGAATCGTTTTTTACAGTTGTTGGTATGGGGTCGGGAGTGGGTGCAGGAGGGTGGGTGCGATTACTTTTTATTTTGATAAATTTAATGCATTAAAGACATTTATAATAGTCAAAAGTTGGTCTTGATTTAGTGTCGAGGTGGGGGTAAACATTTGTTCTTTTGAAATTTCCATTCATCAAATAATCCTGAAAAAAGTGAAAATCCAATAAATTTCAGAATTTCTATATTAGTGCAAATCTTGATGATCCATGTTCTCCACAAATAGTGCAGAATCTTAAAAATGTCTTATTCATTTAATGTCATTAAATGGTTTTGTGTTTAAAATCTGTCAAAATGCTAAAAACCTTGTTTATCCCCAGTTTTAATTTAGATTTTGAATTCATATATTTGAATTTATGTATATCAAACCGAAAGTAATCTACAAAGATTCAAGGTAAATACACTTTATGGTAATGACTTTTCTGCTAGTGAACACTGATGACTGAAAGAAAGGGGTATCTATTATTAATTTTAACAGCAAACAGCAACATCTCCTAAGCCAACACATGCTTGTTAATGCAGCATGACAAATGCTAAAATACAATGTTGCACATTTTGAGGTTTTGTGAAGAAATGTCATCATCTCTATGTTGAGCAACACTAGCATGGTGCAAGAATTCACACCATAATACGAAAGTTTCAGGACATCAGTCAATAAATGTGCTAGAATCTCCTTCAGAAATCATTCTATTTGTTTCATAGTGTCACGGCTCACCTCTGAGGTTTTAGGGAAGATGTGCGTGTTGGCACAGGCAGCTGTCCTCTGGAGCTCCCCATGTCTACAGCACTCTTGGAACGAGGGACTGCCCGCACTGAAACACAGCTTTCCTTTAAATAAGAATAGTGTAGTTTTTATTTTCTCTCACGGGATTAAAACGAAAACACTTACCATCCTCACCAGCATATGACGGCCTATCATCTGAAAAAGTCAGAAAATACTTATTAGGCACAAATAAAACTTAATACTGAGCGATGAAGCAATACACCTGACATATTTTTGTGAAACTTACAATATATTATATTTATTTCACATTTCAAATGTATTCCTAAGGTAGTTTGTAACCTCTTTTCTTATTGTGCTCTACTTGGTGTAGCCTGTGCTCTAAAGCAGCATCTTTGGGAGGTATTCTAAACATCTAATATATACTAGGTGAAAATTACAGGGATTAGTGTGACATATATAGCAGTCCATTATCAACTAAACAGCAGCTCCAAGACAAGGCTACTTTATTTCCCCAGACTAATCCAACCAGTAGATGGCACTATAACCACAGCGGTGTGTTTTTTTGATGCTGGAATATTCCATTGGCCTCAAAGTTACAGTACAAATAAAAAAAAATCACCGCAATCTACTGAAACGAGGCATTTCAATGATGATTATTTAACAAATACTTGAGACCAGCATTGGAATGGCATTGCTAACCATGTATTCTAAAGAATCCAATGGATACACAAAACCCATTAGGTGTGTTGTGATTGCTTTAATAATTCAGCAGAATGGTTCACTAAAAGCACAGCCACAAAACACATCACAGAGGTATGAAAGCTCTTAAAATGGAGGTAATCAATCTATGAGTTTTAAATACATGGTGATGTGATTTTCTCAGTGTGCTGAAAATAGCTCTATTTCCACAGCTCACCTTGAGTGCTATGATGCCTCTTTAGGACAATCAATTTGTTAACACTGTGTACATATAAATCAGCATCTATTGCAGGTTGAGATTTGTGAAAGAATGGACAGTGAGATTTTTTTTTTAAAGAAATGCTAATTGAATATAATACTAAATGAATACTTTAATTCAGAAAAGGATGCACTAAAGCGAGAGTGAAGACACTTATTTAGTTACAAAAAATTACATTTCAAATAAATGCTGTATTTAATTGCTTTCTACTCCTGAGAAGACAATAATATGCACAATAATATTAAGCAGTACAACTGTTTTCAACATTGATAATAAGAAATGCATCTTGAGAAGCAAATCAGCATATTAAAAAAAAGCATATTACATTACATTATGGCTACATTACATTAAAATATATTAAAATAGAAAACAGTTAATGTAAATTGTAATAATATTTCACAATATTACCGTTTTTGCTGTATTTTTGATAAAAACTAAATGCAGCCTACGTGAGCATTAGAGACTTCATTCAAAAACATTTAAAAAATCTTGTCAACTCCAAACTTTTAAACAGCAGTGTATATCCTTTTTATTTTGGTTTTCATGAACTGTATATAAAATTACCCAATACATGCACAGGGATAAATGTGTTGCTAAATGACAGACAGAAAAGAGTGACATGGAGGAATGTAAATAAATATCAGATTATAACTATAACTAAGGTACCTCTGGTTTTCAGTGGCCTGTCATTGCTCTCTGGAAATATGTAGGTGGGACGATATGGATTTTCTTCGACAGGCTCTGAGTAAGGTGAGTGAAAGACAAAACACACACTGACAAAGATGAATACAAACATAGATACATGACTGAAATGTGACCTGGACATATTCAGATTTGGACACACAAAAAGATGAAATAAAAGTGTTGATTGCATGTGATTCCCAAGGTGCATCTTTACCTGGGACTTTGTGAATCTGCTTGAACATGTTTCTGTACCAGTCCTTTGACAGCTCTGTGTTCTAGAAGAGAAAATTGTACAGATGGTGTTTTATTTATATAAGCTTTTGGATATAGTTATGTAGTCAAAGTCTGCACAGGTGTATCTTGAGAACTAGAAGTGGCCGTTTGTTACCCGTACTGGGACTCTGGGTGCCGGGACAGCTGAATGTTCAGACAGTCTCATTCTCTTTCCTTCCATGTCTGCTGGAGTCTCAGAGGAAGATTTATTCTGGCTGACGGTAGGGACAATAGTATTAGTGCCACTGCCCTGCTCCACCACAGCTTCTGAAACACACACTCAGATCATAAACGTCCAGAACACAAGATAAAATACACACTGGCCTGGTACTTTCAGCTGATATTTATCTAGGACAAAATCTTTAAAAGGATCACTGAATGATTTCATGTTTAAATGAATAAATCATGGCTACAGCCCTATTTGAACGGCAATTGTTTTTCCTAAGAAGGTCAGATATATTTGCATTTGACAGATGTACTTTGTGATTTTAATCCCTTTGGAATCAAACATGTTTCTGTTTTTCTTGCAAACCTTCTCCTCATTTATTTTGACCATTGTTGAATACCGTAACTACATTTCCCGTGGCACTGACTGATGCACCTTTATTATGAATTCAACGAGTCCCCCCTGCTGTATAGAATTTTTTTTTTTTTTTAAGAATCATACTGAGCCCAAATTTCGAACAGTAGTTCACATTTTATACAAAATGTTTAATCTCCACTCCCATAACCATACACTCCCAACTAATAATTACAGAGATCCTAACGAGTACATGAAATCGCAGACGTCTTATGGTAATTTTAACTCAAACAAACTAATCACAAGGGAGAGATCATTCTATATCGTTTCTCTTTCTATATCATGAAAGCATTTAGCTTTTTAATGCACATGATACTTTTACTTTTGATCCCACCTGAAGTATTGAGAGGCTGTTATTTACCTCTGCTGTGCTGCAGCAGGACAATTGTTGGGTTGACGCTGCTGGTGGGGGGATATGAAGAGGACACTTTGGCTGATGAAGTAATAGCACTCGGCTGATCAAGGCAGGACGTGAGCTGAGACTGATCCTCACTTACAAGTGAGTTCACCTGAGGAGAACACACAAAAGCAGACACTCTAGTGTCACATACTGGTTGTGAAATACAGACAACTTTTAATTTCCCAGGATTCCTCATGGGGGAAATTTGCTTCACTAAACTTCTCTCTCGAGCAAACAATTGTTGCAAAGATCCTTCTGCAATGCTGCTGTAGACAATGACAGATAACATAGGATAGCACTTATTTGGTTACTTCTAATTAATTGCTTTCTGTGTTGAGGAGGTAGTCAACACCAGGAGTATTCCACTTTATAACTACTTTTATTAGGATTTATTTAATGCTTAGTCAGTAGTATTTTTATAATATTATAGTACTTATTTATATAATTCACATAAAATGACTAATATTAATACATTTTATATGTTCAGTTTTCATTTTAAAGAGATAGTCCTCCAATCAGTTGGTGGTAGCCATTGACTCTCATAGTATGGAAAAAATACTACGTAAGTCAATGGCTACCAGCAACTGTTTAGTTACCAGCATTCTTCAAAGTATCTTATTTTGTGTTCAACAGAAGAAAGAAATTCATACAGTTTTGGAACAACATGAGGGTTAAATGATAACAAAATTTTACATTTTGGGTGAACTATCCCTTTAATTTTTGTTTAAGTTTTAGTCATTTTGTTATGTGCTTTTGTCAGTGGTCTACTTAGCTTTCATTTATTTTTAAGTTTTAGTAATTTTAGTACTTCAACATATTCAACTTACTTTTTCAATTAGTTGCATTTCTACATTTTTAATGTGATAGTTTTATATAATTTTTAATGTAATATTTCCAATAACATTTTTATTATTTTAACAGTAAAATTTTTAGTTAACAATAACACTTGCTTAACAAATAATTCGTTAAAAATTTGTTAATAGTGAGAAATTACATACTTTTTTCATGTAACTTCTCCACTAATTCCCTAGTGTACCTTCAAGGATACATAATTGAACCCCTTGGATCTACAACATTATAGATGATAATGCAAATATATAAAAAAAAAAAAACTAGAAATGTCATCTTGCTTGTAAAATATTGACAACATTCAGTCAGTGCACTCATTTAAATGATTTTAAGATTGAGGAGTTCCTCAGTGTCTCCAGAGATCTTGGGATCAAGCTGTTTAATTAGCACTGATATCAATCTCTGGCATTTTTGCAAGAAAGCAAAGCACTGCTAAAAAGGAATGACGTTCAGACATGGTGACTCACCTTTCTTGGTGTCTCATTGACTTGAGTTGAATTTAAATCAGCTCCGGTGTTGTTTACACGTTTCTCTGCCAGACTTGTTTCTGTGGCATCTCCATTGACCGCACCAAGCCATCCACCTGCAACAAATCCAAACAGTTTGGATTCTTAAAGGATCAGGCAATCTCCAAGGCTCTTTATAAAACCTAAAAAGGCATAAACATGAAATAAAGCTGCCTCTACTTGGCAGTGAACCTGTTTGTTTTCAGCGTTAACCACAATTTATGCCACAACAAATTCCTTGATCTTCCATTAAACGAATCACCAGCCAGAATCTGTCAGAACTGAACCCCACAGAAAGTCTTCATCCACAGAGAAGCTAATTTATGACTGGAAAAAAATGATTCTCTGAACTTTGTCAGAAGAACAAGGAGACCATTGAACCCACTATAAGAAGTGATTGTTCCAATGGCCTTTTTATTCAGGCACAACAACAATTAAGGCATCTCTCCCAAGTGCTGGCAGTTAGCCAGGATAGTCCCAACACTGAAGGTTCCCGTTTCCACAGCTCAAAGTGGGTGTGAACAAAAGACATCTTTGATTATCCCCTGCAAATATGAACGTTCACTGAAAGTTATTTGAGCAGAATTAGAATCAGAATGAGCTTTATTCGCCAAGTGTGTGCAAACACACAAGGAATTTGTTGTGTTTTTTTAGGAGCTCTTGGTACAAACATACATACATACATATATGACATTGAGAACATAAGATCATTTAAATAAGTAAGACTAAGGGAAATAATAATAATGTGGTAAACATCTGGAACAGAAGATTTACGTACATATTTGTGCATTATTTATGTATATAAATCTGTATAAATAAAAATGCATTTACATAAAACTTGAGAGAGAGGCAATAATTAGTTATTAAGAAATGAATTACAGACGACAGGTGGTAATTTGAATTTATTGAAAGGATAGCCCCTTGGATGTAACACTCATTTTCAAGGGGGGCCTATAAACCCAAAAAACAAATATTACATAATCAACCACAACAACCATACAACATGTCACACACAAATAGACAAAAACAAAAGAACCTGCTCATCAGTCCCCCACGCCAAGCATGATTACAAAAAGCATGCAACTCATACATAAGCAGAATCAACAAAAGAAAACTTAGAAACATACACAAACTATTTTGAGATAAGAAAATATAGATAACCTAAAACAATAAAAGGAAGTAGCAGATCTCAAAGACTGACTGGCTTTTTCTCTTTCTTTAGATACGGTGCTCACTTTACAGCTAAAGAATATTACGGAAAACAGACTGACACCATGGATAAACGAGCACACTGGATCCCGAAAAAAAATGGGAGCAGCTAAGAAAAACAAAAACTAGAATATTTGTGTATTGCATGGAGGTAAAGTACTCTACTTTACAGAAACGCTTGCTAAAACACTGCTAGATCTGCTTACTTTTCAGTCTCTTTTAGAAGAAAAACGTGCACGGTAAAATTTACATTGGCTAACTTAACGCAAAATAAAGCACATCAACAGATGCATACATTCTCAATCAAGCAGCGACAGCGTATGAGCTTTATTGTAGCTTCTTTACTTGCCAGATCGATACTATTATAGATAAAATTCTCAACCATTGCAGCCATCCACTACAGTATCCACGTCAGACATTTGCACTTATATCCCCTGGAGATAACTTCCACTCATTTCTCTGCTATAGGGAGGAAGAATTGTATAACACTTTGTCACATCAACAAAACCAACTTTATTTTTAGACCCTATTCCATCTAAGCTACTAAATGAGATGCTTCCGCTATGGTTCCTTCTTAGAGAGAGGGTCGCTCTGAAAAGGATTTCGTCATGCTTTTTAGACTGTATCTAGTATGAGACTGCTCTCATCTGTTAGAAACGACCTTCTCTTACATATCCGATCTGGTTTATTTCTCATTATGCCTACTGCTCTTGTGCTGTGTTTGCATATTCAACACAACATTCTTTTGACTAGACTACACAATTCTGTTGGCATTAGTGGAATTGATTGGCATGGTTTCAAATCCGTCTTATCTGACCGTCATCAACAACAGCGAATGAAGAGGTATCATATCGATCACAAGTACAGTATGGAGTACCACAAGGCTCAGTACTAGGACCACTGCTTTTCATACTTACCAGTTTTCCCTTTGGAATATCATCAGTGAAACATGGTGTTACTTCAACTGTTATGCTGATTATCTCAGCTCTATATTCCTTCAAACGGCCTGCGACCTACCAATTCACGGAATGCATAGTTGGTATAAAAAATGGATGACTAGTAATTTCCTACTGCTAAATTCTGAAAAAACTCAAAATGTAATAACCTAGAACACTGTCTAACAATTGATGGCTGCTCTGTCAATTCTTCATCATCAGTTAGGAACCTAGGTGTGTTATTTGACAGCAATCTTTCCTTTGAAAACCATGTTTCTAGCATTTGTAAAACCGCATTTTTCCATCTTAAAAATATATCTAAATTATGACCTATGCTCTCAATGTCAAATCCAGAAACGTTAATTCATGCGTTCATGACCTCATGGTTAGATTATTGTAATGCTTTATTGGGTGGTTGCTCTGCACACTTAATAAACAAACTCCACCTGGTCCAAAATGCAGCAGCTTGAGTTCTTACTAGAACCAGGAAGTATGACCATATTAGCCCGGTTCAGTCAACACTGGACTGGCTCCCTATTGAATATCGTATACATTTTAAAATCAGGCTAATTACTTATAGAGCCCTGAATGGTTTAGCTCCTCAGTACTTGAGTGAGCTCATATCACATTATAGTCCTTCACGTCCGCTACAATCTCAAAACTCTGGCCATTTGATAATACCTAGAATATCAAAATCAACTGCGGGCGGTAGATCCTTTTCCTATTTAGCGCCCAACCTCTGGAACAATCTGTTTAGCGTTGTTCGGGAGGCAGACACACTCTGTCAGTTTAAATCTAGATTAAAGACTCATCTCTTTAACCTGGCTTACACATAACATACTAACACATTTCTATAATTCAAATCCGTTAAAGGATTATTAGGCTGCATTAATTAGGTCAACCGGAAACGGGAACACTTCCCATAACTCTGGTTTCTCCATTTCTGTCACCCGAAGAGTGTATGTAAATAAGTTCCGAACAAAGCCGCTGTCGCCTTTAGCTTGCTTAGTTGGAGACACTTAATTTCTGGCAAGATTGTCGGCTTGATTGCACAGACACTAATTGAAGAGAACTGAACTGAGATAATCACTGTAAGATTATCATGAACTGACTTTAGCTGAAATTTACTTGTTTATTGTCCCTTGCATTATTACAACATTTCCTACTTGGCACTGTACAGCTGCTTTTTGACACCTCTGTCTTGTATAAATCGCTATATAAGGTGACTTACTTGACTTGAAGCAGGAGGGGACTTCACAGAACTCCAGTGATCTGCTGAAGATCAGTGTGAAGATGGATTACAGCTGGACAGCACAGGCTTTAAGGCAAGCTGGAGAAACAGTCTGGGCCTTTGGCTTTCATTATCTTCTGTTTCCTGAAGACTTTGCCTACATTATCTTCACAGATCTTAAGTGCAGGCTGAGAAACAGTAGGGGGGAGGGTGTTGATGGCTGTGCTGTGAGATGGTCAGAGTGGGTGTGGGGTGTGAGACCAGGCTTTTTGAACCTACAGTAAAAACTCAAACTGTCAGCTAAAAGTTGATTCTCCACAGTACTGGGGGATGGGTTTGTACTGTGATGGGTGTCGGCCCTTCCACCTTTATGTAGGGTCTTTGCTTGAAATGTTTTTTTTTTCAGCTTTTCAGAGTAGCTTCTCTTATCTCCCTATTCAGTGTTTATTTGGCCTGTTTGTACAAGGCTTGGCGAAGCTGTTTGAGTTTTGCACTGAACCAAGGTTTGTCATTGTTATATGTTAAATAAGTCCTGGTTGGAACACACATGTCCTCACAGAAACTGATGTAGGATGTCATGGTGTCAGTGAGCTCATCCAGATCATTGGCTGCAGCCTCAAAAACACTCAAATCAGTGCAGTCAAAGCAGGCTTGTAAATCCCATTCTGCTTCATTAGTCCATATCTTTACAGTTTTTACTACAGCCTTAGCAGATTTAAGTTTCTGCTTGTAGGCTGGTAGAAAATGAACCAAACAGTGATCAGAGAGTCCCAGAGACACTCGGGGGACAGAGTGGTATGCATTCTTTAAAACGGTGTAGCAATGGTCCCAGGATATTGCTGTCCATGGTGGGGCATGTGATGTGCTGTATTTAGGCAGTTTGCGGGTGAGATTAGCTTTATTAAAATCACTAAGAATGATAATGAAAGCAATGAAGTTGACTGTCAGACAATGCTGTGTATGTTCCAAAAAAATACAAATCTGTCTAATTTGCTGTGCAATTTAGCAACTAACCACATCATGTCCATTGACTGTTAAAATAACATAACATGGACCTTTTCAGTAATAGGAAAAGAGGAAACTCAAGAAAACACCATTCCTGTAAACAGAAATCTTTCCAGTTAATGGGTGTACAGTAAAAAATAAAAGCATTTAGTGCACATTATCTGCAACTACAAACATATAAGTAACATTATGACAGCACACAACAATTAGTCTGGCACTGTTCTGCTTTGTGCAATATATTCAGAGCACTCTCCTATTGACAAATCCTACATTTCCAACTCACTTTTGGCAGAGTTCTTGGATAGCTCTTGGCTTGTGCCGTCCTCATCATCGATATGCACTAGTGTGGCCCTCAAAGTAACAGCACCCTTGCCCTTGCAAACACGGGTAGGGTCCAGCTCTGCAAAAACATAGAGCAAAGAAATTCTTTCAAAGCACTAAATAAAGTTTTATATTACTCATTTGATATTACTCAGAACGTTAGTCCCCCAAATACTACAAATGCTGCTCTTACCAGTGGGCATGAGATCAGGGGAACTCTTCATGATTCTCAAAGGTGTTACTCTCACAGCAGATACAGTGCGCCGACAGGGTGGACATGCTGCAAGACACATACATCCAAAAAATAAACTTAGAGCTTGCAATCTATCATTGTTTTTAACCTCCTCTGTGACATTTTGTGACCCACTTGTTGAGAACCACTGAGCTAGTTTTACGGAGTTATTGTTAGACTTTATTAAGAACAGCAGCACTAATAATGGTCATATAGAGACCGGAGGGCTTTTTAAGTTCTTGGAAGATTGTAATCACAGTGTTCTCTGAAGGTTGGCACAAATATCAAGGAAAGATGGATGAACGGAAGGAAATAGGGGGCCTGGCAGTGAGAATACTGATTCAACAATGACTCAAGCCAGAGAAGAAGACAGAGAGAGTCTGTTTGTGATTGCTTACTCATGAGCCTCCTGCATCAAGACATTAGACAGCTATTATTCCTTGCTACTGTCTTTTATGTACTACTTAATACGGTGTTACAGCTTAAACGATGTAAAAGAGGCTTAAACAATATCATACGGTATCATATATTTCAGTTGTTTTCAATATCGGTGTTGTAATTGTTTTGTATTGCATGTTTCATTCATGCCCATTTAATTGTAACTAAAGGCTGGTGTAACCTCAAGAAACTGGATGGAGATACTGAAAATGTGGCATGCTTACCAGGGGCTGCATCAAATTTCCCTGTGCCCTCTGCTGGAGAGCCCTGCAAATGACAATGGGTGAAAGCAGAGATGAAGGGAGATGCTGAGACAGGGAACAGTGTTGCTCGGCAAGTCATCAGGAAAGAGAACAAAGAATATTGAGTGGTTGGCAATCAAGATTTCGGCAACTCAACAACAACACCTTAAAGATATGTTCCTTAGCATTCCTACAATTGCAAAAAAGCTGGTGCAAAAAGTAGGGGTGGGCAATATAACCAAAATCTTATTTTACAATTTGAGAAGTGTTATCACAATATATCGTCCTGCTGCCCAGCCCTAGCGAAAAGTATGACAATTAAGCAGTGATCACCCCAAAAAAAAAAACCTGGCCTATTTGTTGAAATTGCTTGCTTGACTTGCTTGGTATATTTAGGCCTGATTTCAATGGCTTTGAGTGGGGGGTGGGGGGGGGGGGGGGAGTGGGGGTGGGGGTTTCTGACATGTTGGTGTTACATCTTTCACTTGAATGTTATATAAGTTGCACTGAGTAAATGAGGCTGGATAAAACAAACTATGTCCATCTTCTTTCAGGCTGCAAAGTAACAAAATGAGATTATTTTAAAGGGGATGATTCTTTTCTATACCCACTGTAAATATTTAAAATCTGAAAACAATACGATTGGCTCGATTGTGAAATTCCAACCAGAATAACATTACAAACAATCCTACTAATATGTGCGTGAGGGTGCTGCTGATGCATGAGGAGACTGACAATCCCTCTAACTGATGTCTGTGGTTCACACTGAAACAAGATACAAAGTGACCTGTTACAGAACATTGGCTGAGTAAGAAAATATGGGTCAATGAAAATGTATGTGTTTCAGTAGCTGCCAATGGATATCCCTCCAATGGATATTCCATGTTTCTGCCTTGTAACAAATGAGTAAGTTGCTTTGGATAAAACTATCTGCCAAATTAGATAATGATTAGTATTTTAGATACTAATTACTATTTGCCAAACGAGAGCTTTCTTTAGACATACAAAATATTACAGAGGTCCTGGATAATTGCAGGTATTCCTGTAACATTTCTAATGGATCCCAATGTAAACATTAGCCATCTGTCTCTATGCGATATGTTCTGTCTCATTGACTTAGCCTACAGTTGCTGTCTATAGGAAATCAGAACCAGTTAATTAGCCAAATAATTAAACTTAGATAAATTAATGGAGCCTATATCGTAATGAAAGTATATTATATAGATATATATATAGATATGTATATACAGTGGGAAAAAAAGTATTTAGTCAGCCACCGGTTGTGCAAGTTCTCCCACTTAAAAAAGATGAGAGAGGCCTGTAATTTTTCATCATAGGTATACCTCAACTATGAGAGACAAAATGAAAAAAAAATCCAGAAAATCACATTGTAGGATTTTTAAAGAATTAATTGGTAAATTCTCGGTAAAATAAGTATTTGGTCACCTACAAACAAGTAAGATTTCTGGCTCTCACAGACCTGTTACTTCTTCTTTAAGAGGCTCCTCTGTTCTCCACTGGTTACCTGTATTAATGGCTTCTGTTTGAACTCGTTATCAGTATAAATGACATCTGTCCACAACCTCAAACAGTTACACTCCAAACTCCACCATGTCCAAGACCAAAGAGCTGTCAAAGGACACCAGAAACAAAATTGTAGACCTGCCCCAGGCTGGGAAGACTGAATCTGCAATAGGTAAGCAGCTTGGTGTGAAGAATCAACTGTGGGAGCAATTATTAGAAAATGTAAGACATACAAGACCACTGATAATCTCCTCGATCTGGGGCTCCACGCAAGATATCACCCCATGGGGCCAAAATGATCACAAGAACTGTGAGCACAAATCCCAGAACCACACGGGGGGACTTAGTGAATGACCTGCAGAGAGCTGGGATCAAAGTAACAAAGGCTACCATCAGTACACACTGCGCCGCCAGGGACTCAAATCATGCAGTGCCAGACGTGTCCCCCTGCTTAAGCAGTACATGTCCAGGCCCGTCTGAAGTTGGCTAGAGAGCATTTGGATGATCCAGAAAAGGATTGGGAGAATGTCATATGGTCAGATGAAACCAAAATAACTTTTTGGTAAAAACTCAACTTTTTCGTGTTTGGAGGAGAAAGAATGCTGAATTGCATCCAAAGAACACCATACCTACTGTGAAGCATGGGGGTGTAAACATCATGCTTTGGGGCTGTTTTTTTTGCAAAGGGACCAGGACGACTGATCCTTGTAAACTAAAGAATGAATGGGGCCATGTATCTTGAGATTTTGAGTGAAAACCTCCTTCCATCAGCAAGGGCATTTGAAGATGAAACGTGGCTGGGTCTTACAGCATGACAATGATCCCAAACACACCGCCCGGGCAACGAATGAGTGGCTTCGTAAGAAGCATTTCAAGGTCCTGGAGTGTCCTAGCCAGTCTCCAGATCTCAACCCCAAGAAAATCTTTGGAGGAGTTGAAAATCCGTGTTGCCCAGCTACAGCCCCAAAACATTACTGCTCTAGATGAGATTCGGCATGGAGGAATGGGCCCAAATACCAGCAACAGTGTGTGAAAACCTTGTGAAGACTTACAGAAAACGTTTGACCTCTGTCATTTCCAACAAAGGGTATATAACAAAGTATTGAGATGAATTTTTGTTATTGACCAAATACTTATTTTACCGAGGAATTTACCGATTAATTCTTTAAAAATCTTACAATGTGATTTTTCTGGATTTTTTTTTCCTCATTTTGTCTCTCATAGTTGAGGTATACCTATGATGAAAATTACAGGCCTCTCTCATCTTTTTAAGTGGGAGAACTTGCACAATTTGTGGCTGACTAAATACTTTTTTTCCCCACTGTATATAGATAGATAGATAGATAGATAGATAGATAGATAGATAGAAGACTCTTTCAGATGTTTACAGAAAAGGCTGTTAGCACTGGATTTACTCACTTGAAAACGGATATCATCCTAAATTTGAGTTGTTGAACAGCTACGTAACAGCAATTGTGTAATTCAATAATACACAAATATGCTGTTTATTTTAAATGTTTATATAGTATACTGAATTAGATAAGTGGGTATCATTTTCCACTGTAAATTTAAAAACAGGTCCAACTATAACAGCTGCATGCATCAATCCATCAATCAAGAATCACACGGTTTGAGGATCCTTAATATTCTGAATTGCTCCACATGCTCAATAATCATAGTCAATAATCATATGAAACAGATTTATTTCTGCACATTAATCTTGTTAATATTATTCCGATTCACCTTACCTGTAAGGACCTTCACCTTCAGAGAACCTCAGCTGAGCTTAACTTGGTTTAAAGACCTAACAAGCGCCCAAACATTGAGGGCACCCTTTTAAATGTCCGTTGTTGTGGCCTATCACAAAAATCCCAACTATCATGTTCTGTTCTCTTCAAAGAGCTGCTTTGCCTCTTTCAACTACCAAGATGGACCTGTCAGCACCTGCCACCTGGGAATGTGGCACCTACTTAGCAGGTCATGAACGAATTAAAGCATCCTGCTATCCATCCACCTCTCCATCCCTGTCTGGCATGCCAAGCACCTCATGAGGCTATGAACTATATTAAGATAACTGTAAGATAATAGACCAAATATGTTATAAATCTGGACGTTTGTCATACTAATAATATGATAAAGTATGGGCTGTTGGCTAGTGGTTAAACGGATCGTAGTTGATCCGTACGCACCAAGCCCCCACGTTTCAGACGGCTCTTCTGAATCCTCTGAACAGACACATACACATAAAATTATGACAAAATACCCATCTTGACAATCATTCAGGTAAACGCAGTCAGTTATGTCTCAAGTGAATGAAAACAGCTGAGAAAGAAATCGGATGTGATGTGTATCACTACATCGGATCCGTGCATCAGGTCTTAAAGGGACAGCGGCCTATAAATACTGCTGCTGTCATTAATGATCATCAAACAAAACAGCTGTGATAAAAATCTATATTTCATTTATACAGTGAACACTATGCAGTGTTATTTTACACTTAATTACATTTCTGTATCTGAATACTACCAACCTTATTTTATTTGTAACATATTCTGTTGTATTTATCTATGCTTGTAATTTGTGTATTTGTTAAAATTTTTACTGCCTGTTCTCGTCTCTTTAATCATGTTTAAACTTTCTTAGTTAATCTAGCAGTATTTGCTGTGGTATCAAAGAAGTACTTCGTCGCTTTAAAAGTAATAAATGTAAGCAAGTTCAATTGAAATTATTTTTTTTTTTTCCTTTCTTTCTTTGCTGCTCCGAAAACTTTCCGAAAATTTTTCTGTGGGTCAAAAACCGTAATGTGAGCCGAACCGTGAGATTTGTGATCCGTTGAACCACTACTGTTGACTGTTTGATTTGAGGAGTATCAGAATAGGGCATGGGCCAAGTTGGACTAGACACAACTTTCTCACAGTAAACAGTGATCTGGGTGGTCATATCAAGGTCAAAGGCAATAAGGCATGAACACTGACAGTTCAGGCCACTCAAGTGTATTAAAAACACTTATGATGATTACAGTCTTCGTCCAGTCCGCTAAAAATAAAATAGATCCAACACAGTCATTCAAATAGATTTAAAAGCCATGCTAGAAATTAAACCTCTTGACCACAACAAATGGTCTCTCTTTAGTCCAAAATCACACTCCCCATATATTAAATCAAATATCTTTAGTCAGCTGTATTTTTTGTCATGTCATGCAACAGATTTGTGTTCAAACAGACAAATCATGCAAACAGACAAATTGCTGGAAACTTGTTGCATTGTGCTTGGTAACTGTTGCACTCAGTCCAGCTAGCCTTCTCGGGGCAAAGCTGTAAAACAGAGCCACAGTGGAAAGGCTCATGTCAGACAAGGGTCCAAGTCTTTGTTTCAGAACCAAAACAGTGGCCCAAACTCACTCAATGTCAAGCTGTAACTCTCAGGTCCACAGCTTTGGCTCATGTAGTTATTGGTAAGAAAAGGGGCGTCCAGCAGGGGCACTTAGTAGCTCAATAAATCAATTCCTCCACGGAGTCTCTTATGGGTGTTTTCACACCTGTAGATCGATTGCTTTGTTCCGAAACAGGGATTCAAATGATTACAATGTTGCTTTTTATTCTTGGTGCGGTTCGCTTCACACAGCAAAGTTTCTAAACGGACCAAATTTGTTAATACAAGTCACGCGCGAGTAAACTGTTCTCTCATTGGTCAAAGTTCCACGTTTTTTTTTCCGGGATTCCACTGAGCTGTCACGGCTGTCATCTGTCAGAATGGAACAATATCAGCTTTGCGGGCTTATTGTTGGTTTTTTGTAGCTGTCGTTATAATAATTTATCATTTTGAGCAGTAGTCCAGGATTGATTGGGAAAACATTTTTTAAATGCACATACTACAAAGAAGAGCAATAAGACGGCATTATAAAACAAAAAAGTGCGCTTTAATTTTTGAATGGCAAAGACGTGCTCACCCACAGACATTCACAGGTTCATTTTGAGGTTTTAGCAAAACAACAAAGCTAATGCTTTCCACGGAACTTACGTAATTACCCATTATACTTTGTGATATAGCCTGGTTCGTTGGTCCGTTTGATTGGATTGCTTTCTCACTACAACCAAACCGCTCCAGTGTTCGTTTTCAATCGAGCCGAGACCACCCCGTTCAGGCGATCTCGGACCGATTGTCTTGGCGCGGAACCGAGCGCGATTGCCGTGTTCACATATACCCAAACAAACCAAAAAGCACCGTTGCTAAGGGGGAAACCCGCAGCCAGGTTCCGAACACAGGGGGCATGTGTGAAAACACCTCCCTTACCTTTATCTCACTGCAATACATTAATTGTTTTATTTATAAGACAACTTTTTTGTTTTACAAAATGAACTCCACCCCTTTACATTGACTGTGAAGATAATAGATATATATTATATATAATTTTACAACCGTAAATATTTTTTTTAAATGTTATGGAAAATCTTTAATGTTTAACAGTTCTCTTACTATTTATGGTGAAAAACTGTAATAGATCTAACGGGACACTTCATGTCATTTTAGTTACATGAAGTTTAGTAAAACTGAATACTGTTACATGGTACCTTTTTTTTTTGAAGATTTACAGTGAAAAGCCATAAATTGACTTTTTTGTTATCAGTTATGTACATTAGGGTTTTATGTTACATCTTATCATCTGGCAACCACAGATGAAATAATCATGAAATAAAATACCTCATCCTGCTAACACACATTTATGAGCATTTCTCCTAAATTGCAATTATCACATAGCATACTAGCTCTACTCACCCCATTTTTCAGCCACAGTCTGTTTCTAATTCAGAATATTATCAATAACACACTGTAAACAGTGGTAACTATTTGAAGTTTGTTTTGTTTGATTTAGGTTTATGTCAAATGATATATTATTAAATATAACCTTACATATTTTACATATATACAGTATATATATACACACACACACATACATTATTTAACATTGCTTGCTAACATTTAAAAAATCTAAATGCACATTTTTGTTTGCTGACTTCCCTCCCTTCCACTGGCTCATTTCTGTGAGCAACGCCTCTGTCTTGTGAACGTCTAAAATTTCCTGCATATCAATAATGCTGCTGAAAGCCATTTAAGAACTTGGGAAACCCTGTGAAATTCAGCCAGATATTATGGATTTTGATGGCAGAACTATTGGCATAATAAAAGACTTTTCAAATAAAATCTATGAGAACTCTCCAACAAAAAGTTAATAAGTCACAGCATTAGATTCTATAGCACAGCTGAAGGTCATCATGCACTGTACATCCCTCATGGTTTTCCATTACATTATGCCAGTCCTATTAAAATAATAAAAGGGGTGACACAAGAAAAAGTACCATGATATTCCATCCAAGAATCTCTGGGGATTGCCTCATTCGATTTCCATGACAGCTTTTAAAGAGTCCAGCTTTAATACACAAAGGAGATCTACAAGGGGCCTGCTGTAGCTGGAGCGAAGGGGCCGGAGGGGAGAGGGGAGAGGGGAGAGGGGGCTCTTACATAACACAGTTTGACGTCTGCTTTGTCAACAAATGGCAGAGGTGGGCAGAGAGAGAGAGTAAAGCTCACCAGGATCACAGCAAACAGCTCCAAACATGGCTCGAGAGTAGAGCTGTAGAAGAACAACCATGGGTTTTTAATTGAGAATAGACCGTAAACATCTTCAGCAGACACACTGGACGGAGGCCTAGACTACTCTCAACACATTTCAACAACGGCATCATAAAAGGAAATGTATTCAACTGTGGTATTTGCCTCAGCCACCGTTGATCTACACAAGTCTTTTTTCAGAGCACGACATCACTGTCAGAGAAACCTCTCAGCTATATTCTGGAATAATAGGAAAGACGATGCACAACTCAAAAGGGAACTAATAACTCCAACAAAATAAACACAGGCTTAGATAATAATAATAATGCTGAAAACATAGCCAAAGATTTGTGCACTTATTTTGTTTTACTCACTATTCTGAACTCCAATGGACTTCAAGGAACACAAATAATGCATATCAAAGCAGCTTTTCTATTACAAAATACTCTGATTTTTGAAGCTGAACCACCAAGCATAGAGTTGAGTTGAACTAATGCATTTCAAATAGGCCTGTACACAGAAAAAGTAGTTTTGTGGTTTACTCCCATTTGTCCTTTTCCCAGCATGCACAGGGATATGAATAATTATAGTTGCCTTGCTTGACCGTTTGCCAGTTTTAATTACATTGATTTTGTTCCTATTATTAGTAACTTGCTGTCTTGCAACATCAAGAGTTTATCCCTCTATTAACATGATTAGTTAGTTGATTATTAAGTGTTTGTGTGTAATGAGCAATTCAATTTTTTTGTCTCAAGAGTGTTTAAATTATGGTTTTCAATAGTTTAAGACAACAAGCAATTTACTCTCCATGACGTACATTAATTTAAAGAAAAGAAACGCATAACATTAAATGATTTAAAAAGGTATAAATCAGGGGAACTTTGCATACAGTTATTTTAAGGTTATCTTTAATCTTAGACATATAATATATATATATATAAGTATATAATATTATATCCAAGTTATATTAAGTGATATACACTACTGTTTAAAAGTTTGGGGTCAGTAATATATTTTTTTAAGAAATTAATACATTTATCATCGCAAGGCTATTATCAAAAGTAACCGTAAAACATTTACCTTGTTAAATTCTTGCAAAAAACGTCTGCTGATCTTTTGACACTTCAAAGAACCCTGAAACAAATATTAAGCAGTACAACTGTTTTTAACATTGATAATAATAAGACATTAAATTGTAATAATATTTCACAATATTACTGTTTCTACTGTATTTTAATCAAATAAATACAGCCTTGGTTAGCATAAAAAACTTCTTTCAAAAACATTTTAAAAGTTTACAGACTCCAGACATTTGAACGGTAAGTTCTATATTTTTACAGTTATTTGATATAAATGGATAACTGTTCAAATGACAGTGGATTGTGTCATTTTCAGTTGAAGATATTTTGAAGAATGTTGGGGTAACTCATACAGGTTTGGAACAACTTGAGTGTGATTAAAGTAAACTTATTACATTTTTGGGTAATCTATCCCTTTAAGATCACAAACACCTCAACTGAAAAAGAATCATTTATGACGTAATTATTTAATACATTTTCTATGACTATGAAATCATAATAGTAATATCTTTTATAATCATTATATATCATTATAATTACTATAACACTAATAGTTTGTATTATCTATGATTAACAAGACTACTGTTTCTAAGTAAAGATTACTAAAATTTACAACCATTAGAGATTCCGCTCACAATCACCTGGCTTTATTACTAATTACATATTTCCATACCACTACCGAGCATTTATAACACACTATTAGCACGGCTACTGAGAGCTATCTTCACAAACATGCCGGTAAAACTGTGATCATGCCATCTAAAATAGAGTGACATTTAAAATAGCATTATTACATCACGGAATACAGAAGCCCAGTATGTCTGGAAGATGTTCTAGTGCACAGCTGTATCTACATGAGTCAAAGTCTACGGGTCTGGCCCTCACAGGCCTCGGCATTTGCTGACCAGGACAACAGGCAGCCACAGAGGGAGGGGCAAGCGGCACACGGCGCATGCACAGCATCAACCGCAGCCCAAGCCAGAAAAAAAGCCTTTGTGTGCAGCATGGATGTTCTAGAAGGACAGATGGGGCAATGATAATGAGTTTCACACTTGGGATACTAAGCAGTGCGTAGCGGGATGGCTTTTGATATCGACTGAACAAAGCTCATAAGGCATGAAGGGACTTATTTTGTTGGTAATAAAAATAAAAATGGACCAGACTGAGATCTGTGATACTGAATTTTGGTGCCTAAGTGAACAGCTCAGGGATGTGACACATAAGGTTTAATGACATTTAACAGCATCCATGATTAAAAAAAATAATAATAAAAAAAGAAAAAATAGCATTCCAAGTACCATATAGTTAAGTTGTTTTGACTTTGAAAAAAACAAAAACAAAATATAACTCATGAAATACTAAGAAAAGATTATAAGAAATTACGTAATAAGGTTTTCTTTTTAATGAGGCTTTTTTTTATACAGTTGTGTCACGCTGACATTTGGGACTTTATACACCAAAAAATACCGAAATGAATTTTAAATCAGAATTTAAAAACATGTTAAACATAGAACATGTGTATTCAAGTTATTGTATATATGTAATGTATAAATTGTTTTGAAATAAATAAATGGATAGCATAAAAGAAAAAAAATGCCATGTACATACTAATCATAACTCGGTATTAGTTGCTCTGTGTTATGCACACAGTGTACTGTATAACAGTGTACAATGCAAAAACAAAGTAAGAAAAGTCTGTAAAAATTCGTCGCAAAGTACCATGTTAATATGAAGGAATTTTCTTTATTGAATTTTCACAGGTGTTTTACCTATATACACTTAATGTGAAAGGTATTGGTAATTTTCTGACAGGACATTACCTGTTTTTCTATGGATTCTTTCTTTGCAATAAAGATATTTGGCCCTGAAAATCTCACCAGGCAACAATTTGTCAATATTATTCTAACCAACAGAGATTGTAGGCATCCAACTTGCAATGCAGACAGAGACAACTGTTTCAGACCTCTCAGTTATGTGACTGGTGCCTGATAATTTTGTCAGGGGATGTAGACTATTCAACCACACCTAAAAACGGTTCTATGATAATCCAGACATTTCAAGTGCTTCCCTAATGATGGAGCACCCCAAATCTCAGTGTTGAGCAACACCACCAGGCACAGCCTTTATAAAGCAAGCCAAGCCATACACATTCACACACACACTTGGACTTCACACTCTCTTGAAAGTTGAATAGTTCACAGCGATCTGAAAAACACAATATTAACACATTATCTGACGGTCCATCATGTTGAGTGTCCCAGCTATGTGTTACATGGCAAATAAATTAAATGCATAACATTTAAGCCCTGACATATCATCGTCACGTTCTGTCTAAATATGATCTGCACTCAAACAATGAACTCTCATCGGGCAAACATCATCCGAACACTGAGTTCAAGCCAGCTGGTCCACAATCTGTAAAAACAGCAAGAGGTGAAAAGAAAAATCTGTCAGCACAACACAATCTGAAGCAGAGGCGGTCTGTTCAACCTCTTGTTTGCATTAGCGTGCTGCTTTGTGCACACAACCAAAGTTTGAGGATACTCACCAAGAAGGGTATTTTGACAATTTGCTTATGTATTTGTCCATTCAAGCCCAATAGACAACTCAATTCTGTGGTCGAGGGCTGTGTGACGTGGCTCTCTGTATGCACACAGAACACAGCATGCAAATACTGAATGAAGTTCCTTCGCACTTGAATGCTTTAAGATCGCTTGAATGTTTGGCAAGGCTTAAAAACACGTGCAAATGATAAGCTTTCGTGACAAAGTGCAGCAGTGACCGATCGGGCAGTCCATCAACTGTCCTGAGTGTCTTTCACGCTGGCCCTGGGCAACCCGTTAAAACTGCCTGGGTCCCCCCCGACAGCTGTGGGCCCCTATAATCGTCACCACCTTTCTCCCCACCAGCTTCGGCCCTGTTGCCAAAACATTGTTTTATTTATATTTAATTTTCACTAAATATCATATACATAAATGTAAATACAGTAAAGCCAAACCCTTGTTTTTGATTCTTGAACACGAGAAAAAAGACAAAGACTTTAGACTTTATCTATATGCCTAACTTTACGTTTATTTCTATAATTATTAGTTTGCCTCCCTGGCTGTGTGTTTTATTTTAGTTATATTATTGGAGTTTTGAATGTACTTTGAATATACAAAGTTTTTTCTGTTGTACTTCAAATTTAAATTTTTTTCTTTACAGTTTATTTTATTATTATTTTTAAATCCAATAAAAAACAACAAAAACAACAACAAAAAAACAAAGTCAAAGTACATTCAATACAGTAATGTAAATAAGAGAAATCAAATTTAAGGGCTTTGGATGTTTTGTTTTTAAGCAAATAAATAAAACAGCTTAATCTATTAGTAGACTTTGGACATGTATTATGCTATGACGTATTTGTAAGGGCAAATAGCTATAAGTTGTAAAATACAATACAACCATTTTAAATACCAGCAATTTCTCATTGATTTGCTGGAGAACTTTAGATCAATTACAATTTCCCCCTGTGGTCCTGATAAAGACAACAGAACACATGAAATCATAATTAAAGGCACAATATGTCATTTTTGTCGCTGGAGGGCGCATATTCAAAATAAACAAAGAGGCAAAGGCGTAGTTAGATGACGTCGTGACTGAGTGTGGAATCATGGGAGTTGTCGTCTTCATCCCCACAGCCGATGCAATCCGACGGGACTCGGGCAGAAATCATGTTCATGGATGAGCTAATGATTTATTAACGTAGTAGAATGAAGCAGGGTGAGGCTGAAAGCCGTCGAAGTGAAACGAGGCCGCTGAACGAGCGTGACACATGGCTCGAAAGCAGCAGAGCTTTTATTATGCCACAGTCGACCGCTTCCACTCCTTCCGGTCGTGCGTATGTGGGGAAAAATAGCAGCGCTGTTTTATCATACTAGATACATTTGAAAGTTCTGTTATTATTCTACTCTGTGCGGTCGTCACCGGACTAATAAAATGCACAACATATTAAAGCGTCTTTGGTGTTTCCATGTTTTCTACAAAACAAAACCGGAAATCGAGGGGTTATGACGTCATTGGCAGGCGACACAATGACACTATAGACACGCTCCGTGTCACTAGTTAAAATTGCTTATTTCTCTGGATTTAAACATTCTTCGAAACATTTGGGATAATGTAAGTACACAAAAAATATAACACTGTTCTAGTGGTTTTTGGATATTTTAATAAAAAAATCTTACATATTGTGCCTTTAAATCAAATATGTATAACCTCGTGTTAAAAACAAAGGATACTATTAATATGGTAATCCCCTCAATCCTATGGATGTGAGTGACTCAAGAGCTCCAAACTCCGCCATGAATGGGAAGCCTGCGATTTTAATCCTACTCTGAGCACTTCCTCTGTCCACGACCAGAGCCCAGTGCTTCATTCCATCTGCTGTCATACGCCTGCCCTTGCTCTCCTACCCATTCCTGCCTGCTTTTATCCAATTAAGAGCATGCAATGACAAACATAAAGGCTTCATTTCTGGTGTTTCAAATAGCAGTGAAATGTGAAGTGGCAACAACTGGCACTAGGAGAAATGAAATAATATCATGTTATTAGCAGTCAAATCATGTCTTGGCATAATTGCAGTGCTACAAAAAGGCTTTAACTAGCTTGACAAACCTGCGTAAAAAAAAACTTTTATGCCATTATCAGTGCTTACAGAGCTGTAAAAATACTTTAAAATCCTGAGATATCATGGCCTCTCTATATGTAACAACCTGATGATCCTATAAGATCAAATGTATTACTTTATCAAATCATTCACAAGAAAACTCATTTAGACAGTGTTTCACCACCAATCTTTTGGGTGCCTGTTCACCACACTAGACAGTAATATGATTCTACAGAAAGCTTATAAAATATTAAGCAGCCAACACAAATTATTCATTATCTTTGTAAGGAGACGGCTACCAAAGACGCTGGCAGGATCTTCTCACAAATGTTGTAGTTTCTCACCTACTTAAGATTTTAATGTTGTTCACTTCCTCTTGAAATACTACATATCTCCTGTGCCAGAAAATGACGATAACATCATGTAGGTCTGGCACCGGTGCTGAGCTGAAACATCTGAGCTGAAAATTTTCACAGGGTGTGTTTTAAGGTGTGAGATGTTCTTTCTTTTCTTTGCCATTGTACAATCCCCAAGTCAGTGTTCTTCAATTGCATTACAACTACATTATAATAATAAGGAACATAACAGAATTAGTTATAAAATTTTGCCTTGTGTTAATTGTAGGAAAACCTGCTGATGAGCGATGCAGTTTATTTAACATTTATAAAAACTAAGCGGTAGGCAATACAGAAGCATATTTCACTTTAGTCTCTAATGCCACTAAACTATTTTTAAAGAAGGAAAAGTATGTTATTAAGTTTATATACCTGATTTTCAAGCCCTTTGAGAAATAAAGATTTTGCACATTGTTCTGGTTTACAACCAAATCTTTCAAAACAATTCCTATAAAGTAAGTTAACCAGGTTAAATAATCTTATAAAAGAACAAATATTAAGAATATTTAAGTCTTCAATTTAAATAATTAGAATTTCTTAATTCTTCCAAGGGATTTAGAATTTTGATTAAAGCATAAAGTATTGTTAAAGTATTGCCTTTGTGGTGGACAGTTTATTATGGGAAGTTTACATCAGCAAAAGTGACAAACACCACAATTGAAACAAATGTTGCATAAAGAATAGAAATCACCCTCATTATACTTTTACTATTACTATTATTTTTTATATGCAAACTGTAAGGCTAGTTACCAACAGTATATATTTCTGGAAAACTGCTTGGCTTCTAGCTTGATTATGCTGATCATTTATGGTCTAGAGATGATGGATTAGATGAACTACCAGCCTGTGAGACGGAGGTTGACCTGGCAGACCATGATAAGGTTAGTTGGTAGACCACCGGAGCTGGTAGACTTTCTACAAGTTCCACAAATCATCTTAAGATGGAAAAAAACTTTTATCTTTTTATCTCTATAATCTTTTATCTTTTTAAATCTTTTATCTGTGCTCCATCACGAATCGACCAAAAATGGTCCCACTTCTGCATAGCTCATCAAACATACTACTGTATACATCTGCCGCATACACTGCGTTACTATACTACTCGTCCTTACATTCATCTTCGTGAATACAGGCAGTTATATCACTAAGATCTGGATAAACTGTCTTATGTGTCCAGTTTATTTATTTTTGCAAGCCATCTACAATGCGATTGTTACTCGTGAAGATCGTTTCACACTGTCCTGCTCCCTCCGCATATTCAGTCAATCCTATTCCTTATTTGGATGTCAAGTGCAGCCGAAGTCAGATCTCTTTTTCTGCAGAATACAAACAATCTGTATCCCATCTCCTTTATCGGACCATTCATAAACGCTTGTGCTTTCGATAAGCACTGCAATTCATAGTTTCACCCGCCAATATAGCCATAAAATGATCACTATATAATAATAATATCACTAGTGCTGAAGTAACTGAAACACTAAGCCACGCTGCCGCACTTCTGCACTGCACATTTGTCTGCAATGGATGGCTGCTGCGGTTTATTATATTAAAACCCTGGGCCAAATAATAGTAATAGTAGTCGAATACTGGGAATCTGACTGAGAATGAAGCATGCGTTGCGTAATACTCACCTTTCTTCGGAAGCAGTCCAGGTTTCCGTATTGATAACGCTGCTGCACAATTCAGTGACGGTCACCGCACGCCGCTCGCCCGAGCGTGGAGCCTCTCACGCTCTCATCACAATATCACTGGAGTGGGAGGAGGGGGGCGTTCCGTAGAGGCACAGACGTTTAATCAAACTTATGTTTCAGCAAAGGTGCATTTTCAGCACACATTTTAAAAATACATTTAAATGATGGCTACACATTAATAAATCTATTTATATTAAATTGCAACAATAAAAATTATGCTAGCACATCCGTGCTACGTGAGCTGAAGGTAAAGTGCACACACGCTGTTTCCCTGGTGCTCGTGTTCTCGATGTTTCTGCGCAGATACCCGCGATCCTGAAGGGCGACGAGAGCACCGGAGCGGTCGTGCTTCACGCGGGGGTTAACGACACCAAGCTGCGGCAGACGGAGACACTGAAGAGGGACTTCAGGAGCCTGATCGAGACGGTGCGCCGCACATCGCCGCGACGACGATCATCGTGTCAGGATCGCTTCCCACGTATCGACGAGGACACAAAAATTTCAGTAGACGTTTTGCTTTAAACTAATGGTTATTGTCATGGTGTAAAGAAAAGAAACTGCTCTTTGTTAATAACTGGAATCTTTTCTGGGAGCGTCCTAGGCTTTTTCGCGCTGATGGCCTGCATCCCAGCAGAGTGGGAGCGGAGCTCATGTCAGACAACATCTCCATGACGCTGCGCTCCATATGACTAGTAAATCAAAATCTCAAATAACTGCCCTGATGACTTGTGTTCTACCCGCTTAAATTATAGAAGTACTTACACTGTACAATCTATAAAGACTGTGTCTTTTCCCCAAATAGTGAGGTCAAAATATAAATTTAATGCAGGATCTAGAAAAAATCTGATCGTGATTAAACCAGAAAAATGTAAAATAAATGAACAAAAAATTTTTTTAAAGTTTGGGCTCCTAAACATTAGCTCACTCGCACCCAAAGCAGCTATTGTAAATGAAATGATCACAGATATTCGTTTTGATGTACTCTGCTTGACTGAAAACTGACTAAAACCTAATGATTATATTGATCTAAATGAGTCTACTCCACCAAACTACTATTATAAGCATGAGCCCAGTCAGACTGGTAGTGGCGGCGGTGTTGCAACAATATATAGTGATATTCTCAATGTCACTCAGAAGACAGGATACAGGTTTAAATCATTCGAAATACTAATGCTTAATGTTACACTGTCAGATATGCAAAAGAAATCTATCGTATCTCTTGCTCTGGCTACTGTGTATAGACCACCAGGGCCATATACAAATTTCCTAAAAGAATTTGCAAATTTCCTCTCAGACCTATTAGTTACTGTTGATAAAGCGCTAATTGTCGGAGATTTTAACATTCACGTTGATAATACAAATGAGGCATTAGGACTTGCGTTTACTGACCTAAAAAACTCTTTTAGAGTCAAGCAAAACGGTCACCGCGCCCACTCATCGTTTTAATCATACGCTAGGTTTAATTATATCTCATGGAATTGATCTTACTGATATGGATATCGTACCTCAAAGTGATGATGTTACTGACCATTTACATGTATCGTGCATGCTGCGTATTACTAATACTAACTATATGGCTACTCGTTATCGTCCGGGCAGAACTATTTTCCAGCCACCAAAGACAGATTCACAAAAAACCTGCATGATTTATCTCAACTGCTCTGTGTACCCATAAGACACATGAACTAGACGAATAACTAGCAACATGGGCACTATATTCTCTAATACATTAGAAGCTGTTGCCCCTCAAAGTGAAAAAGGTTAGAGAGAAAAAAACTGCACCATGGTACAACAGTAATACACATTCTATCAAGAAAGAAACTCGTAGTCTTGAGCGCAAATGGAGAAAAACTAACTTGGAAATTTTTAGAATTGCATGGAAAAACAGTATGTCCAGTTATAGACAGGCTCTAAAAGCTGCCAGGACAGAGCATATCCACAAACTCATGGAAAATAACCAAACCAATCCAAGGTTTTTATTTAGCACAGTGGCTAGATTAACAAATAACCAGACGCCACCCGATCTAAATATTCCCTCACAGTTTAATAGTAATGACTTTATGAATTTATTCACTGATAAAATAGATAACATCAGAAAGACAATAATAAATGTAGATTCTACAGCGTATAATACTTCTGCTTCATTCATCGCACCAAAAGATAACTGCAGTGCTTTACAACTATAGGAAAGGAAGAGCTAAATAAACTTATCACTGCATCTAACCCAACAACATGCCTGTTAGATCCTGTAACCACTAAATATTGAAAGAGTTGTTACCTGTAGCAGAAGAACCGCTTCTCAATATGATTAACTCATCGTTGTTCTTTATGTCACGTCCCAAAACCATTCAAGCTGCGGTTATTAAGCCTCTTATTAAGAAAACACAACTAGATCCTAGTGAACTGGCAAATTACAGACCATCTCAAATCTTACTTTTATGTCTAAAATTTTAGAAAAAGTTGTGTCTGCTCAATTGTGCTTCTTGCAAAAAAATTCTCTCTATGAAGAATTTCAGTCAGGTTTCAGGCCCCACCATAGCACAGAAACTGCACATGTTAAAATTACAAATGACTTGCTTCTGGCGTCAGACCAAGGCTGTGTCTCATTACTAGTTTTACTTGATCTTAGTGCTACATTCGACACTATAGATCATGACATACTCATAGATCGATTACAAAACTATACAGGTATTCAAGGGCAGGCTTTAAGATGGTTTAGATCCTACCTGTCTGATTGCTACCACTTTGTTTATTTAAATGAGGAGTCATGTTAATTATCACCAGTAAAATATGGAGTGCCACAAGGATCTGTCCTAGGTCCTCTGCTATTTTCGATTTACATGTTGCCCCTTGGTAATATTATAAAAAAAATACAGGATTAGTTTCCACTGTTACGCCGATGATACTCAACTATATATCTCAAAAAGACCAGATGAAACTTCTAAATTATAAAAGCTAAAAGAGTGTGTTAAAATGTAAAACACTGGATGACCAATCATTTTCTCCTACTAAATTCAGATAAGACAAAGATATTACTTATTGAACCAAAAAACAGTACACATAATCTCTTAGATTCCAATTTGCAACTAGAAGTTGCAAAAATCTGGGTGTTATATTAGACAAACTTGTCTTTTGAAAATCATATTTCCCATGTTACAAAAACAGCATTCTTCATCTTAGAAACATTGCCAAGTTACGAAACATGTTACCTGTTTCTGATGCTAGTTCATGCATTCATGACCTCTAGACTGGATTATTGTAATGCACTGCTAGGTGGTTTTCCTGCATCTTTAATAAACAAGCTACAGGTAGTCCAAATGCAGCGGCTAGAGTCCTTACCAGGTCAAGTAAATATGATCATATTACCCCAATTTTTACAGTCTCTGCACTGGCTACCTATTCAGTTCTGTATCATTTACAAAATATTATTACTTGCCTATAAGACCCTAAATGGGTTAGCTCCTGCGTACCCAACTAATTTTCTACCATGCTACAATCCATCACGCACCCTAAGGTCGCAAAACTCTGGACTTTTGGTAGTACCTAGGATAGCAAAGTCCACTAAAGGAGTTAGAGCTTTTTCGCATTTGGCTCCCAAACTCTGGAATAGCCTTCCTGATAACGTTCAAGGTTCAGACACACTCTCTCTGTTTAAATCTAGATTAAAGACACATCTCTTTGGACAAACATTCAAAAAATGTATCTCATAATCTTATACTGCAGTTATACCCGATCAAATGCACATTATTATTCTTTAACTTGGGCTAAACAAATCAATTTTGCTTGGTTGGAAAAGCAGCTACGCAAATTATGTCTCTATTTGTTTCTCTGTCTTTGATTGGATTCCCGTGGTAACTAGGATTGACCACACAGACTTCAGTCTGGGCATCCAGACCACCTGAGAAGAGATGTTGCCAAACCCTTCAAGAGGACTCAGATTGATGACCAACCTGAAACAAATCGAACGACCACATTCTGTAAGTTTGATTGCATCATATAATGATTTCTGTTAATAGTGTTCATAGTCTGTTTTATTACATCTTTAATTTATTTTTCCGTACATTTCTTCCATATGTACATAAACTGACAGTCACCACTGATAAACTAACACTAAATATTTCACCGATAAGCTACTACTAAATATTGTAGAAACTTATTTTGCTGTAAAGTTGCTTTGCAATGATTTGTATCGTGAAAAGCGCTCTACAAATAAACTTGACTTGACTTACATGTTGGAAATATTCATTTTTAGCGTTTTTGGGGTAATAAGTTAGACTATTTTAATGTAAGTTTTTTAAAATATTTTAAGTAGTCTTGCACCCCCCTTGGAAGTTTGCCAAGGCCCTCTAGTGGTCCTAGGGCACTATAGTTTATAGATGAGGTAAAACATAAAAATGAAAGTAAATATAGATTTTAAAAAAATAATCAAAAGAAAATTCTTTTAATATAATTATAACGCATAAAAAGATTCACAGGATTTGGTGAAAAAGTAATTTAAGATTGACATGAGATTTATTAAGCAAGAAGCAAATATTTAGCTAATTTATTGAGTATTAAATAATTTTGCGAATGGAATTTTTAGCATATTATCTAAACCAAAAGCTCAAACATGTTTCATGTGCATTGGGTAGGCTAAATACTTATTCTCAGTAAATATGTGCACTTGTCAAAAACCACCGCTATACTGAGGCCAGCATTTACAAACAGAGCCTAGCAGACTTTAAACAGTTAAAATAAATTAAAAAAAAATTAAAAACAGGTAGGACAACACATTATGGCAGAAAAGACTTTAATTAGTTTTGTCTTCATGGTCTACCAAACATGAACACACACAAACAAATACATACACACAAAACACACATCTTCCTTCTTCACACTGTGCATTCACACTTTTTATGCTGTTAAATACACTGTTTCTCTGCTTCTTTTGGGGTGATATATTATAGCCAGCAATAATAAGTGAATAAATCAATAAATATTTTTAAAACACAGAAAACTATTCAACATTAATTCATCATCTCATGACTGATCACAGACAACACAAACTATATTTCAAACAGAAAAAAAGTTCTGATTAAAAACAAATGTAGGCAAATTCTTGAGTTTGCTATTTGCTACTAAAGGCACTCAGAGAGCACAAACCAAATGGCTATATTGCAAACAAGTGACCATATGAAGAAGAAAAAACTCAAACATATTGCATATCTTCAGCTGAAGATTTATAATTTAATACCTATAAACTAAGGTGATTGTTTGCATTGCAAGCTGAGTCTAGATTAAAACACTTGAACACTGGATACTGATCCACTGGCTGTGTCTGAAACCACAGGCAGTATATGAAAAATAAGATAGCTTCAAGACTTCTGAATCTGATGTTTGCATAATATCCTGTTTTCTACTTAGATGGCAGTTGGTTAAAAGAACATAAATGGCAAACCAGTTTCCTTAAGAGTCACCTTCATGCAAAACCTCTGTACGGTCACTGACTGATAGGGCAGCAAATGAGCAGTCTTCAGTTTCGGACACAGCCAGTAGTTTCTGTTCCACCTTGAAGAGACTTACAGATCTCAAAGGCTCAACAAGAAAAGTGCAGAGTCAAACAGAACGAAAGCCAGCCATGCTGAAGCAGGCCATCACCATGTGCGTCTCGGTATAGGTGGAGGTGGCATGGACCTTTGCGCAGGCGTTTGATGAACAGGACGGGATGGAGTCGATACATATCGCTCGTTTAGTATGTCTGGATTCCTAAGAGACAGAGCGGGTTAAATTTAAAATGAGCAATATACAAACTGAACTCCAGACAAACCAGGGAAATTGGTTGCAACTATTAAACTTATGTAGCCTAATAAATTAATATCAATATATGTTGAGGGGTTTTTTTTCTGGACGACTATCCCCAAATATTAAACAGTGAATTCAGCCTGAACTGTTTAACTTAAAACTAATGTTCGAAAGTTTGGGGTCTGTAAGAGTTTCTCTTATCCTCACCAAAGCTGCATTTATTTGATCACAAATAGGAAAAAGTTCGACGAATATTAATTCAATTTAAAATAACTGTTTTCTATTTGAAAATATTTATAAATGTAATTTATTCCCGTGGTGGCAAAGCTGAATTTTCAGCATCCATTACTCCAGTCTTCAGAGACACATCATCCTTCAGAAATTATTTCTTAATATTATAATTTTGAAAACAGTTGCACTGCTTAGTATTTTTGTGGAAACGGTACCTACTTTTCTTTTATGATTCTTTAATGAATAGAAAGTTCAAAAGAACACAATTTTATTCTATAAATTATTTGTTTAATTAATTTTTTATGAGCTCATTCCAAATCTTTGAATAGTAGCGTATGTTAGCTGTATGCTGATCAAAACATACATTTTGCTTTTTACCAAGAAAGTTACGTTTGAAAATTTCCCTTCGACTTACACTGATTTGCATACTGAATTTTGATTGGTTTTGTCTTCTTTGCATATATGTAACCATTTATAGCCTCCTTAAAAGGCACAGTTCTAAACCTGGGTTGGATGTGCAGAGATTGCACACCTTTTTAAAACTTCTCTAAATTTATCATAGCTATCATCAGCTAGGCAAGAATTAGCAGAGGATATGTGGCACCCACATCAGAGTGCAGATGTTCCTCACCTCCTCTCTGACACGATACCAATCCTCTGATGTTTGTGTTTGTGTATATTAGCTGGTAAAGATGTAGTGCATTCAGAACCCACACTCAGTCTTTATATGATTTAAAGGTTGATGCTTCTACATATGATCAAGTTACTGATGGAAAGTTAAGCTTTGCAAAATCCGGCGCTGTGGTTAAAAGAGTTTAGCGATTGATGCTGTGGTTTGTCACATGGGGAGGTGTATGAGTTTCATACACTACCACCTTCACTTCACCTACAAAGTTTTATCCAGTCATCTGGTACATTCTCGCAGAGAGATGTTTCGAAAATAAAACTAATCGAAGCCACAACTCTCTATATATTCACATTTATGTATGTGTTCGCTCTGTACAACTTTGAACATAAAGACTCGCTGTATAAAATAACTCCTGAGTATATGTATTTTTTACTTCGAGTTTGAAATATACTTCACAATAGAGCTATGACAGAAAACGCTTGTCTTTTCTGATTCCAACACAGTTGCTTTTACCTGGTATTGTGTAAAAGCCATTTTAAACACGTACCTTTCTATTACACGTGGTGGGACCCTGGGTGGAGGGAGTACTGGTGGAGTATCCACTACGGGCCGGAGAGGCCATGGAGGAAGTGGAATGTCCGGAGGCTCCTTAAACCATATAACCAATAATAAATAAAAAGGTGTAATAAGTTCTTGGAATGTGTTAATATTTGCTATTAAGGAAAATATTTTGATGTAAAATCTAAAATTTCTTACTATACAAACAAGTACAATACTTTAGCGGCCGTATATTAACTTACAATAAGTAGTAAGTATATGTATTAGTTTTGCGATCATTAAAATGTTTTAATGTTTTTGGAAGAAGACACTAAGGCTATATTTATGTGATCAAAAATACAATAATATTATGAAATATTATTATAATTAAAAACAAAAAACGTTTTCTGTTCGAATATATTTGAAAATATAATATATTCCTGTGATGGCAAAACTGAATTTTCAGCAGCCATGATTCCAGCTTTCAGTGTCACATGACCCATCAGAAATATTCTAATTTGTGATTTTAAATTCCTTATAATATCATTCTGAATAAAAAAATTGAGATGACAAAGGCAAAAAAAAAAAAAAAAAGGAACTCACATTCTCCTTCCACCCCACTGCTGTTGCTGACGGTGCTCTGAATGCTCAATCTGTGACTGCTACTACCTGCACAGGTCAAACCTTCACAATTACATTGTAGAAACACACCATACTTGTAAACACGGTTCTGTTCACAGTTATATCAGATGTTATTGTGTGAGATTAAAGAAGTTATTTATTACATACTAGAAGTGCTGGAGGTGCTTCCTGTCTGCCAGCTTCCTCTCTGCAGCGGTCTACTAACAGGAGGGGGTTGGGCAATCGAACGAGGTGTGGGTTCGTACACTGAGCAATTCATGTTCATTTGAGAACCCCACTGACTGTTTGTTTGCATTGGTGCTGTAATCATAAGCTCTAATCGAAAAACAGAAAGACTCTTGAAAACAGATATAAAATTGGTTTGATTCTAAATATCACAAATTAACAATAATTTTCAATGGCACCACCACAAAAAATATGCATTTAATTCATTCATTTTTATGTGCCAGAAACTAAAATATTTTATACAATATATTTAAAATAGATAAACAATTTAAATGAACACAATTAATTATTCTTGCCAAAGATAGGTGAAAATATAGAGGTTAAGTCCATGACAGCAATAAATTCATAATTTTAAATGGACTACACTCTTAAAAATAAAGGTGCTCCAAAAGGTTCTTCACAGCGATGCCATAGAAGAACCATTTTTGGTTCCACAAAGAAGCATTCAGTCAAAGGTTCTTTAAAGAACCATCTCTTTCTTACCTTTTTATAATCTGAAGAACCTTCTTTCGCCCCAAAGAACCATTTTTGAAACAGAAAGGTTCTTCAGATGTTAAAAGTTCTTTATAGAACCATTTAGACAAAAAGGTTCTTCTATGGCATCGTGAAGCACCTTTATTAAAGGTGTAGGGCTAAAATAATTAGACTTCCCATGGCCATTAGTTCATACTTTTTGTTGAGCCCCAAGAGTAATATGTAAACTTTTCTTGTACATTCTAATAGCATGCCATGTTAACCACTTATGAGTATATTGTATAATGAAAGGTGTCCTGTGTTTCTTTACCGTTTGGCCCTTTGCCTTTACTGCGTCGAGTGATGCTGTCTCTTAATCTTTGTAAATTTTCCTTGAAGAAAATGGAGAGACGGTTACAGAAACATCAGAAATACTCATTTTATTTGTTAAGCCTATGAAGGGTTAACATCGAATTTGATATGCAAGGTCTAAATTATCCACATGATCAAAACTTTGCTGAAAAACCTGTTGTACACAATCTACTACATGCCTTCTGGTTGATAGTTCATACTTTTTTTGGCAAGTAAAAGGCCTTCAGGTCATAATTTAAAATAGTACCTTTTGCTGTGAAATCTTTAATAAATTAAATGTAAGAATAACTTTTTGTTAGTAATATTTCAAGATGAACACCTACTGGACTGAAGCAACTAATTATCCACACAGCGCTTTTTAGAAAAACAATGTTAAAATGTATCAAATATGACACATCAGGTTTTTAAGGAACATTTATTCGTATCACTCAATCATCATTGTATTGTTGAATTATATGTTTTGCCTCCCACAATAAAAACTACAGAGCTTTGGTTATAAAACTAAGCATTTAAATATAATCTTAATAAGCTATATGGGAAGTTACAGAGTGACAACATTTATATGCATTTTATATAAGTAGTCCACTATACTTTTCTAAAGAGTCATTGATTTACATGAAACACAGATGCCAAAAATTGACCCCCTGGAGTACTACATGTGGAAGCGGAGCAAGCGCCAGCTCTTTATCTGATCAAATGCCACGCCTGAATCCTGACTGCTTTCCACAGTCAGCGCACCCACTGCACCCTAGCCTGCAGAGAGAGGCAGCTGCTCTGTTCCGGGGCTTCATGCCTGCAAAGGGGTCATGGTGACTGCTCATGTCTCTGTCTCTCACCAGCCGTACAGGTGCTGCAAGAATGGATCATTTAAGCATGGAAATGTAGGTGTACTGTCAATTTAATAATCCATAGTTCATATACACATATGGTTCACAGAACCTTGGATTACACGACTAAACGGAACCCTTCGGATGTTGATGAGGCCGTATAAGGTTCCTGAGGAACCAAATACTGACACAAAAGTGTAAATTTACACTGAAATTACTATAAACGGTTTTTTCCGTTTTGAACCTTAGATTTCCATTAAAAGAATAGTCCAACCAAAAATGAAAATTATGTCATAATTTACTCACCCTCATATCGTACCAAAACTGTGCAGTATGACTTTCTTTCTTACGTGAAATACAAAAGAAGCTATTTTGAAGCATGTTGATAACCATAGGGCGAATGAGACCCACGCTGCCTTTAGGGAATGTTGTAACATTCTTCAAAATATCTTCTCTTGCATGCCACAGGAAAAAAGAAAGTCATGCAGGCTTAGAATAATATAAGAGAGAGTAAATGACACTACGCTAAAATTAGAGCCTCTGTGTTTGCTCTGTGGTTTAGCTGTGTCTGCATAATAACCTTTGGAAATGTAGGTTGTGTTCTCTTCTGTCTCTGGCAGGTTGGCTGGTCGTGGAATCGGTGCAGGTGGACGGTTGATTATTTCAGAGGTGGATTGTGGCTCCACTGTGTCATAAATTTGATCAGGACAGCATGGGTTATACGGGTCCTCCTCTTCTACATCCCCATAGATTTCCGCATTAAGGCCCATGTCATGGTATTCTTCATCATCCATTTCAGGTAATCCACCATTGATTGAAGTATGTTCCAAGGACTGTAAACTCTTGTCAGGTTGTGCTAAATGAAAACAATTCATGTTATTTGACAACTGCAAAATATACAACATCCAATGATGGTTTATACCATTTATAAATACCATATATTAGCAACTACGCACTACACAAACAAGCTACATCCTGTGGCAGAGAGGTTCAAATACATACTAGCAGAATAAGCTAAGTTGGCTAAGCTAATTAAACTATTTCCAGGTGTTACGTTACAAACATGAGGAGAATATTGTAAGCCTTTACAAAATTGTTGTACACTTGGTGATAATTCTAAGTAATAGGCTTTTTAATAAGTAAAGAGAGTTTTCACAGATGTATATTCTGTATGTTTAAAGGAAGACAAGATGAAAGGTGTCATCACACAGTGAAAAAAAGTGACAGAAGTCACATAGTCACAAAAAACTGCTGTGACATGACCATCATTTCTCATTGATGTACCTTCAAAAAACTTTCTCAGTATTGTCTCCGAGTTGGAGTCCTCCAGAGCACTTTCTAAGTCATCATCTGTAGAAACATTGTATAAACTATTTTGTATACAGTTTACAGTACATACCTTAACCATCTGACAGTAGGCCTATAAAACAAGTCTTATAATGCTTACATTATATCATATTATGTATTCATAGGTTAGCAGTAGTAACAAAATATGCCTCGAAAAAATAAAAGAAATGCTTTAACTTTATGCAGTAATGACTATTGTTACTGTGCAAGAAAATATACACTAGACTAGAGTTCGAAGAAATTGCATAACAAACCCATCTCAGAATTTAGTTTCATCATAGACTCGTAAATGTCCTCATTATCGAAATTGGTGATGAATTTGGAGGGGGGGGGGGGGGGGGGGGGTTTTTGGGGGGGGGGGGTTTTTTGGGGGGGGGGGGGGGGGGGGGGGGGGGTTTGGGGGGGGGCGGGGGGGGGGGGGGGGGAGCATCAACATCCATAGCTATCTCGTTGCCGGGTGTTCGGAATCCTCCATGTGGGTCTTCACTAAATCTACTGTCTCCTGTTTTGTTTTATGAAAAAAGAAAAGACTGCATAAATAACTGGCATCATCTATGCTATACATTTACATTTAGTCATTTAGCAGACGCTGTATCCCAAAGCGACTTACAGTTGGGGAAACATAAAGCATCTTCTTAAGAGGCCAAACAGCTCTACCGAAGTGCTTGTATACCAAGTTTTTAGACATGTTCAAAAAGTGTACAGCTAGAAAGAGAAGGAATAAATAAAGAAAGATACATTTTTTTTTTTTATTATGATGAAGTCAAGTAGCTTCGAAAGAGATGAGTATACTGAAATGAAGATACATAGAAATACTGCTGTATAAATGTATGCTGATGATTATCAACAGACCTATATGACAATTACATCATTGCATTTCCATTACCAATGTTATGTGCAATGAAATTGCACATATCACTTTTACAGTGCTGTGATATTTAGTTTTACATGTAGTAATACATTTGTGTGTTCCCACAGCATTTCAGGAATTGGTTGACTCAGTTTACTACAATTTGTTGTCAGTTACAGAAGTCATCAAGAACATCTACGCAATTAACTCACAACATATTCGTCCATAAACTGTCTTAAATCAGAGAAGCCACTCTTCTCGGCCAGTTTGTTAGGGTAATCCCCATCTTTGTTCATCACACTGTAGGCCTGCATGGCTCCGGGGCACCGCATTAACAAAGACATTAACTTTTTTAAGCCATACTTGGCCGAGAAGTGAAGCAGTGTTGGAAGTTCCACGTTACGGTGATCTGGAAACAAAGAAATCTCTTTTCATTGTTGTTCAATAGAGTTTCCTGCAGTCTTCAAAAATAAAAAATAAAAATTTACCATCCACATCAGTTCCTTAACTTGGTGTTATGTTATCTACCTCCATTAAAGATATTCATCATAAGCTAGACTTTTATAAACTATAACATAAGCAAGTTCTTATGAATTAAATCACTTACTTGCTGCTGTGTTATCTGCAATTTGACTAATTCCAAATACTTGTAATCCATTTAGAGGCATCCGTTCTTCCAGAGAGTCTGCAAGCAAATTATCCAATGACTCAGGCACCTTTGATGTGATATCAAATGCCTGAAAATGGAGTATAATAAAAATAAAAATAGGCTCAATATTAGCCTTTAAATGCCTTAAAATGTCCTTTTCTGTAACTAAATGTTAACATGCAGACAATAATGTTTGCCCTTTTTAAAAATAGTGAATGATAATGAAATGTTTACTTCTGCTCCTGCTGCCTCGCTTAAACTTTTAAAATGTCTAAAATGGACTTAATTTTTATTTATTGTTACTGACTAAACGATAAAATTACATAAAGCATCTTCCATTGCTGAATTCAGGGCTGTGTGTTGCTACTCCGGCATCTGTACGAGATCAGACCACCTGTGGGGCCGATACTGTAACGGGGCTGACAAGACGTGAGACGTGCGGATCCATGTGGAAGCCTTTTATTAAAGCAGAAGAGGTCAGAAACACAGGCAGGGTCGAACAATGGCAAACAGGTATATGGCGGGCAAGACAAGAATAATCCTAGGGCTAGCGTAGGTCAACGATCGGCGAGCAGAATAAAAAGGGCGAGACTAGAGGGGATAAATCCAGGAAAACAGGCAAAGATCAGAACCGCAAAAACAGGCAAGACTGGGCTGGGTGGGTGGGCTGGGCTGGGTAGGCTAGGCTAGGCTAGGCTAGGCTAGGGCAGGGCAGGGCAGGGCAGGGCAGGGCAACTAACGAGAGCTCTGTCATGTAGCTAGCACTGCTTGCGAGAACGGTTGTTTGAGTGAGTGTTAAATAGTGAGTGAGTAAAATGAAACAGCTGTGTGCAATCAGTGCAAATCGTGCAAAGAATGATGGGAAATGTAGTACGGGGTGATGTGCAACAGTGTGTAGTGCGAGAGTAATGTATGTAAAGGGTGACTCTGATGGGAAGCAGACAGAAGTCATGGACGGATTCATGACAGATACACCGTCACAGATATTTGACAAAATGACTACATATATCATTTAATGTGTTCAATAATTTAATTTATGAATTTTATTATTATATTAATGATTAATTATGAGACATTACATTTTTCACAACAGCATAATAATGTGAAGCTACTTTGAAACAAATATGAAAAGCGCTATGCAAATAAACATGACATGACTTGTTTGATTCCATTATCGCATTCGTTCACAAGTCATTTCAGTTTGTGATTCAGGTGTTCCATTTTAACCGATTGTTTAGATTCAGTTTCATCATTACCTGACACATGAACTGCATTGGATCCATTGCTTTCTTTAGATACCTGCAAATTTCCTCCATTTCTGTGTAATATGTCACAGTTGTTGAACAGACCACAGATTCATTTTTATAAAGAGTCAATGAGACTTTCCCAGCTGGCATATCTAAGAGAAAAAAAAATATTGTTTAGAAAACAACACTGACAAAGCCAAACACAAATTTGACAAAGACAAAGTTTCTCTTTTAATAAATGAGCACATTAACAGGAAACAATATGTAAATTCAGTTGAAAGTGAAAAAGCATGGAGGAACTGATATGAAAACTTCCTCTTTCTGTGTTTTTGTCTTACCAGGTGACTGTACAGTAACAATGTACTCGTTTACAAGAGTCCCAGGGATCCGCTGAGGTGTCGAGTACAGAGAGTGAAACTCCACCTCCAGTCTGCCCTCATCCACAATTTTCTTTACCATGACTATATAAATATTCAGACGATTCTTTATGGGAACGAACAGATGGTGAGAAAGACATGAGACAGTGTCAAAGATAGTAACTGACAGAGTAATGCAAGACGATTGATGTTGATTCCGCAAATGTCAGCAAATGCTTTTGAATGAAATGCTGAAGCTATAGTTTGTTACAGTGTAAACTTCTTTGATTTCACAAAATTCAAAATACTTTTCAAATAAGTCAAAACATAGTTTTTAAAATATGAACACTGACATTATTTAAGCCATGTACACTAAAATATTGAAATGACCACACCACGAGACATACTGTATAAAAATATCTCTTCATCCATTCAATTAAAATTAGGCATACTTTGATTTATTACATACTCAGATCGATTGATTTAAAGCTACTTGGTGGAGTATTTAAGTGATTTGTAAAATCACCCTACGGGCAGGAACAAACGTAGTCTATGAAGACGACAACTTCAATAGTGAATTACTTAAAAAGTACAGCATGGGCAGCTGTGATATCGTTTTATTCATTTTAACACCCATCGCTGCAACATCATCCTTTTAACATGCCACTGAATTAAGAATGGCTTAAATGATCTAAATCAAGCTTCATAGACGGGCTTTGCACTGACTTCCTGTCTAATCTGAAAAGCACTAAAAAGTGTGAACTCAAACCATGTGAGCTTCTTGCTGACGTTACCACTATATATTAGAAAAGTTTTCTATTTAGGCTCTGCATGCATTGTGTGCAATGCACTTACCCCACATAGTATTCTGTCTGGTTGGATGGTGAGACAAGTTTGGTCGTCTAGTGGCCCCATGGTATTTGAAGAAGTTTGCTCAGTATGACAGTGTTCCATCTCATCAGGTAATGTCTCGGGAATCTCTGATAATGTGAACGCATTCATTTGTTCTTCTAGTTCAATTTCATAAGGATTCTGGCCATTTTCACTAACAGATCCTAGAATGAAAAATAACATTAAACTTTACTTCAGGTTGACTTCTTAATGTTTAGTTAGATTCATTCTGATCCACCATGCAACAAATATTTATTCTAAATAAAATAAACTACAGAGCACAGAATATAATTACTTCAGGCCAACTGTAAGATTATGTATTTAGTCAAATTAATTATGATACACCATGCAGAACTATTTATGGTACATAAAAAAACAAAGTAAAAAATACATAAATAAAAATAAAAGAATGTATCAATCTACAGTTGAATACAACATTTCTTAAAACTGTATTCATATGCACTTTTGCAGTGCGTGTCATTCTGCAGGGGAGTTATGCTACGGTTTTATATATTTTAAGGACATCTTAGTATTTTTATTATTGTGGTTTTTAAAGGTGAACAACAGTGCAAGTAATTAATATGTTCTTTTGCTGAATGAGACGTATACTATATATAAAGTATAAGGAATACACACCATTATCAATGCACTCAAGGACAGTAGACACATATACTGATGGCTCGTCTTCTGAATTTAGCTTTCTCCAGTGCTCCCAGTGTTCAAAATAGTCCGCTGACACTTGCCCTTCTGATATACCACACAAAAAGGCAACAACTTTGCAAGGAGGCTGAAGAAGATTCCGGAAAGTGTCCTGCACTTCTGGGTCGTGCTGCATGTCCAGGAACACAGCAGACAGCAAAAGCATGATGCACTTGCTGGAGCCAAACAGCTCATGGTTTTTCATCCAAATCTCTTCATTCACATCATACAGAATGAGGGAGCCCTCCAGAAAGTTACACGATGCTACCAATATTTGCTGTAGATACTCTGCCCATTCCCTGGCCTCACTGGTATGGACAATTAACACCTCACACATTGTGGAGTATCCAGGTTGTTCTGCAAAACAATGGATAATAAATAGAAGAATTACAAAGAATTTAAAATAATTTCTTGGTTCATCAATTTCCACAATTAAAAGTTACACTGTAAACATTTTTTTACTTTGAAACAATTTTTACTCAAATGTCCTCAACTCAAATTTCATAAATAATCCTACAAAGAAAAGGCAAGAAACACATTGAATTAAACACAAACATTTTAAGTAGAAAGACTGAAACTCTTAAACATACTCCAATAATCTTTGTTCAAAAAATATTTTTTACAGTTTATGTAAACGTGACGGAAACTCAAAATCATTGTTTTCTTCTGCAAAACTGCAATTTAAATTAACTATGTTTGCATTCAAATCTAACAAAAGTATACTCCAAAGAGCTTGTTTATTTGTGGATTAATGAATTAGTGAAGAACTGAAAGCTAGCCATGTTGCAGGGGCTACGTTATTGATTGAGCTAGACACGTTTAGTCTTATGATAGAGAAATAAGTTGGTAATTAGTCATCTTTTGTCTCCTAAAATGCTCTATAAATGGCACTCTGACAGTGTCGGTGTACAAATAAAATTGGTTAAACACATATGAATGAAGAATTTACCAATGGAAATTTTATGAATCAGGCTTGCTAACCATGAAATAACATCCACTATACGACCCACATTCACAACAGAAGTGATCAAATATGGTTAAAGATACATTTCAGTGCAAACCCTGTTTATTATGTCACTCACATTTGTGACTGTCCTGTTTGTGATGTAACCTGTCAGAGGAGACTTCACTTTTCCTGAAACTACTTTAGGTTTTCCACAGTACATCAACAGCACCCCTCTGAACACATTCGACTTTGTATTGAGTTCGAGCACACACTTCAAGCAGATATATACAGAAACTCATTCTCTGAAAGGAGATGCAATTAAGCAACTTTATATCATACGCAGAATTTTATTTCCCACAAAGTCAATGAATGTTAAAGCAAAAATACAGAAATAATTTTTTTTTCTCAACTTCCTTATTGCTTTCACCAAAATTATTATTTTGTATCAGGTCATCTCCATCATTTTCAACTAAAAAATTTTTTTAGTTTGTTCGGGCGTAATATTTTAATGGCAATAAATGTGATCTTTATTTAAAAATGACTCACCTTGTTTCTTGTGATAAGACTGCCAGGTTGTAATAAACAGTGCCTTGCTTCAGGTGGTGTATAGTGGCTGCACCTTTCCACAGTGGCTTTCCGTTTTCCTCCGTTCTCGGTCTATAGCTTCTGCTCAAAATACTTTGCATATATGACTGCAGTATAAGACCGATTTTGCCTTCAGCTCATGACTTTCATCTACTAAAAGAAACAGTCCATTTCCTGATGGTGGGTGGTAGCGTCACTTCCTAAAATACACAGCAACTGCTTAAACTCACATAGCCAGAGCTGCTGTAGGCTGTTGTGACTCTGTAAAAAATAAATAAAATTCCCCAGACAAGTTAAAAACAGAAGTTAAGTAAAAGTATAATGTAGCTTATATTTAAAACAGCAAGGCACAATCCAAGTCAGTGCTTGCCGGCATAGTAATTGAGTTGCCAATTGAGTCAAGAATAACAAACAGTCAAACAAAACATCATGATTCATAATGTTTAATTTCAATGTCTTGTTTTTACTGTTTCGTTCTGAAATTTTTTTAATGACCCCACACTAAAAAAAAATAAGAAATATAGATAGTAATAAATTAGACTGTAAAATATTGTAAAAATGCTACAATCAAAACCTGTTAATTGGTTAACAGTAGGTTTCCTTACTCTATACAGTGAAAAACTAATAAATCAAATGGGTCATTTGATGTAATTTTACAGTAAAATACTGTTAAATATACAGTTTTTGGACAAGAAAAAACAAGTCATCTTGTAGCTGACATTCCCAGAATTCTGTGAGACACCTCACATTTGATGGTTTTTCATTGAAATAACTACCATTTATCAGTTAGGAACATCAGGTTTGTGTAATATGTTGAATGAATGTTTATTGCATTATTTTGTGTTACAATGATGGGGTTTGGTTATGTGTGCATATAAACACTTGCACCTCCTACATATATATTAGTATTTACCTCAACTGTGGAAAAGTTACTGTGGTGAACTTTGACTAATCATGTGGCTTTCCCTTTACCACCTCGGTTATCATGGTGTTTATCAGCATATGTTAAAGATACAAAACAGATTTTAGTAACTAGGGATATTAACATCATAATAAAATACACATTTTTATAACGTAAAAGTACAATCTGTAAAACTTAAAATGATGCTAAAGTTCAGACAACCACAGCTGCCTTTTTTTTTTTTTTTTTCTTTTTTACAGTGCAGTTTAAACCCGGTTTTAGATTATTATTTCACTAGATGACTTTAGAGCCCTAAAACAATGAACAGTTTGCTAGCTGTTAATGACAGTGTGAGTATACAGCTTTTCTAACTGGTCTTTAATTATTTAACTCTGTACAGAAATAATGCAAAAACCACTGTAAAGTTCCTATTTAAAACCTTGCTATTAAATGACATTTAACCCACTATTAACTAAAAGGAATTTATGTTAGCCAATGTTGACATTTGAACTCACTACACAAAACAAACACGCCCTGGACTAAAAAATTGCGGCTTCAGGTATTTGAGTCAGGTTAAGCAAAAGGTTGAAAGTGAAACCATCCGTTAAGCTTGAGAATAAAGTGGAGATAAATTAAGACACACAAGGTATCTACACTTTAAATATGCAAGGCAATATAGGCAACATTTCTATAATGATTTTTATGACTACAGACAATTTCTATGATTTTTGATACATGACCAGAACCCCTTGCAAATGTCATTCATCCCATGAGAGGTTTTATTCTCTGCTCAGCTGTACCCTCAAGAGAACAATCATGAACAATCAACTTCTTCTTTAGTTAGTGAAGTAAAACAAGAATCATACTGTGGGTGTTGGAAAAAAAGTGTCACTTTGTAAAGACCGCATGGGAAGGATGTTCTTAAATGGACAGGGGACATTTAAATTAAAGGATCTGTTCACTTCCAGAATACAAAATTCCTGATAATTTACTCACCCCCATGTCATCCAAGATGTGGAAGCGCTGCAGCCTCTTCGGCCACCTCTAGGGGTGGCGAGGCGGACCCATTCTTCTTCCTCCTCCGTTTCCGAGAGGGTGGCACTGCAGCTTCGTCGGCCGCCTCTTAATATTCAAGTATGGTGACCCATACTCGGAATTTGGTATGCATCGTCACCCATCCAAGGGCACACACACAGAAGTGAGTAGTGTGGAGACACACACACACACACACACACACACACACACACTTTTGCTGGGCTCCCGGGGAGCAGTTGGGGGTTTGGTGCCTTGCTCAAAGGTTATCACATCAGTCTGTGTATTGAGGGGGAAAACGAGAGAACGTACATCATACTCCCACCCACTTACAAACTCCCCGGCACAAGGGGGTTACCGGAATCGAACCTGCAACTTTAGGTATAAGTCGACTATAACATAAGCCAAGACTCTGTCCCCAGGTTGGTTCCGTTTATGTTCTGAGGTTTTTACAGAAGTTGTTTATTCATTTGTAGTCAAATGGCTTATACAGTATTAACATTTGAACTCTAATATGTCAAGAAAAACAAAAAAATTATACAACTATTTTTCAACTGGCTTTGTCCACTGTTCAGATTTGCTGACACTGGATAACAAATGATTACTGTTATATCGCCAACTCGATCGTGCAAGAAGCTTGACTAGGTCTGGGAAACACAACACTCGCTGAGGAACATTGTAGATGGCGCCAGAAATCTCTGGAAGAGAGAACGGGGACAGTGAATGGGAACAAAGGCAATTGCATAAGAAGCCAGATCAGAAAGCTAGTAAACTAAAATGAGATCGGTAGCAACCTTAATTGTTGATTACATCATAATTGTGATAATCTAAAGAATATTTTAGTTTGTAAATCAAATATTTGTTATATAAAATTGTAATGTATTAGTCTATTAAACGTACATGAATACTAGAAGCTGTGCGTGGTCTCACATCTTAGAATGGGTGTCAGAATGGTTAAATACAACAGGGCACAGAATAGTAAACCATCCCAATGGATGATGCGAAGTATTGTAATGTACAAAGAGACAGTGAAGCATTATAGTTTGACTGCAAAAAAATAGATATATATATAAGATAGGGCAGAATTAAGCACAAATGGATGAACAAAGAATAACTGGAGCATTATTAGGGAAAGCTTCTGGGAGAATACACAGTTTATTAATGTTATTTTTGAAAAACACTGGGTTAAGTGAAAGAATTTAATAGGGATTTTTTCTCTCTCTCTCTCTCCACCTCTCCTTTGATGTCAGTCTAATACACACACTCCAGTCTAGTAGGTGGCGGTAATGCACTTTTGAGATGAGTTGCCAACCGCCATTAAACCTGAAAGAAGAAGAAGCTGTGCGTTGTTGACTGACCTCTGCTGGTGAACACTTGTTATTATCATACCTCTTAGAAAACATGGCTGCCAACCAGAGCACAGAGTGGAGGACCGTGTGCGAGAAATTTCGCCTGGCCCAGGAACTCTCCGAAATAGAGTCGAGAAAAGACCCTGAGAACAACCCTTTCCGATCAAAATACAAAGCTAGAGACCTGTTGAAGGAAATTCATTGTTCGTTGAAAAAAAATCACATCGAGGAGGAGGAGGAGGGCGAGGCTGACAATGAAGCAGGCGGTGAGTCCAGGCAGATGGCGGATGGAGAACCGGGGAATGAATGTGGGAAAACGTGTATTGGAGACTCTCCAGCCGGTCTGCGAGCGGCGAGGCTCGCGGTGGTGCATTACTATCTCGGCGTGAACCACATAGAGACCGAGGAGCTGTCAGCTGGAGAGCAGCATCTGATGAACTGCATGAAACTCATTGACAAGTGCACAACGACACGGGAGAACGTCTCGTTATTTGTACAGGCCCGGGTAAATATACACTGCATATATGAGCCCTTTCTCCTTAAAGATTTATTTTGTTTTTTTGTGGTTGACTTCTGCGCTGTGGTGTGTGATTGTACGTATTGTGTTTTTGACAGAATCAGCTCGGCATTTTGTGGGCGGGAAGAGATGAGATCGAAAAAGCACAAGGATTTCTGGAAATCGCCGAATCTATGTATTTGCTCTACATGAGAGAGGTGTGTGAGGACCGTTTTGTCTCAAACCCTAGTGAAGTACTTAACGTTACCTAAACTGCAACGGCATTGTGTTGTGAGTTCCGCATGAAGTCGCTGTGACGTCTCCTCAATATTTGAGAATAACCTGATAACCCTAACCCTAAATTACGCATTTATACAATGTATTCTACCGTCTAGTTTCTGAATTATATTTGTGCATTAAGTGTGCAACATTTAACCTTTAGTTTGTATAAAAACAGCTTTTATTAAAGTAAAGCTTTTTTTTTTTTTTACCTTGACATTAATTTCTAAATAATTCTGATGGTACGCTGGCTTCTAATAAGGCGAATGAGACCGGTTCACTGTTGCCAACTCTCGCAAGACAAATAAGCAACCGCTGCTTCCAAAACAAGCCCAATTTTTTTATGATTTATTATCATCAATATTATTTATTATCAATAAATGAGCCCGCAACATATTAAAATGAAACTACCCTTTTATCGGAAAAGCAAAAACAAGTTATTTTACAAAAATCAGCAAACCGCAACAAAGCAGGAACAAAACTTATCTCCAATCACCAGAATAGGATTGGAGAGATGGAAAAGGAGAAAAACACAAGAGCTTCAAAGGGAGACCGTAATATAGCCACATATTTATAGCCTACTAAAATATAGGCTATTCAAACCATATTTACTCTTTAGTATTAGTATTGGACTACTTGTTTTTTTTATTACAGCCCGTGATAATTAATACATTACAAAAACATTGTAAAAATTAAAAAATAGGCTAAAAGAAAGTCATCCCACTCCTCTACGTCTACTTCTGTCATCGCTTGGATTACAGCATCACGGCACGCGCCTTCTTTTTGAACGTGATTTTCTCCAATGAGGGGGAGGAGGGGGCTGAATATGTGGCAAATTATGCTGCAGCGCTTATAATATTGCACTGGTTGGCTATTAACTGTGAGCAGACAGAGTGTCAACCAATGCATTGGAGAATACGGCGAACATAAATAAAGAAACGAAGTTGCTTGTCAGATTTCGCTAACAAGCAACCGTATTTTTTTAAATAAGCCCAAAAAACAGCGACCAGGAATTTTTTTCATGCAACTTTACAAAACAAGAAGCCCAAAGTCGTGTATAATACGCGGACTTGGCAACTATGGACAGGTTTCATAAGCTGTTTCTTACTGGGATTGGTGACAGGCCCTTTGACAGCTAGACACCCCAATTAGGACAGTGATATATTTACCACAGTGAATTTCACACACTTAACTGTAGGGGCTCCAAAAAGTCTCAGAAATGCATAAAACTACATACAGTTACACATACATGATGAAAATTATGTTTTGTGCTGACATTTGTTCCCTTTATGCATATCAGGATGGTCAACCACCACTAGATCTTCAAGACTATTTTGTGTTGGAGGGAGAAGAATTATCCCAACAAGAGGAGACAAGAAGGTAATATCCCTCCCCATGATCCCCTCTTTATTATTGTGCTTCTACGAATGTTTTAACCCCACTTTTTCCCTGTATGTGTCAGCAGGTTTGAAATGGCATACACGCACACACTGTATTATCTGGCTCAAGTGTACAAGAATCTGCAGCAGTATGAGAGATCTGGACAGTACTGTCACAGTACACTACAGAGACAGTTGGAGTACAAGCAGTTTGTGCCGCTTGAGTGGGCTATTAATGCAGCCACACTGTCACAGTACTACATCACCAAGGTATGATGTATATAGTGTGTGTTCCATTTAGTTTTGGAACAAGTTCATGCAAACTGCCTATTTCCATTGTGTGTGAAGTTATTTCTCAGGGTTTTTTTGTGTATCATGACTAGAGATGTCCCGATCATGTTTTTTGGGCCTCTGATTCGAGATATATACAGCTGCATCTCAATAAATTAGAATGTCGTGGAAAAGTTCATTTATTTCAGTAATTCAACTCAAATTGTGAAACTCGTGTAAAAATTCAATGCACACAGACTGAAGTAAATCATCAATTAATTGTGATGATTTTGGCTCACATTAACAAAAACCCACCAATTCACTATCTCAACCAATTAGAATATGGTGACATGCCAATCAGCTAATCAACTCAAAACACCTGCAAAGGTTTCCTGAGCCTTCAAAATGGTCTCTCAGTTTGGTTCACTAGGCTACACAATCATGGGGAAGACTGCTGATCTGACAAAAGACAATCATTGACACCCTTCACAAAAAGGGTAAGCCACAAACATTCATTGCCAAAAGAAGCTGGCTGTCACAGAATGCTGTATCTAAGCATGTTAACAGAAAGTTGAGTGGAGGGAAAAAGTGTGGATGCACAACCAACCGAGAGAGCCGCAGCCGTATGAGGATTGTCAAGCAAAACCGATTCAAGAATTTGAGTAAACTTCACAAGGAATGGACTGAGGCTGGGGTCAAGGCATCAAGAGCCACCACACCCAGACATGTCAAGGAATTTGGCTACAGTTGTCGTATTCCTCTTGTTAAGGCACTCCTGAACCACAGGGACATTGTTTTTTGAAAACCAACGTCACGGCACCCGTTTACCAAGAAATTTTGCAGCACTTCATGCTTCCTTCTGCTGACCAGCTTTCTGAAGATTGTCGAGTTTTCATTTTCCAGCAGGATTTTGGCACCTGCCCACACTGCCAAAAGCACCAAAAGTTGGTTTAAATGACCATGGTGTGGTGTGCTTGACTGGCCAGCAAACTAACCAGACCTGAACCCCATAGAGAATCTATTGGGTATTGTCAAGAGGAAAATGAGAAAAAGAGACCAAAAAATGCAGATGAACTGAAGTCCACTGTCAAAGAAACCTGGCCTTCCATACCACCTCAGCAGTGCCACAAACTGATCACTCCATGCCACGCCGAATTGAGGCAGTTAATTAAAGCAAAAGGAGCCCCTACCGTGTATTGAGTACATGTACAGTAAATGAGCAAACTTTCCAGAAGGCCAACAATTCACTAAAAAAAATTTTTTTATCGGTCTTATGAAGTATTCTAATTTGTTTAGATAGTGAATTGGAGTTTTTGGTAAATGTGAGCTAAAATCATCACAATTTAAAGAACCAAAGACTTGAACTACTTCCGTCTGTGTGCATTGAATTAATTTAATACAAGTGTTTCACAATTTGAGTTGAATTACAGAAATAAAATTAACTTTTCCATGGACATTCTAATTTATTGAGATGCTGCAACTGTGTATATTTATATGATATATATATATATATATATATATATATACAGTGGGGGAAAAAGTATTTAATCAGCCACCAATTGTGCAAGTTCTCCACACTTAAAAAGATGAGAGAGGCCTGTAATTTCATCATAGGTATACCTCAACTATGAGACAAAATGAGAAAAAAAAATCCAGAAAAATCACATTGTAGGATTTTTAAAGAAATTGCAAATTATGGTGGAAAATAAGTATTTGTCAATAACAAAATTTAATCTCAATACATTGTTATATACCCTTTGTTGGCAATGAAAGAGGTCAAACGTTTTCTGTAAGTCTTCACAAGGTTTTTCACACACTGTTGCTGGTATTTTGGCCCATTCCTCCATGCAGATCTCCTTTAGAGCAGTAATGTTTTGGGGCTGTCAATGGGCAACACGGATTTTCAACTCCCTCCAAAAATTTTCTATGGGGTTGAGATCTGGAGATGGAAGGCAACTCCAGACCTTGAAACTGCTTCGTAAGAAGCCACTCCTTCGTTGCCCGGGCGGTTTGTTTGGGATCATTGTCATGCTGAAAGACCCAGCCACGTTTCATCTTCAATGCCTTGCTGATGGAAGGAGGTTTTCACACAAAATCTCACAATACATGGCCCCATTCATTCTATCGTTTACACGGATCAGTCGTCCTGGTCCCTTTGCAGAAAACAGCCCCAAAGCATGATGTTTCACCCCATGCTTCAAAGTAGGTATGGTGTTCTTTGGATCCAACTCAGCACTCTTTCTCCTCCAAACACAACAAGTTGACTTTTTACCAAAAAGTTCTATTTTGGTATCATCTGACCATATGACATTCTCCCACTCCTCTTCTGGATCATCCAAATGCTCTATAGCAAACTTCAGACGGGCCTGGACATGTACTGGCTTAAGCAGGGGGACACGTCGGGCACTGCAGGATTTGAGTCCCTGGCAACGCAGTGTGTTACTGATGGTAGCCTTTGTACTTTGGTCCCAGCTCTCTGCAGGTCATTCACTAGGTCCCCCGTGTGGTTTTGGGATTTTTGCTCACAGCTCTTGTGATCATTTTGACCCCACGGGATTAGATCTTGCGTGGAGCCCCAGATCGAGGGCGATTATCAGTAGTCTTGTATGTCTTCCATTTTCTAATAATTGCTCCACAGTTGATTTCTTCACACCAAGCTGCTTACCTATTGAAGATTCAGTCTTCCCAGCCTGGTCTTGCCCCCCACCCCCCCCCCCCCCCAGGTCTCCAATTTTGTTTCTGGTGTCCTTTAACAGCTCTTTGGTCTTGGCCATGGTGGAGTTTGGAGTGTGACTGTTTGAGGTTGTGGACAGGTGTCTTTTATACTGACAACGAGTTCAAACAGATGCCATTAATACAGGTAACGAGTGGAGGACAGAGGAGCCTCTTAAAGAAGAAGTTACAGGTCTGTGAGAGCCAGAAATCTTGCTTGTTTGTAGGTGACCAAATACTTATTTTACTGAGGAATTTACCAATTAATTCTTTAAAAATCCTACAATGTGATTTTCTGGATTTTTTTTCCTCATTTTGTCTCTCATAGTTGAGGTATACCTATGATGAAAATTACAGGCCTCTCTCATCTTTTTAAGTGGGAGAACTTGCACAATTGGTGGCTGACTAAATACTTTTTTGCCCCACTGTACATTGGTAGATGTAAATGTATGGTAGACATTGTAAACAGACTGTGGTCACAATCATGAATATGGTACTACTGATTTAAACGTCTTGTATGCACGAAGCTCACGAATGCCAGAATTTTAGTCAAGTCTGAAGCAAGATGCAACCCATAGCAGATAGTCAGAAGGCAGATAAAAGTTAATTATAAATAAATGACTTTCGAGTGAAGTGGAAGCTCGAATGTGTGTGTGAGGCACTAAAACAGACCTCATTGTTCCTTGCGCGTCACACATACACATTTGAGCATCTTTTTCTTTTTTGTTAATGGTGGTTGGCAAACCTACTGAAAGCTGCATACAACCACCTACTGCACAACACCGGCATGATAGCTGATGTAAAATAAGGATCAGGCTTAGGATAGCCCATACCGATCAGTTAAAAATATGCTTAATCGGCCCGATCCCAATCCTTGAGATTGGCTTGGGACATCCCTAATAATGACCTCCATGACTCTGTAGTCAAGGTCATAGTAATTACTAATTAACTAATTGTCTCTGTTGTCGTTGTATCACAGACACGGTATATGGAGGCCCGTCACTGTTTGGCTGCGGCTAGTGTCATTGCTACTCTTGCAGGAGAAATCCCCTCAGAAGCAGCTGCCAAAGAAAGTGGGTTCCTGTCTGGTGTTCATTCTTGTATATTGTTGGATGTTGTGTATTTCCCTGCATTTCCATTGCTTTACTGAATGCCATGTGTAATTTTAGGCCGTTCACATGTGGCCTTAGTTTTACTCATAGTGAAACTTTCACTGTAATAATACTGTATTTGATTATAATAGTACTGAAACAATGGCATTTAACAAAAATCTGTCTGTTATTGCAACACTCACGCTTGTCGGTTGTTTTAAATTTCATCAGATCCTGAGGTTGTACAAACCAATAAATTGTGGATTGTACAACTTTGCCCAAAATTACGGAACCTCTAACGTATAGAGATCAAATGTAAGTTAGTTTTGTGCAGAGACTCCATGAAGTACAAAAAGGTTATACCTACTAAACATCTTTGAAAGATCTAGAAAAGTGTTACAGTGGTGCATTTGAACATGGGACTAATGGTATTTACAAATGCAGAGTCAATGTTTTATATAAATTCTGAAGTCAGTATGATTTTTATGATATATATTTTTATTTAGAAGTTAATACTTTTATTGAGCAAAGATGCATTAAATTGATTAACAATGACAGTAAAGACATTTATAATGTTACAAAATATTTCCATTTCAAATAAATGCTGTTCTTTTGAAATTTTTCCAGAAAAAATATTAAGCAGCACACCTGTACTAATATTTCAACATTGATGAAAAAATGTTTCTTGAGCAGCAAATCATTATATTAGAATGATTTCTAAAGGATCATGTGACTGAAAACTAGAATAATGGCGGCTGAAAATTCAGCTTTGACATCACAGAAATAAATGACACTTTAAAATATATTAAAATAGAAACCATTAAAAATCCTCTATCCACAAATAAGACTTTCTGCCTTTCCTTGGGTCTTTATAGCACCTATTTAAAATAAATACATGTAGGTTTGAAATTATATAAATTATTATGAATGTTCCCAAAGGTGATGCTGAATGTGAAAAACGTGAAGAGCTCCTGCAGAAGCGAGCCGAAATTGCCAGATGCTGGATTAAATATTGCCTTAATCTGATGCAAGATGCTAAAAAACTTCTTGAGGTAGCCATGCTTTTTTTCTTTTACATTTCGAGAGCTTTGACTTATTGACATGACCTATCTAAGCATTTTCAATTGCTCCATAGGATAATATCGGAGAACTAGACTTAGAGCGGCAGGAAGAATTGAAGAGGGCACGTCGGAATGAAGAGGAAGAAAAAGAGAAAGGAAGAAAAAGCGCCATCCTTTTTGGTTCAAGCGATACCTTTGACTCCATTTGCAGCCTGGAAGAAAAAGTAAGCAGCATGCTTCCACTAGACTTTGAGGAAGCCCGTAGCATCTTTCTGGTGGGTCAAAGCTATGTAGCCCAGGCCAAAGAGTATTTCGCAGTGGATGGTCACGTGACAGATCACATTGAGATCTTGCAGGACCATAGTGCTCTCTTCAAGGTCCTGGCCTTCTTTGAACAGGATCTAGAACGGCGCTGTAAGATGCACAAACGTCGCGTTGACCTGCTGGAGCCAATCTGCAAGGATTTGAATGCTCAATACTATTTGTTAATCTGCCGACAGCTGCAGTTTGAACTTGCAGAAACCTATTATGAGATGATGGACCTGAAGTTGGCTGTGGCCGACAAGCAGGATGAGCCAGATGTGCACACCATAAAGAAGTTTAACCACTTGTGTTCCTCCTCTATGAAGTATTATCAGATGTTCCTCGACTCCACCCGCTCACCAGAGGGAAAGTTTCCTGAAAAGCTGGAGGATGACCTGTTAAGGCCGGCGCTGGTGGCCAAATTCCGTCTCGCCAGATTACAGTCCAAGCTTATTTCCAATAACCTGGCCACCCAACTGGAGAATCTCACCCACTCCCTGGAGTCATACAGTTTCGTAGTGCAATACTGTGAGGAGAACCCAGAAGCCAAGAAGTCTGTTGAAACCGAGCTAGAATTGAGTATTGAGATGGTCTCCCTGCTTCCTCTTAAGATCAACAGAATTAGATCCAAAATGGCCCCCTGCAACTAACAGGCTGTTGAAAACAGTTAATTGTTGTCCCTCATATAAATATGAACACCTGACAAATATACACTGCCCCTTGTTTATTGCCAGATCTAATGAGCCTTCCTAGGACCACCTTGTAAGAAACTCCTTCAACTGTAGAACCATTTATCACAAACTCTTGTGGATTGATGTAACTGCATGATTTACAGTCACTAATTTATTTTCAGTGTGCAATGTACAATTGTATTTAATGCAGTAAAATGTTTGTTTCAAATATCATGATTGGTATGTTTAGTTGGCCCAAGATTTAAGATATAGCTGTACTAATATTCAAGCATTTTATGCCAATAAACATGCAATAATAAAAAAAAAAATCTTTGTTTGGTCTTATTCAGTCAAGACAAATTTGAGCTTATTCACAGTATATTAAAGGAATGGCTTACCCAAAAAGTCAAAATTTGCTGAAAATGTACTCACCCTTAGGCCATCCAAAATGTGCATGAGTTTGTTTCTTTGTCGTAGCAGATTTGGAGAAATGTAGCATTGCATCACTTCATCTGCAGTAAAAAGTTAATAACATTTTAATGTTTGTTTAAACTATTCCTTTAATTGTAAATTTCCATTTACACACATACACAGCTTAGTTTATTAGCAACAAACATTGTGCAGCCACAGCCATTATAGCTGGCTGAATGCAAAGAAGAAAGTACCAGACTACAGTGCCTGTTGTAGTAATATCATTTAATTGAGTTGATGTAGCAAAAATACTTAGAAATCTTAAAAAAAAAAAAAAAAATACTAGAAATTCTTCATTAAGGATGTGGTTCATATTGTACAAGATGGATCACAGATTAGAACAGCATTCATAATATGATCTGATTTCACAGAATGAACTGTGCAACTAACTGCTGTTTTCAACAGACGGTTGACCCGCAAAGTATAACCCAAACTTATTGCATTTCCTTCTCTAAATATTTCAATAATACCATTCTGGTGCATCTCTTTATATGCTAAATCTATTGTATATTCATGATAAACAACTAATATCAAATAATTACCAGGATAGATCACTGACTACGGTTGTATGCCACGTTTTCACAAATTATCAACTAGAGTCTGCAATAAGAGTCTTGCTGCAGTTTAAATTTGTTTATTAAATTAATTTTTACTCTCATTTTCATACATTATAATCCAGTAAAACCCAGTGGTTTTGTGTCTATAATAATCCTTTCAGTTTGTGTGATCAGTTTTAGGTTAGGTTAAACTAAAGAAACCTCTTGCGTGGATGTTAAAAAGAAAAAATAAATACACTGAATTTTGTCATAGCTTTATCTGAGTAACCGTTAAAGAAGAGATGCATAGAGTGCAGGAGTTTTCCCAAAGGAAGTTTTAGTCAAGTCTCTGCAAGGAGCAAATATGTCTTGGTCAGAGGAAGCTTTACCAAACCTGAAATTACACGCTCTGTTCTTGAGATATCAGATCAATATACTTGAAATATGAGTAAATGTCCTGTGTCTGTGTGTTTGGGACTCTCTCTCTCTCAGTCATCTTCAGTCTGAGAAATAAACGAACTTAGCCAAGAGTTAAGTATATAGTTTGACAGACACCAAACTCAATGTACATTCAACCTCAGTGCCATTTAAAACATGACGATTGTTTATTTTGAAACACATTCTTCATGTACAACTGCGTCTTTGAGTTTTAGGTCTCCTTTATTATCAGAATCAGTTGTCAGGTCATTTCCATAGGCCTACATTATATTCAATGCTGTACATTAAGTCCAATATTTGTGTTCTCAAAGTAATTATACTTAAAAACTGATCAAAAAAAGTGATTAGTCTGGTTGCTACAGTATGGCTAAATTAGCAGTGTTAACAGAAACAGAAACTCCCCAGCAGACATCACTTACGATACTTAATCCTCTAGACAGAATTTCCCACACTTTCCTTTTGCTTATGCATGTAATGGAAAACTCCTCTTTGTCTATACTGCGTGATAATAAAAGGAGAAACCCTTGTCATTTCCTGTGTGTGCAAAACCCACTTCCTGCAAGCTATGACAGCTTTGTATCAACTGTTACAGTGGGGCAAAAAAGTATTTAGTCAGCCACCAATTGTGCAAGTTCTCCCACTTAAAAAGATGAGAGAGGCCTGTAATTTTCATCATAGGTATACCTCAACTATGAGAGACAAAATGAGAAAAAAAATCCAGAAAATCACATTGTAGGATTTTTAAAGAATTAATTGGTAAATTCCTCGGTAAAATAAGTATTTGGTCACCTACAAACAAGCAAGATTTCTGGCTCTCACAGACCTGTAACTTCTTCTTTTAGAGGCTCCTCTGTCCTCCACTGGTTACCTGTATTAATGGCATCTGTTTGAACTCGTTATCAGTATAAAAGACATCTGTCCACAACCTCAAACAGTCACACTCCAAACTCCACCATGGCCAAGACCAAAGAGCTGTCAAAGGACACCAGAAACAAAATTGTAGACCTGCACCAGGCTGGGAAGACTGAATCTGCAATAGGTAAGCAGCTTGGTGTGAAGAAATCAACTGTGGGAGCAATTATTAGAAAATGGAAGACATACAAGACCACTGATAATCTCCCTCGATCTGGGGCTCTACGCAAGATCTCACCCCGTGGGGTCAAAATTGATCACAAGAACTGTGAGCAAAAATACCAGAACCACACGGGGGGACCTAGTGAATGACCTGCAGAGAGCTGGGACCAAAGTAACAAAGGCTACCATCAGTAACACACTGCGCCGCCAGGGACTCAAATCCTGCAGTGCCAGACGTGTCCCCCTGCTTAAGCCAGTACATGTCCAGGCCCGTCTGAAGTTTGCTAGAGAGCATTTTGGATGATCCAGAAGAGGATTGGGAGTATGTCATATGGTCAGATGAAACCAAAATAGAACTTTTTGTTAAACTCAACTTGTCGTGTTTGGAGGAGAGAGAATGCTGAGTTTGGCATCCAAGAACACCATACCTACTGTGAAGCATGGGGGTGGAAACATCATGCTTTTGGGCTGTTTTTCTGCAAAGAGACCAGGACGACTGATCAGTGTAAACGAAAGAATGAATGGAGCCATGTACCGTGAGATTTTGAGTGAAAACCTCCTACCATCAGCAAGGGCATTGAAGATGAAAATGTGGCTGGGTCTTTCAGCATGAAAATGATCCCAAACACACCGCCCGGGCAACGAAGGAGTGTGGCTTCGTAAGCATTTCTAGGTCCTGGAGTGGCCTAGCCAGTCTTGAGATTTCAACCCCATAGAAAATCTTTGGAGGTAGTTGAAAATCTGTGTTGCCCAGCGATAGCCCCAAAACATTTACTGCTCTAGAGGAGATCTGCATGTAGGAATGGGCCAAAATACCAGCAACATTTTGTGAAAACCTTGTGAAGACTTACAGGAAACGTTGACCTCTGTCATTGCCAACAAAGGGTATAACAAAGTATTGAGATGAAATTTTACCAAATACTTATTTTCCACCATAATGTGCAAATAAATTCTTTAAAAATCCTACAATGTGATTTTCATTTTTTTCTTTTCTCATTTTGTCTCTCATAGTATACCTATGATGAAAATTACAGGCTTCTCATCTTTTTAAGTGGGAGAACTTGCACATTGGTGGCTGACTAAATACGGTTTTTCCCCACTGTATATACTGTGCACAACACTGCTCCACTATATTTTACGGTTTCACATATATTTAAAAAATTTATTCAGATGCTCATGTTTATAGCAACATATAACATATCCCTCTCACTTCAAAAGACAAAAATAATTTGTATTACAGTGGGTACTGAAAGTATTCAGACCCCCTTAAATTTTTTCCTGTATTTTGCAGCCATTTGCTAAATCCTTGGAATTAATTTTTTTTTTCCCATCATTATGTACCCCACAGCACCCATATTGAACAGAAAAACACAGCATTGGTGACATTTTTGCAGATTTATTAAAAAGAAAAACTGAAATATCACATGTCCTAAGTATTCAGACCCTTTGCTCAGGATTTAGTAGAAGCACCCTTTTGATCTAATACAGCCATGAGTCTTTTTGGGAAAGATGCAACAAGTTTTTCACACCTGGATTTGGGGATCCTCTGCCATTCCTCCTTGCAGATCCTCTCCAGTTCTGTCAGGTTGGATTGTAAACGTTGGTGGACAGCCATTTTTAGGTCTCTCCAGAGATGCTCAGTTGGGTTTAAGTTAGGGCTCTGGCTGGGCCATTCAAGAAGTTGTTGTCACAGAGTTGTTGTGAAGCCACTCTTTTGTTATTTTAGCTGTGTGCTTAGGGTATTTGTCTTGTTGGAAGGTAAACCTTCGGTTCAGTCTGAGGTCCTGAGCACTCTGGATAAGGTTTTCGTCCATTTATATCCCTGTACTTGGCCGCATTCATCTTTCCCTCGATTGCACCAGTCGTCCTGTCCCTGCAGCTGCAAAACACCCCCACAGCATGATGCTGCCACCACCATGCTTCCCTGTTGGGACTGTATTGGACAGGTGATACTCATGCCTGGTTTTCCTTTCTCTCCACACATACCGCTTAGAATTAAGGCCAAACAGTCCTATCTTGGTCTCATCAGACCAGAGATTCGTATTTCTCACCATCTTGGAGTCCTTCAGGTTTTTTAAGCAAACGCCATGCGGGCTTTCATGTGTCTTGCACTGAGGAGAGGCTTCTGTCGGGTCACTCTGCCATAAAGCCCTGACTGGTTGAGGGCTGCAGTGATGGTTGACTTTCACCAACTTTCTCCCATCCCCCGACTGCATCTCTGGAGCTCAGCCACAGTTATCTTTGGGTTCTTCTTTACCTCTCTCACCAGGCTCTTCTCCCCCGATAGCTCAGTTGGCCGGACGGCCAGCTCTAGGAAGTGTTCTGGTCGTCCCAAACGTCTCCATTTAAGGATTATGGAGGCCACTGTGCTCTTAGGAACCTTAAGTGCAGCAGAAATTTTTTTGTAACCTTGGCCAGATCTGTGCCTTGCCACAATTCTGTCTCTGAGCTCTTCAGGCAGTTCCTTTGACCTCATGATTCTCATTTTGCTCTGACATGCACTGTGAGCTGTAAGGTCTTATATAGACAGGTGTGTGGCTTTCCTAATCAAGTCCAATCAGTATAATCAAACACAGCTGGACTCAAATGAAGGTGTAGAACCATCTCAAGGATGATCAGAAGAAATGGACAGCACTTGAATTAAATATATGAGTGTCACAGCAAGGGTCTGAATACTTAGGACCATGGATATTTTCAGTTTTTCTTCCCCCTTTTTTTTAATCATCTCAAAACTGTCAACTAATTCTGTGTTTTTTCTTCTGCAATATGGGGTGCTGTGTGTAATTAATAGTGACAAAAAAATAACTTAATGATTTAGCCAAATGGCGCAATCTACAAAGAGTGAAAAATGTAAGGGAGTCTGAATACTTTCCGTACCCACTGTATATATAGCATTTCTTGTCAGTGGTTCATTTATCAACACATGGACATTACGAGTAATACACATTAGTAAACACAGTTGAATTTATTCATTCAAAATGTATACATGTACATGCAGTCATTCTTTTGGTTTGTTGAAAATGATGTCGTTGTATGTTATTAATCCTGTAGAATTTTGTTTTGATGTTATTCCAAGTAATCTAGTGGGAGTGACACCAACCCATTCCCATGCGTTACGTCTTCGTTCTGGAAAATAAAAACTAGTACTGTAACTATATGGGATAATTCATTAATCATAGGCTGTTGCTTAATATTGCTCAACATCTCAGACAAGTTACAACAACAAAATGTAAATACTGTGGTGGCATGAAAAGATTTTAGAAACTGATGGTGTCCATGATGTGGGGCAATGGCTTTCAGGATGTTACAGCATATTTGCTGCATTTGTTGCTCAAGTCTTTGCCTGACACACTATAGGGTACAGAGATTAAAAATAAAATAACTGATTTCACTTTTTAAAGATAAGAGCAAATCCACACTGACGTCACTTCCATTATAAAACTTGCAAATTAATTCATGTAGAATACTAGCCATTTGTCACTCACTTTAGCTAGGTTCTAGCTTTCAGTTTTCCAATGCCTTTTTATTAGTTTATGGATTGATAACACATACATTCTAAAATCATTTTTTATTGTGAATCAAATTATGGTTCTCTCATTGGACCTTTTTTCTCATATTTTTTGTTTCGTTTTAATCTAACTTGTTTTGCCATTCCTGTTGTGTATTTTTAAAACGACGTTTGGATTCCTGTGTGTATTAGTTGGCTAGTACTCGGTGTTTTTTAGGATTGAGTGTTGAGAAACCTTGCCAAACCGAGCTGCTGTAGGCTGCTTTCAGGAAACAATGACGCACACATGGGCAGGGTCTTTTACATAGGCTACTATTGAACTGGGAAAAGTTCTTGTCCGACGTTCATCTGAAGACATTTTCTTTCGCATCTTCTGCTTGACAGGGACAACAGAATGAGCATTTACCACAGAATAACTTTGGCACTGGCAATAATATGCCTTTTTGGGGACATCGGACTGGGTAAGTTTTTACGCATGTTAAGATCAGTTGTTAAAATAGATGATAAAGTATAAGGTTAATGGACTGTTACGGAAAGTGTTTCTGGGTTTTAGAAACTGCGTGTCTTCATGTAAAGTTCAAAGGAAATCATTATAAATTATATTTTAAGGAAATAAAATAAAATAAATTGAAGTAACTTTCAACACCAGTAGTTGTCTGTCAAATCCATTTTTCAGTTATACTGAAAAAATATATACATCCAGCTCTGTTATAATTAAGCTTGACATGACGCTTTTAATTAGTCAATTAAAAAGAAAGAAAAATAATTTACTTTCACTATATCGAGCGTTTCCCATACTGACATTACTTAGTAGGCTAGCTTAATAATGTTTTTTTTAAATAAGTGTGGAAGTCATAATTTACTTGTTCTTCGATTCCGATATCCGGTTCATTAACGGGTCTATCAACTAATCTTTTAATACTTTTGAGGAGGAAATATTTAGATTATTGTATCTTATTGCACATACTGTGCTCGGCAGGCTGTTGCCGATTAGCCTAAATCATTTTATTTCAACAGCAGAGACCGGACTATTGGTCGAGATGTGTGGTTTTGAATCACTAAAAAGATCCGGCTCATTAGAATCATTCGTTCGTATTTCGGACTACACTGCAATGTGAAGCATGGTTTTGATTCACTAAAAAGAACCGACTCCTTGGAGTTGTTAGTTTGGGTAGCAGCTGCAGGAAATTGTTTCATATAGAGAAAAATGTCATATAGCACGATATTCTTCGGCGGAATTCAATATAATACATAATAAAAATACACAAACAAACAGACAATCCATAAGATAATACATCATAAATAAAAACTTAAAACATACTGAATCTATTTATAAATACAATTTGTGCTTAAAAATTACAAAATAGGCTACATAATAAAAACACAGAAGATATTTAAGTAGGCTAATCAGGCATGTTCATTATTAACAAATCATTCCAGAGGAGTTTGAGGACGGTGTTCATGTCTGACAAGCCCCTCATCTGTCATTCTTTGTTATCCCTGAACACAGGAGCCCCATACAAAGGCAGGTATATGTGGGTGAAATGCAACCCGGATCATAAGAATGCAAACTGTGTCACACAGATGGGCCCCTTGGTGCCCCTCTCAGGACAAAGCTCTCGACTTCCGCCTTCTGCTGCAAAACACATGTAAGTTGCCTGTTTATTCATATATAAAATATTCATATTTATGTCTAAGATTAGTCAAAACTAACAGGATGTATGCACGCCACTTCTACAAATTAACTTTCATTTAATTAGATTTAGTTTTAATAGCAAAACAAAAAATCATATCGCCACTATCCCTGCTGTCATATCTTGTGTTACAGCTTAATCATCCAGCGATAGTCTAATAATTGCAAAATCTGCAAGAGGAAGATGGAGTTTTTACGTACCCGTATAGGGCTTTTAAAGAAATCCTTCAGGGATGCTATCAGGGTGTTAAAATAACAACCAGCAAGTAAACAAAGGGGTCTGTCAAACAGAATGAACTGTAAGAGATTTTTTCTACCTACAGGAAGTACTGATTGCTTCCTCGTTAAGTATCAAATAGAAAATGAAGATTAGATGATATGTTTAAGAAATGAAACTATTTAACAAAATATGCTGAAGTTGTTGAACGTCAGGGCCATTTCCCGAATCACTCATATGTTGTGACATATTGATTGTGAAGCTTCACCACATGATTCAAATCTCTGTTATCGTTTTCTTGCCAGTGCAGATTATTTCGGCTGAAAGTAGTTTAGACTATGTCTTTTCTTGGAAATATAAATATTCATAAGGCTTTACAGATGTTTTCTGCAAGGTTTTATAATGTCAAATATACATTTTTAGTTCTCATTCCTGCAACAACAAATGTTGTGTATTATATAACTAGATAAGGTCCTAGATAAAGCACTCAAATGCTTCATCATTTCTGCTAATCAAACAATGTGATTATGGTTTTATTGATATCAGTGTAACATCAATGTTTTTTAATTAGTTCTTCAGATTGTGCCTTTACTCAGCATTTCTCATGCTGAATCACTTCCTTCCACACATCAATCACATTGACATCACAGCAGCTGGATCTCCTCAAAGTGTTCATGATCTTCATAGCCGGAAAACATAATATCTCACAGATCAACAAGATAACTAGCATATTTCTCAGTAAATTAAAGGGATAGTTCTCCCAAAAATGAAGATTTTGTCAATCAGATGGATTATAAAAAAAAAAAATTTTAACACAAAAGAAGATATTTTAAAGAATGTTGGCAACCAAAAAAAACACTGTTTTCTGGTTCTCACATTGGAATTCCATAGTAAATTTTGTCCATACTGTTGCGAAGTTCAAGGGCTACCAGGGGCACTATTGGTTTTGCTTATAAATATCTTCTATCGTTCAAAAGATGAAAGAAAACGATAAGGTTGAGGAACACTTTTGAAGGGTGGGGGGAATAAAGACAGAAATGTCTTTTTGGGTTAACTTGTCCAAATGTCCACCTCCACTGTTTTTTGGTAAAACAAACCATTACATTTCCAATATATTCCTGTTTACTACTTTTAAAAACATAGTTGCGTTGTCCACCACGGAAAATATTATTTTTATTTAGGGAACATCCATTTGTTTTTTTTGTAGTCAGAGTGGGGGAGGGTTCAGTGAGGATGGTAAGAAAAGGGGCTATATGTTTTCTCAGCAAAAATTTACGGAAGGGTCGGAGAGGATGTGTGGGAAGCGCTCTAGAATGGGGACTTGGTTGGCTATGTTTCAAAAAAGATTCCCCAGTAGCACAGAGGAGCCCTTACTGGGGACAGGAGGAGCAGTAAGGAAGGAGGGTTCAGGTAACATCAGACACCTTCGCTCCTTTTCTCAGTATGGTCCAGCAGTTGATGAGGAGACGGTCCAGAGCAAGAACTCCCCAGATGAAGAGGAGGGATCGACTTCGATCCCAGTGGACATCGATTTACTCCAAATATGTTTAAAATCAGAAAAATAGATTGGCTTTCTAAAACAGGGTGTGTTGAAGAGGGAAGGACTTATTGCATAAAGGGCGACATACATCTCATTTGCTTTTTTGTTTTATTCTTTTTGAACCATCGGGATCGACTTGCCGTTGTTGGTCCAAAGATTAATTAAGATATATCTTAAAATGGACCTGATCGGCAAAAGTGTATTTATTCCAGTTTGCATGTAAGGATCTATTTTTATTTCTCATTCACTTGAAACCTTTTATATTATTATTAGTATTAGTATTATTATTACTCGTTTCCACAGTGTGACCCATGATCTGTATTTAAAACAAAATTTTAATTTGAATGGAAATATTACTAAATTCAAACAGCGGCACTTGAAAAAAAAAGTTGGATAGAATTTTGGTAAAAAACAATATAGATCATATAATTATTTTGGTTTTTTGTGTGTTTGTGGTGGCCCGTTATTGTAGTTGTAATAGATTTTGACACTTTCCAAAAAAATAAAAAAAAAAAAAACGTTTCAAAACTAAAAGCATTTGGCTCTATTTTAAGCACTTTACACCAGAAAAGGAGGAATGCACTTGTATGAAACAAAAATGTTCTAAACAATACTGAGGATGAGGTAGCCATTCAGGCTTCTGTTTTTCCAGAAGTGTTCATCCCACTGGCTTATATTCTTGTCATTTTCGGGACACCTCTCATTGACCTGTTCTCAGGGCATATAGAGGAGTACAAGCAATACAGTTTAGAAATTCATTTCTGGATTTCGAGGGCAAACCATAATACCAAATTATTTTCAAGAGGTGCAAAACGTGCGGATAAAAGTATGGCATTGGTTAAAGATGAGTACACGCCTTCAGAAACAATTTAAACCACATTTAATTTCTGTTACACCTTAAAAAAGTTACACAAAAAAAACAGTAACATATTTTTCTTGCTTTAGATTCAAAGTTTAGGAGCAAAAGAGATTTTTCATTTCTGGATATTAAAAAGGGACTTTCATGGGGCAATTTATGAAAACTATCTTCACATTGCATAGCAAAAAACTCCCAGATGGCGGGAACTTATTCAGAAGTTGGCAAAGCCACTGCTTTCAAGAAGCGAAGAGAAGAGTCAGTAATCTCCAGGGGTTTCTTTATTTCAGCCGAAGGGATCTGCAAAACCTCAATAGTGTTGTGGCTGGCCTTCTGTTTTCCACCTATTGACCATAATCATTTGAATAGCTGGCATGATATCAGGAAGAAGTTTTGTGTGGTGCAATTGTTTCATCTGTGTGAACCATTTTACAGCTTAAGGGGAAGACAGAAAGGGGTTTTTTAATTAAAGTTAATAAATAAAACATAAAAGGAAAGAAAAAGAAAAAAAATCAGCTTTTAAATATTACTTGTGCAAAAAAACATGTATGAAAACAGTAGGTTTCTCCAGAGCACGTTTAAAGGGTTTTTTTTTTTTTTTACAAATAGACATAGCGGGGGCATGTGTCCACAAAATAGTGGGTTTTTACCACAATGCAAATGCCATTCAGCCATATATAAGCTTTCAGAAAGTTAAACAGTAAAATTTAAAGAACACAAAACAAGAATGAAATAGCACAAAGCAAAAAGTTGGATTACAAAATGGTCATAAAATTGTTCTGACCACCCAGAAATTGTATAAAGGGTTAGTTCACCAAAAACGGGGAAAATGAGCCAATAAAATTAGTTCACTCTCGAGGCATCCTAGGTGTATATGACCTTTCTTCCTTCAGATGAATACAATCGGAGTTATAATAAAAAATGGCTTTGATCTTCAAGCGTTTCATGGCCATCCAGCGGTGTTGTGTATCAGACGGCGCTGCTCGGTGGTAACAACAGGAGTACAAGCTAGATTAAATTGACTCTTACAAAACACACACGATTCACTACAGGGAGCCTTGTTCACCCCCCCGGAGCATGTGAGACACTTTTTTTTATGGATGGGTGCTTTTTATTTATCTTCTTTTGGACTGATGCATGCAACATCCGCTGAGTGCAATGATAAAGCTTGAAAGATCAAAGACTATTTTTTATATAACTCTGACTGGATTGGTCTGAAAGAAGAAAGTCACATACACATAAGATGCTTTGAGGTGAGTAAAACACAGGCTAATTTTCACTTTTGGGTGAACTAAACCTTTTATAAAAATTGTGATTAATTCAGTTATTGAAAAAAATAATCACACAAACAGGCAACAAATAAGGAGAACCAAAAAAATGCCTGAAGTATAAAAAAAATAAAAAAAACAAAAAACAAAAAAAAAGTTTTGCTTTCTTTGTTTGTTTGTAACCAACCTTTTTACCCCAAAAACAGTAGGTGCAATGGAAAAAAAAAGGAAAAAACAAAAAATAAAAATAACAAAAATTCTTTAAGCAGGTTATATATATAATTCCTTACATTTATATAGCGCTTTTATGGGCACTCAAAGCGCTTTACATAGAAAGGAGGAATCTCCTCAACCACCACCAATGTGCAGCATCCACCACCATGTGCAGCATCCACCTGGATGATGCAACGGAAGCCATAGTGCGCCAGAACGCCCACCACACACCAGCTTATTTGGTGGAGAGGAGACAGAGGGATGAAGCCAATCAGCAGATATGGGGAAGGTTAGGAGGCCATGATGATCAGAGGACAATGGGCAGATTTGGCCAGGATGCCGAGGTCACACCCCTACTCTTTTCGAAAGACATCCTGGGATTTTAATGACCACAGAGAGTCAGGACATCAGTTTAACGTCTCATCCGAAAGACAGTGCTTTTTGACAGTATAGTGTGCCCCTCACTAAACTGGGGCGTTAGGACCCACACAGACCACAGGGTGAGTACCCCCTGCTGGTCTCACTAACACCAGCAGCAACCTAGTTTTCCCATGTGGTCTCCCATCCAGGTACTGACCAGGTTCAGCCCTGTTTAGCTTCAGTGGGCAACCAGGCTTGGGCTACAGGGTGATCGGCGTCTTGTTAATATTGCACCACGAATTATCTAAAAAACTACTGTATGTGAAGGAGGGTGTGAATATATTATTATCATAATAATTAACAACCTTAATAATAATGTCTAGATGCCAGGTATCTTGGGCTTTTGAATTGTTTACTTTATCCAAATAAAGCTACAAAATATGATTCTTAATAATTTATGGGGATTCAAACAATAAAAAAAACTAATTAAACAACTGAGGAAAAAGTAAGAAACAAAAAAACCTTTACCACTAATAAAAAAAACAAACAAAACAAAAAACTTTTATTTTGAAGTTCAGTGGTGTGGTTGATGTTTCAGCGCTCACTCGCTGTGTTCCCGTCGGTCCCAGTCCGTTCAGGGGATCCAGTGGAAGCTGTACCGAGGAGGACTGCGTTAAAGCTAAAGCCACGGAGCTGAAATGGTGAGCGTTAATTCAGACTGCATTAATGTTTAAAATTCTTGCACTTATTACACCGCTTGCCTTATTCACTCTGGAATAATAGCTCACGATCCTGGCGAACATGTTTGCAGTGTATCCAGTCTGAAGTAGGCCAGGGAAGTCGTGAAGGATTGGGTGGGGAGGCTGCTTATTATCATATCAGTCAGCGATAAAACACTGAGAAAACACAGTAAACGGGCTCTAGTGACTGTAAAAATTGGCTCTAATGGAGCATATGTACATCTTGAGCTTGTTTAAAACACTTACATCCACGCAAATCCTCCAGGACCGTTAAAAACATCTGTAAAGCTGAAGGTTAAATCCAAACTAGATACCGAGTTCATGCTGTTTTTCACTAAAGTGAAGCTGTTTGTAAGTATACAAATCTGCACTGCAGTACCGTATGGATATTGAGCAATGCAATGCACATGATAGTTAGACGGTTTCCGCACTGCGTCGGCGTTTCCTTTAGCTATTCCATAGATGTGATTATATTTGTATTGAGACATATTTAACAGTGGGTACGGGAAAGATTCCAGAACCCCTTAAATTTTTCCACTCTTTGTTGATATTGCAGCCATTTGCTTAAATCATTTAAGTTATTTTTTTTCCTCATTAATGTGCACAGCACCCCATATTGACAGAAAAGCATAGAATTGTTGACATTTTTGCAGAATTATTAAAAAAGAAAAACTGAAATAACACATGGTCCTAAGTATTCAGACCCTTGCTGTGACACTCATATATTTAACTCCGGTGCTGTCCATTTCTTCCGATCATCCTTGAGATGGTTCTACACCTTCATTTGAGTCCAGCTGGGTTTGATTATACTGATTGGACTTGATAAGGAAAGCCACACACCTGTCTATATAAGACCTACAGCTCACAGTGCATGTCAGAGCACATGAGAATCATGAGGTCAAAGGAACTGCCTGAAGAGCTCAGAGGACAGAATTGTGGCAAGGCACAGTCTGGCCAAGGTTACAAAAAAATTTCTGCTGCCCTTAAGGCTCCTAAGAGCACAGTGGCCTCCATAAAAACGTTTGGGACGACCAGAACCCTTCCAAGAGCTGGCCATCCGGCCAAACTGAGCTACCGGGGGAGAAGAGCCTTGATGAGAGAGGTAAAGAAGAACCCAAAGCTCACTGTGGCTGAGCTCCAGAGATGCAGTCGGGGAGATGGGAGAAAGTTGTAGAAAGTCAACCATCATGGCAGCCCTCCACCAGTCGGGGCTTTATGGCAGAGGGGCCCGACGGAAGCTTCTCCTTAGTGCAAGACACATGAAAAAACACCTGAAGGACTGCAAGATGGTGAGAAAAAGATTCTCTGGTCTGATGAGACCAAAATATAACTTTTTGGCCTTAATTCTAAGCGGTTATGTGTGGAGAAAACCAGGCACTGCTCATCATCACCTGCCCAATACAGTCCCAACAGTGAAGCATGGTTGTGGCAGCATCATGCTGTGGGGGTGTATTTCAGCTGCAGGGACAGGACGACTGATTCCAATCGACGGAAAGATGAATGCGGCCAAGTACAGGGAGATCCTGGACGAAAACCTTCTCCAGAGTGCTCAGGACATCAGACTGGGCCGAAGGTTTACCTTCCATCAAGACAATGACCCTAAGCTCACAGCTAAAATATCGAAGGAGTGGCTTCACAACAACTCTTTTTGTGACTGTTCTTGAATGGCCCAGCCGAGCCCTGACTTAAACCCAATTGAGCATCTCTGGATAGACCTAAAAATGGCTGTCCACCAATTTTTACCATCCAACCTGACAGAACTGGAGGATCTGCAAGAAGGAATGGCAGAGGATGCTCAAATCCAGGTGTGAAAAATTTGTTGCATCTTTCCCAAAAAGACTCCTGGCTGTATTAGATCAAAAAGGGTGCTTCTAATACTGAGCAAAGGGTCTGAATACTAAGGACCATGTGATATTTCAGTTTTTCTTTTTAATAAATCTGTAAAAATGTCGTCAATTCTTGGTTTTCTGTCAATATGGGGTGCTGGGTACATTAATGAGGTAAAAAAATTAACTGAAATGATTTTAGCAAATGGCCGCAATATAACAAAGAGTGAAAAATTTAAGGGGGTCTGATACTTTCTGTACCCACTGTAGTTAACAGTTATAAGCTAATAGCAACATTGTTCATTTATGTGTAAAAAAATGACATTGTGGGAAAACAGAAGACAACAACGGAAAATGCCATTCAGCTGTAAACATAGGTTTTTATTATAGCCAAAAAGTTGTGTCAGGGCATTCTTTAGAAACAAACCAAGAAAAAAACATTTTGGTGACATTAAAACAGAAATGGAATGCATTTAAAGGACTCAAAGTGTATTAATAACAAATGTTTAATCATCTAAAGATAGTAAACATTTTTAGTATGGCCACTTTTTCTTTTTTAAACAATTTTAATACAGGTCGACATTTATTATGTTGCTTTCATTTTGACATCTGAGTTCCAGTAGTTCCACTGAATGGGACAAGGGGTGGGCAACCATTATTTATAACGCAATATTGTTTGAACATTTTTATTTTCACAAAACAAAAGTATGTGAAACAATAACGTAAGACACTCTACTTGCATTTAATTTATGTGCTTAAACAAGGTATGTAAAAATCAAACTTTTGGTAATTTTAATTTGATGCGGGACCTCAAACATCGGGACGTTCACTTTGACTCAAAACACCAAAGAGTTGAAATTGAAACAAAACCACGTAAGGTAGATGAAAATTAACCTTTATCTGTTTTCTAAAATTTGCATTATAGATAATTTTGTAAATTTATTTCCATACCTGGCATTTATACTTTTTAAAATAAAATTGTTTTTGTAAATATATTAATTCCAAACTGTCATCAATCTGGATTTTATTTTCCACCACATTTAATCTGGACTAAGCTCCCCCCCTTTCTTAGAATCAACTGCAAGTTTGCATTCAGATCTGCCTTCATCCAATCAGCAACTGATGAATGGAACCAAGTCCCGCCCTAAATGTTTTATTTTTTTTGATCGTCTGTTTAACTTAATTATACGTCGCAAGATGGAGAAAAAGATTTGTTGCTACTTCCGTTTTCATCACGACTTTAATAATATAAAAGAAATACACAGAATAGAATGTAAATGTAGCCTAAATTAAGTCGCCACTCAGCAGGGACTAAAGACATAAATATGAATTTAATCTTGGTTAACGAGTTGAATTGATAAAAATAGAAAGATATTATGTAATTCTTTCAGAGTTTCCTTGGAGGTCTGTTTGGCCCAGTGTGTGAAATCGATGTCATTCTGAACGATGCTGAAAGCAGAAAAACAGCCGAGCTGAAGACTGAGGATGGGAAATTGGAGAAGCATTATCTGTTTTATGATGGAGAATCGGTTTCAGGAAAGGTGAGCGGGTAGACATCTCCTGTGAGAGTCATTTCCTAGAGTCTCTTAATTTCAAAGACAATTGACGTGTATTGTGTTATGTCACCCCAAGGTAAATATCAATGTGAAACAAACAGGCAAAAGACTTGAACATCAGGGAATTCGCATTGAGTTTGTAGGACAAATCGGTGAGTTAACACATTCAGTTATTCTCTTTCTCAAGGTATTCATGCAGCAAACCAGCTTCAGTATTGCTGTGCTACTGTGCTGAGAGCTTGCGGAAGCGCCCATGGTGGTGTTTTGCCCACATTGGGGGGGAAAGGGACAGAGCGTTTTAGGGGAATTTTGCTTCTGACCAAAAAACCATGGGTTGGTCTGGTTTGCCCAGTTGCAAAACTCAATGATACGGCCATAAAAGGAATTTTTTATTTCCTTAACCATGTAAAAAGATTTGCAAAGTTGTAAATAAACACAAAAATTATGGGACATTTTGTACTTCAAAATTCACATGTAATTCATTATTACTTGCAATTATTTTGTACAGTTTGTGAATTGTTAGGAATCATTAGTGACGTCTGATGGTCTCCGCAATCTCATAGTCTTACAATGGCTTGTTTTATGTTCAGACTGCTAAGACGCGCACGCGTTGTGGTTGTGTCTGGGTGTGTGTGTCTCCCTTCATGCAGAGCTCTTCAGTGATAAAAGCAATACTCATGAGTTTGTAAACCTTGTGAAGGAGCTCGCTCTGCCTGGAGAGCTGACACAGAACCGCAGCTATGACTTTGAGTTCATGCAGGTGGAAAAGCCATACGAGTCTTATGTTGGAGCGAATGTGCGATTGAGGTTAGTGAAGACTTTGTAGATGGGTTTTTCCCCCCCTTCATCGTGGCTAAGTTTGGCCAAACACTAATGAGAAAAATCACATTATTTGTCTTTTGACTGCTGCTTTAGGACACAGTTAATCTTTCAAATTTGTCCTGGCTTTAATTTAAACTTGTATCTTTTTCGAAAAGTCAGAAGATCATATGCTTTTTATATCTCTCCAGGTATTTCCTTAAAGTTACAATTGTGAGGAGGCTGTCTGATTTGGTGAAGGAGTATGACCTCATTGTGCATCAGCTGGCCTCCTACCCTGACGTCAACAGCTCTATCAAAATGGAAGTGGGCATTGAAGACTGCCTACATATAGAGTTTGAATATAATAAATCCAAGTAAGTGCACTTAAAACTTTACTGTTGATTTAATCCTAGTTACATAAAGTGAGTTGCTGAGTAATTCTAAGTATGTATGGATTCATTGGCTTAAAATTATTAGTCTAAATGAGCTAACAAAAGTTTTTTTGCCTATCAGGTATCACCTTCAAGATGAATTTTTGTGGGGGTAAAATCTACTCTTAATTGTACGGATTAAAATCCAAAAAACAATGGGCTTCAGTTGATTAAGAAAGAAAAATGACGGGAATTGGTTGTGGATTGGATCTTGTGTGGTTTTTATACACGCATTATGTTGAATAGATTATGGATTGATGTTGAAAAAATATTAAAGAACATTTTATAGTAGTCCAGTTTCTTTTGCATGTTATTTATTTTAAACAAGAACATTTCTTTATATACACTACCATTCAAAAGTTAGGGCTGGTAAGAATATTAAATGTTTTTGAAGCATTTTTGATCAACCAAAAGGCTGCATAAAACGGAAAAAAAAAACTGTAAAAACAGTAATATTGTGAAGGTATTATACATAAAAAAATAATAGTTATATGGTAAGATATTTTAAAGTAATTTATTCCTGTGAATCTGAATTTACTGCAGCCAGTGTCACATGATCCTTCAGGAATCATTCTAATATGCTGATTTAGTGCTCAATAAACATTTATGAATTTATCAATGCTGAAAACCATTGTGTTGCTTAATATTTTTGTGGAAACCAGGATATTTTTTGCAGGATTCTTGATATGAATAGAGTGAATCATAAGAGGCAAACATTAAAAAAAATGTTTAAAAAACGGTCTCAACAAGAAAAAATTGTTTTTGAAATATAAACATCATTAATAAACAACATAACAATAGTCAATATAAAATTTATTTAAAAAAAAAAGTAATAAAAAAATTTGCCCCCAAACTTTTGGAACCAATATATATTTGTAATTTAATTTTTATAAACTTAGTTGTTTTTTTCCCATAACTTAATCACTTAAAATTCATTAATTTCTCATTTGGTGCTGAATAATGTAAGATTGAAGTGCATCGTGTGACATGCTTCTCTAGGGCCGAGCACAACTACTGAGACAGAGACTGTGGCCAAATATGAGATTATGGATGGAGCACCAGTGAAAGGTGAGCAGCTGCTTCACACCATTTTCTGTATCATTTTGTAATGATATGAGTGTAGATGAGTCTTTTAAAAAGTTTAATAGTTACTACAGAAGACGGAGTACTAATGCCAAATAGAACATAAATAATGGGCCTCATTCAGGAATCAAAACAGAACAAATTTCTGTGTAAACCATTCATTAAACCTTTCGTGCATGAATCATCACATTCAGTTTAAGGCAGGGTTATTATAGTAAAATAAACTAAAGCCATACAAAATGTTTTTACTTGAAATAAAAAAAAGAACTTAAACGTTTTATTTCGGCTAGTTGCCAAGGAAACATCTAATTTTCATTTAGGGTTGAACTGATGTATTAAAATAACTAAAACTGAAATTAAAAATTAATAAAAGCTATACAAAAAAATAAAGCTAACAAAAATGACTAAACCAAATTACTAAAACTTCAGCTAAAATAATAAAATGAAAATTCTAAATATTCAAAAAATTGTATTTCAAAGATACTAACACTGGTTCAATGCTTCATATAACATCTATATTATATATTGCCAGTTTCATTATTCCTAAACTAACGTTTCTTCCTACTGCGCTAAAAATTTATTTCTAGGTGAATCCATTCCTATTCGCCTTTTCCTGGCTGGTTATGACCTTACACCCACAATGAGAGACGTAAACAAGAAGTTCTCTGTGAGGTACTTTTTGAACTTGGTGCTTGTGGATGAAGAAGATAGGAGATACTTCAAACAGCAGGTACAGTTGTAATCAAATTTACAGTATGAAAAAAAATTATATAAAATCTATAAGAATTATATAAAAATTGTACTTTCAGTGTCTCTTTGTCCAGCAAGGTGGGAATTAAGGAAATGTAGGCATGTTGCTTATTTGTAGGAAATAGTTTTGTGGAGGAAGGCACCAGAGAAACTGCGGAAACAGAACTTCCATCAGCGCTACGAGTCACCTGAGCCTCGGCCAAGTCTCTCTGCTGAGCAGCCGGAAATGTGAGCGGGTTTTGGAAAGCAACCATCCAGGGACACACATACCTCTCAGTGACCAGTCGCAGGAGAGGAGAACATCTTCCACCGAACATACAAGCAGATCGCTGTTCACATGGTCACCCCTCACAGCTTATGGTGATGAACTGTGCCTGATTTGGCTCTGTCCTCCCTGCCGTCTACAGCAAGCAATCTGTTAGTATACAAGGACACTTTTTAGAAAGCACTGGAAACAATGTAAGTAATCTAGCACATCTTGAAGGTTGCACGCCTCCCTAGATGAAGAAATGTTTTTAAAAAAAAAGTCTTGCAACTTCACTGGAAATCCTCTTATTGGTTTTCCCCAACACATTAGAGGCGGGGACACCACCATAAGACAAAACACTAAAACAAAAAAAACAAAAAAAACAAACAATTTTAAAAAGAGCTTCTCATGGGGCATTTTTGCTAAACGCCGGCTGACTTCTGAGGTTGGCATAATTAAACAAAGTAATAAAGGCAATGGTGTCAGTTTAAAAAACAAGGTCAAGAAAGTAATGGAACCCAGTCTACACTGGTATTTGCAATCCACTTAATGTTTGTAAAAACATTTCTATTTAACTTGTTTAGCCATCTTCTCTGTTGTTTGTTTCTTAAATACTCTTTGTTAAATGAATTCTGTCCTTGAAATAAAAAAGTATATATATAAAATATTTTAAAGAGGTTTTGGACTGGAAGCTTTATAAAACTAGAGCAGTTTGTATAATTATATTGGGCACATGTATTCAACTTGTCATCCCAGTTTTGAATAACATACTGGCTTAGTAGTAAAAGTGAATTTCTGAGATGATTCATTGCTATTTATTGCTAAATATCATCTCTGCTGCAAATACATTTCATACTGTCTAAATTGTTAGACGCCCCAGAGAAATGATGGAATTTTGTTGTATCCTTTGCATGTCATCCTGCTATAATGTTTCCTAACAAAGAGGGATGTTAACAATTTTTCATTGTTGCAAATGTGCTCTTGCATATTTTGTGGTTTATGGATTAAATGTTTATTTGGACCTTTTCATTTTGAAACCGTTTTTGATTTCACTCTAAAACCAAATGCATTCACTTTTTTTTTCTCCGTTCTTCTATTGCTTTGATTTTAAAACTCGCACTACATTACTAATGGAAATGTCTGTGTACAAAGCCATCGAGTGCCCCAATGGAAAAGACATAACGAGTGTTTGGAGAACTGATTGAATAGTTGTGCTATGGCAACGGAGTCATTTGTACCTCTTGAAAAATTGTACATATCAAGTCATAGTTTGTTTATCTGCCAATGTCAAATAAAAATGCAAGTTTATACTTACAGCTACACTATGTATTTATAAAAATATCAATGTTATTATTGAGAGGTGCTAAAAATCCATCTTTCAAACCATGTTTTACCTAGAAAAACTTGATAAACCATAGTGACTTGGAGCTGTCGGGACCACTGATCTATATATAATATCTATTTAGGATCCACACCATAAAGCAACAAGTATGGTGAATTTCTTAGTTTAAGGGTGCCTTATGTCTTCATATTGGAATCGCCTGGACAGAACAATATTGTTTGGAAAACAGGTTGGTTAATAACATAATAATATTTAATTACAAACCAAGGTTAAGGAAGTTTCTCAATTCAAACCATTCATACAAAAGATTTACCAAGCCCCAATATTATTTGGTAAAAATTGAAATCTGATATTGTTTTTGTTTGCTCCTTTTTGTGTTCAGTTTTTGGCCTGAAAATGTGGGACATTGTTTGGAATTGCCCTTTGTCAAACTACTTTTGACAAATTTTTAATTTATGGTACAAAAATATGATAATCATTTTTTTGTTAGGCAAAAAGATGTATTATTTGGTTAGAGGGAGACAGCAACGAAAAGGCACAGTCACGTTTACATTGAACAGCTTATTGTTTTACATGGCAAAAAATTTCGATTCCACAAATTGTAAGTTCTCATCGCAAAAGGAAGGAAAAGGAAAAGCAGGAAATGGAGGGAATAATTGTATACTATTCGATTTTTCTATAAACAAAAAGCAAGTTTCAAACGGAGGAAAGTAGGTTTAAACGCAGTAATAATTTTTATTATAAATTTGTATTTGTATACCAGCCCCTTAGTGTGAAATGTTTCCGCCGACTTCTGGGGGAGACGATCTTCACTCTTCACAGTGCCATATTATTAGCAATCTAGTTATTATTATCCAGGTATTATCTACGCCTGTGAGCCTACATCAGTTGGACCAAAGGGAGTATAGAAGGGGGAAAAAGAGGGCGAAAACGGTAGAAGTTCCATTGCAGAAAGCAGCCCTGCACGCTTCCGCCCATTCTGGGAGGTGAACAGCGAACGGGCACTCCACTAGATTTCTAACGCCCCCCCCCCCCGGTTCGCTATGGCAACTATCAGCTGCTTTGTTTAAAAACAAACAAACCCCAGACATTTTAAAGCTGAAATACAGCCTGAACAATGACAACAATAACGTACAATCACTAGACTAGTTTTAGACCCTTTTAACAGTTTATTTTACAGATTTTATTTTAAAGTCTTCCCTTTTTTCACAAAACCTTTTGCTCTCTAGAAACCATGTCAGTTTCGGTTGAAATTAATTTAAGTTCAAGTATTAGCATTATAAACACTGAATTAATACCAACATATGAAACTAAATTAATGACAGAAAAATTAGGAATGTTGGACAATACATATATAACAGCTTGACAGTAAACTGTTTTTGAAGTATTGTCTTAATGTCTGTTAAAGGAAGACTGTAAACAAAAAAAACTTTTTTATGTAAAAAACACACACTTACACACACACGTACAGCCACTTTCTCCAAAATTGTTAATTAATTATGACAGAGACACAGCAATGCATGTTCTAATCTAGATCATCATGTTTGTAGAGTGTTCCAGGGGATTAAAACGTACAATATATATTTCAGACCTTGTGGAGTAATAGTAAATAATAATATAGTAATAGTAAATGTGTAAAGCTGCATAAGCTCATTCTAACTTAGTGTCACATCCATATAAATCATTATTATGGTTTATATGGCTAGGACCAGCAGTTCCTACAAGGATTTAAGTTTACTACTAGACTAAAAACAGTTAAAGTTAGGGGCAGGGATAAAGAACAGCGCATACGGTCCCGCTTCAAAAACCAACACAAATTATTTGGGACACTTTTGTGAAAAAATTTAACCTGTCAGGTCTTTGGGAGAAACGATGTGAAGGCAAAGATTTTACTTGTCACCACCTGAAGTTTTTTGCAGTGGATTGTCCCAAACATTGCGTTCTTTATTACCCTTTGACCTCCTTTTCGTTGTTATTATGTTGTTTCTGGGTTCTGTGCGGTTGTCAGTGGGTATTTTCACCCCCAAAATTGGCGGTCCGCGGCTACCCGAAAGTCGGGGGGGGCGCACTTAAGTGGCGGGTTACCAAAAACGCTCAGAGGGTTCGCCTTCTTTGGTCTTTCTTTGTACTCTTTGGTGTGTGCCAAACCAGATAACAATTGTTTCCCACTAAGGTTTCGGACGCCACTAAAAATGTCTGTCCCCTCAAATAATGCCCCATTTAAGGGTATAGTATAGGGAGCTATTTCGGACACAGAGCTGATTAGAACTGTTTGTAACGTTACATGTCAAACCCCGCAAGTAGTTTCAGTTTGTGCCACTTTCCAAAAATTATTAACCTTCAAGATTGCACATGTTATAGCGAACGTATTCTCTTGATATCATAGTCTATAATACACTTCATAGACTATGATATATTTCCCCTAAATATTTCCAATCTTGACTTTAACACTTGAATCATTAGTGAAATAAAAAAAAAACAGGCATTTCTTCGGGTACCAAAAATCCTTGGGTCCTTCTGCACGTTGTCACTGAGAGGAACTTGTCATCATAGAGGCTGATGCTGTTGCTGTAGCTAAACAGAGTTAATTAACATGATGTTTATAATATAAATTGTGCGACCGCGACTGTTAATTTGTATTATTCTGCTCGACCAATTGCACTGGATTAACGGAAGCTAAAAATGTCGGTAAATCGCTGTGTTTACTTATTGTCGCGCTCTCACATCCGATACCGGGTCTGTGCTAGCACAGCTGCTGTAGCAAACAACACTACACTGCATCCAACAAGAAGGACATTTGAAAAATTATCAAGTAGACATTCAAATTCAAACAGTTCATCGAGACCCCTGGACACATCCCTGTTTGTACCGCTCACCGTCAAAAGTGATGAAGGCGGGGACGGGCCAGTCGGCGAGGAGTTGACGCAACCGCTGGACAAAAGTAAACTCCGTGTTTAGTAGTGTTGTGTTAATAGTATATAATCGATTTATAGATGACTCACTTGAAGTTCTGAACATTCATATTTGCATCTGAATGTATCTTTAATATACCTCATTCAACATATGTATATGAAACCAAACTATATTTTTGACCATGCAGATGAAAATTACAATACTCGCTTCAGTTAACCATAATCAGAAATACATCCGATCGTTGTGTATTTACCCGTTTTAACAGGTGAACTTCTCAAGGTACTGAATAGATTCTACAAAAGAAAAGAGATGCAAAAACTGGCTGCTGACCAGGGGGCTTGACGGTAAGAATCATGGATTATGGATTAATTATTACTACATGATCTTACATAATTAACATTGTATTTGTCAACCACACCCATCACTTTGTGTTATTATAACAACACGCCCATCTAAAAACAATGCACAGAGCAGTATGTCAGGAATACTACTGTATTTTGTTTGTCACAAAGCGTTTTTGTGATCGTTGTGTATTTGTTCTTTAACAGCTCGTCTCTTTCATCAAGCATTTGTCAGTTTTAGGAAGTATGTGCTGGAAATGAACTCACTAAATGCTGACTTTCACATCATTCTTAGTGACATCTGTTGTGGAGCTGGTGAGTATTTACATCAGATATACTGAACTGTCGATATCCATAAGAAAACTCAAACTATCATGTTCCTTTCCTCATTCCAGGTCACATAGATGACATTTTCCCATACTTTATGAGACATGCCAAACAGATTTTCCCTATGTTGGACTGTATGGATGATTTACGCAAGATCAGTGACTTGCGGGTCCCAGCAAACTGGTACTGAGAGTTTCATCCACAGATTTTATCCAATAATGTATACTTTCTCATCTGCACTTACTGAAGTTGTAATGCACAATACTCTGAATCAGTCATTACAGTTAGTATTTTTTTTTTACCAGTACAATCTTTTGAACGTGATAAATGTGTGTTACAGGTATCCAGAGGCCAGGGCTATTCAAAGAAAGATTGTTTTTCACGCAGGACCCACCAACAGCGGTAAGACCTATCATGCCATCCAGAGATTCCTAGCAGCCAAGTCTGGAGTTTACTGTGGACCGCTAAAGCTGCTGGCCCATGAAATCTATGAGAAGAGTAATGACGCAGTGAGTTTCACTCCTCAGACTAGCTTATTTTGTTTTTTATGTAATCACACATTAGTTGTGAATGTTAGAGCCGCTATGTATGGTTTACTATTAGGGAGTGCCATGTGATCTGGTCACAGGAGAAGAGAGAATATTTGTTGATCCAGAAGGAAGACTGTCTGGCCACATTGCCTCTACCATAGAGATGTGCAGTGTCACAACTCCATGTGAGTATAGAGAACATGATCGTTTGAACCAATAGGCGATACCTGAGTTTATATTGAGTGCTGAGAGTAATCTTAAGCAATTTAATGAAAATGCCCAATTAAAAAGTACAAAGAGAAATTAAGTAGAAGTAAATATTAAAAATCATTCTTTTTTTTTTCTTTTTTACTTGACTGTTCTTTAATCGTTTATTGACTGTAAAGCTTCCTTGAGGTACTGTATAACTAAAACATTATTATTATTATTATTATAAATATTTTGTTTAGGGTGTGAAGTTGGCTTCATTGATTGAGATTCCAAAAGAATTCAAAGGATCCTGCCAAGGAGGATGGGCGAGGACGAGAAGCTATTCTAAGGTGGGTTTTTCCGCGTGTGGGGAATTCACCACAAAAACAGTATTTATTACACATACAGTAGGGTTCAAAATATTGGGAGGGAGGAATAACGGTGGGGATGTTATTTATTTATTATTGTTTTGTCAAAAACAGAAAACACAACAAAGGCTTTAAGGAACTAAAGAAAAACTAATCTATTTCTAGGTCATTAATCAAATAAGCAAATTTGTGAAACTGACTAAGAAAATGTTTTGTTGTTTTCACCTGAATCTTTATATTGATAAAATTATTTGTAATGATTGTAATGATGTATTGAATCAGTAATGAATGCAAATTAGAAGCATTTTCATTAGCGGCCTCAGATTTTTTTGTAGACCCACTTATTTATCACTTTATTTTCTTGTTTGGGCAATTTTGATTTCATATAAATATATATATAGATGCAAATATGAAGTTACTCTTTTTGAATAGGTTTGTGTGCTGAGGAGATCCATGTGTGTGGAGAAGCTGCAGCAGTTGACTTTGTCACTGAACTCATGTACACCACTGGTGAAGAGGTTGAGGTGAGTCTCAGCAGGCCTTATTGATTATTACAAAGTAAATGCACATTAATATTTATTTAGCCTTTGCTTTTTTTAAATTATGTTGATGCTTACTGTTTGTTCATTTGTCTTGAAGATAAAAATATTCATTGTTTGCCTAATGGTGTGAGATACTGAAACCATTAGTGTGCTTTGACATAAATGTTTTTTTTTTATCTTTAAGGTACATAATTATAAGAGGCTGACCCCTTTTTCAGTCTCAAATCATGCAGTGGAATCATTAGATAACCTGAAGCCTGGCGACTGCATCGTGTGCTTCAGCAAAAATGACATCTACTCAATCAGCCGACAGATAGAAGTTCGGGGCCTGGAGTGTGCTGTCATTTATGGCAGCCTGCCCCCTGGTAAGAGTCCTTGAGTCAGTTTGTTCAAATGTGTCATAAGAGAAATCATGTGAGGTAAATTTATGATATGGTATATTGGTATATTTATGATCTGGTTCTAGTTTTTTGAACTTGTTGTGTTAATATCACATTGCTTTCCTGTCATTACATCAAAATAATTTGGTTTTAAATTTTATCTGGAAACTAAACAAAAATTTTGATTGATCAACAGGCACCAAGTTGGCTCAAGCAAAAAAGTTTAATGATCCAGACGACCCGTGCAAAATCCTTGTTGCCACAGATGCAATTGGAATGGGTTTGAACCTGTGAGTAACATCTTAAAATGACAAAACCAGTAACCCTGTTTTACAATTTGACACTTAAAACCTTACAAAAAAAATGAAGTTATCCCCGTTTTTCATGACAGTTTCCCACTTTGTTTTTGATCCTGAGAATTAAATCAATGTTTCTCAAACTTTTTGAGTCAAAGGCCCTCCACATAGACAGAGATATAGTATTTTATCCTGTTAATATTGCAGAGTTCAATAAACATGAAAAAATACAGGAAACTGAAGTATTAATGTATTAAATTAACACCAATTCATTTTGTGATTCCAGAAGTTTCAAGGTTTTCAAGAAAAATACTGAGAGAAAATAAAAAGAATGAATATTCATGTAGTGATCTGCTTATATGTTTTATGTAGTCTGTGTTTATTTGAATTTGTAGCATTTTAATTTCGGGTAGGATATTATGATGTATTAATAAATGCCTTATATATGTAGTTTTGACTACTTTTAAGTTCCCCCTTGATGTTGTGCGAGTTCCCCTTGATGTAACCACAATCCCCCTATTTTGAAAAGAACATGGGGGACGAAATGGACATATACGTTTTGACTGCGCGGCCATAAGCAAATGTTTAATTCATTTTCTTTTGGGGGGCATTCTGAATAATGCCTTTGTATCACTAACCCTACCTCACCGACAATATTATGCGCAACAGAGTTTGATTTCTTCAGCATCTTAAAGCAAATACTGGTTCTTTGTTTCCTTTAGGAGTATTAGGAGAATCATCTTTAATTCTCTGGTAAAACCCAGTGTGAATGAGAAGGGGGAGAAGGAGCTGGACACTATTTCCACCTCACAGGCGCTGCAGATCGCTGGCCGAGCAGGACGCTTCAGCTCTGTGTTTAAAGAGGGTGAGGTCACTACTATGCAAAGGGACGACTTGCCTGTTTTAAAGGAGATCTTGGGGAAGCCTGTTGATCCTATTGAGGTAAGAATAATTTTATCTATTATAAAAGTAAATATGTTGTTTGGAAAAAGGTTTTCTTATTTGTTCATTTCTCATGCATTCCTGATCTCAGACAGCAGGATTACACCCCACAGCAGAGCAGATAGAGATTTTTGCCTACCATCTTCCTCAAGCGACTCTCTCAAACCTTATTGTAGGTCTAAATATTCAGCATTATCACACAATTATTTTAATCATATACATTTAAAACACTCCCTTTATTTTCTATTCCTTTATACAGGATATATTTGTGAGTCTTGCACAAGTGGATGGACTTTACTTTGTCTGCAACATTGATGACTTCAAATTCTTGGCGGATATGATTCAGCATATTCCTCTGAATCTGCGTACCCGCTACGTGTTCTGCACGGCCCCGATTAACAAGAAACAGGCCTTCGTTTGCACATCCTTTCTCAGGGTAAGCGTAATAATCTGAACGAACCACATGTTAGCTCAAAACCTGAATAATTCACAGCAAAAAAAAAAATTTAATTACAGAGAACTAATAGAAAAATTTGAACATTTAGTCATTTGATTTGGTTAAGTTAAGAAATTATTTATAACGCAGTGGAAATAGTATGTGAAAATTGTGCAGACATCATCACTGCAGGATTTCCAGAAAACTTTTCAGGCCTAGAAACAACATGGAAATGAATAAAAAAGTTATATTTGGATGTTTTATCAAATTATTTGTAAAAAATAATCAAAAACAACTGGAAAATTTATGGATAATAATTAAAAAAATTGTGCGGTTTCCCGGTCCGTGTACCTTCTGGTCATTTGGTTCTCTACTTAAAAAGAAATAAAGAAAAATTTGAAACTGCTGATTTTTCAGTTTTGTTCATGGGTAAAAAATTTGATTATGCTTTAATATTAGTTTATCGAATGTGTGGGCAGTGCTGAAATGCCCCTTTCATCCCCCCCCATCCTCTGTGCTGCACCGTATATGCGCCAACCGCAATTTTCAATAGGAGAGTTGGGGCAGGCGAGCCGAGCTTATTCACGAGAATCCTGCGGCTTTGTCGTGTAGGCTGCTAGCGGCCCTTACAAGGTAAAAAAATCGATATTTTCATGGCTGCTGCATGTTATTGACTGAAATGACTTTATTCATAACCAGTAAAACGACATTTGAGTTTTACTGTATGTGATCTAAAATGATATGGAATAAAATGTGATACTCGCGGTTGCTGATTTTAGCCTACTCATTTTATTCTAAGCCTATTTATGAAAAACCTCAAAAAAATATAGCTTAATTTTTGTTCTTCTGTTTCTTAAACAAAACAAAAATAATTTCTCATTATTTCTTTTTAAGTAGAAAATCAAATGACCTGAAGGTACACGGACCGAACCCTGTCACTAACATGGCTGCTGTTGCACAGAAAAAAATACCAGTTGTTTTAGTAGAAACAGCCATTTTAAATATAATTTTCTTGTAATGGTATATTTGTATTTGTTAAAGTGTGTCAAAATGAAGATGATTTAATAAGGTGTTTTTAATAAAATAACACTTTATAATAAGGTTCTATTTGTTAACATAAGTTAAAGTTACCTTTTGTTTTGAAAAAGGTGTTTGACCCTCCTTGCGCGTTTACTTTATAAACACTGGGTCGGTGCTTCTGCAGCGATGTAGGATGATTAGCTTTCATCAATGATCAATATATCGACTTATCGTGCAATATATGTACATGACCTCAATCATTTTTGGTGACGCAATATATCGTCCATTATATTTACTTAAAAATTAATGTCACCATGTTTTGTACACGCCACTTGCGCCTGTGTCTTCTCGTACATAACGTGGTGTCGTCATGAGGTGCTAGTTCAAATTTAAAAAATGCTTTTATAAAAAAAGTTTCATGTGCAGATGTGGTCTTGTTTAGGGATCTGGTTCTTTGTGCATACAGACATCTGACTGCTAAGTATTGATTGTAAACAGAAAAATCTGCAGATGGAAAAATCTCCGTACAAGTTCTTTGTGCTTTGTTCTGTTGGTTTTTTTGTACTTGTTACTTTGCACTTTTTGTTAGAAAGTGTTTATTTACTATTTATTCAATTTTTTTAAGGTATCTAATATTTTGATACTTAATTTCCATGATCTAAATATTCTTAAAAATTAAAACAAAGTTTGTTGTCATTTGGAAGTGTGTAGGCCTTCTTGCATTATTATGCTGTTACATTATGATTATATATTCAGTGGCATAACATGGTCTTTAAAATGACGATAATATCGCTTATCGCAATTATTTCTGGGGCAATATATCGCACAACAAAAAGTTGTTATCATGACAGGCCTGATGTAGGATGATTTTAAAGTTGGAGGAGAAAATGAGTTGGGAGTTTTTCGACATACTCTAAAGCAGAGCACAGTTTCTTCTCCAAGGACTCCGCTATTGTTTTGGGGAGGGAGGTTCAGTTTTCCGGGTCTGCGCGGGCACATGGGCGGTCATAATATTCTACTGTTTCCTGTTGACGTCAACTTGAACCGCTTAAGGATTCGTTTTAAAAACGCTCGTTTTCATGACCTCTGAGTCACTTTTTCTTTTGAAAGACAATACTTTATACACGGTGCACGTTAGATTAAAACTTGCAGGATTTTTCATTCACTTAGAGCTTGCTACAACACTGCCATGAAAGTATTTTAAAATCCATAATAGGGGCACTTTAAGTTTATTTCAGTTAGTGAAATATTTTATTATTAGTTAGTTGCCAAGGCAAGATTTCTAATGTTTTCATGTAATATTTTATTTCAGCTTTTAATTAAATTACTGTAAATGATTTTTCAAATGTTTAGTTTTAGTTAAGAATAGTAACACTATATAGTAATAATTGTATAATAGTATATTTATAAATTAACATTGACCTAGATTAATAAA
>JADLZN010005712.1:0-250834 GCA_018155175.1 Sinocyclocheilus anophthalmus | reverse complement strand
AAACTAAAAATAAAGTTTCTGTAATTAAATTTGAGTCATTTAACTCTTTATGCTGTTCTGGTTGTTATGCTTTTGGCTGATAAATTAAACCAGTTGTCATAAAAATCTTGGGGAATGAGGTACTGAAATTATTTTTTTAAGGAAACACGAAGACCAAAAGTTTTCGTTCAGACAAAAATAAATTTTAAATTTAATTAAATGGGTCATTGAACCTTTCTGGCTGTTTAGAGTGTCCTATTCTTGGATGATAAATTATAAACCAGTCATAATAAAGTTGCTCAAGTATGAGGCGCTAAATTTTTTTTTTCTTTTGGAAGGATGTGGTAGTTCTGAAACCCAGAAACTGAAAGTTTTCATTTAGCCAAAAAGCAAAACTTAAAATTATGCTTATGTAATTACATTTGGGTAATTGGGTAAACAAACATATGCTGTTCACGGTTTTGTGTTCTCTGGTGATAAATGAAAGTCTTATTAAATTTCTGCATTGAGAATTGAGTTGGCACTGAGCTGCATCTTGATATATTTTGACAATTTTTACTCTAGCAATAGCATATTTTTGTTAACGGTAAAGTCCATCCAGTCTGCTGACGTTTACTTGTAACTTATCCACATTGTGTGCTCGAATCGGTACCGATACAGTCGAAACACATCCCCAGAAACACGCTACTTTAATGTCACTGTTTCTGCCAATGATTTTGACCCTCTGAATTTATTCGACTGAAAATACGTAAATTGCTACTTCAACCTGTTTTCGGTTGCGTAAGTTTGGTGCATTACCAGTGTCTTTGAAATTGTAATTCCAAAACCCAAAATTGGTAAAGTGACAGGGGGACTATAACTAAAAACAAGCGACAATGAAGCAAGGTTGGAGGCGTGTTTCGCCGAACGCGCACAGCCCCGCAGCGCGGGTTATAAACGGAAGCGACAGCAGGAGAGGGGAGCGGTGCAAAACGCAAATCAGCTTTCGCTTCGGAGCGAGCCTGCTACAGGACGAATCTCTGCGAGTGTTCTAGAGAAACAGCTGGCTTTGGTGTGACGGCGTATCAGCGGGGGGTGCCATCCAGGCTGCTGAAACCTCGGAGGGCTGCAGCTTCCATTCTGCGGTCTCACCACGATCTCCCCTGGGCGCTTCAGCGCTCTCTAAAAGAGTGTTTCCTTTCTAAAAAGAGCAAATTCTAAAAGAGCTCCACGAGCGAAGGGCGTCTTTTTAAAGATGGCTTCCCCCTCGTGCGTTTCTGGATGCGGCGTTTCCTGCCGTCATCGACGGTCATGATCGCTGCATCTTGTGCCTGGGCTTTAAGCACGCTGAAGCAGTGCTCATGGATGAGTCGTGTTCTCAGTGTGGGAACATGACCATCGCGACTTTGCGGTCTAGATATCTCCTCATTAAACGGGGGGGTATCCCCTTGCCATGCCCCACTCTAGCTCCTCTGGTTCTCGGCGGGCTACTTCGGTTCATGGTCAGGGGGACATGAGGTTCCGGTGAGAGCTTCCCCGTCGAGTACGTCTCCGCCGGCCTCTCATTCCTCAAGCATGTCACACCACCTGGTGCTTCCGGACGAGCGTGCTGGGTCCTCGGACAGGGCGGTGTCCAGCATCTTGTGCGGGGCACAGGAAGAGGACAGGATGTCGATCGCTGCATATTAGGGCAAGCTAGGCTCTGGAGATGAGGATTCGACTGCGCTGCCAACGTCAGGTAGAGTGGCGTTGCCCGAGACAGATCCAGAGCTGACCGCTATGCTTCCCCGGGCCGCTGAGAGCGTCGGGCTGCACCGGAGGCCTCCGCCTTCTCCCGAACGCACGAGGCTGGATGATTGGTTCCTGGGGACGCAGGCCAGGCGTCGGCAGCCGCCTCCGGTTCCATTATTCCCGGAAGTGCATGAGGAGGTTACAAATTCGTGGAAGGCACCTTTTTCTGCCCGAAACAGACTTGGTGCCGCCTCCGTCATACACCACCCTCGCCGGGGGGCGCGCAAGGGGAGGCAGCCAGGGTCATGTGGAACATCCAATACCCGGTCGAACCCGCGCGACGGCATGGCCATGCAGCTCTGCCCGCAAAGTGCCTGGAGAGGTAGTCCACGCCTTCTGTCTAGGGCCTGTAAGTTCTCGTCCGCCCTAGGACGGCTAAGGCTTACAGTGCCGCTGGACAGGCCGCTTCCGATCCAATGCACCACTGTATGGAACAGCAGTGGCGGACACCTCTGCCTAGCCGCTGTCCTATCTTCCGCCCCAGCTGGTGTGGGGGGGACTTGCCGGCTTCCGCAGGGCACTGGAGGGGGTCACAAATAGTGGTGTTTTCCATACGGATCCCAATTCATCAGCCACGACTGACGTAACGTAGAACATGACTGACTGAATGGGAACGTCTAGGTTACTTGTGTAACCCTCGTTCCCTGAAGTAGGGAACGGAGACGTTACGTTCCGTCTCCACAGTTGCTGTACCACCGTTGTACGGCCGGGGCACGTAGTCTCGGCCCCTCAGCGAAAAACTGATGTGCGTTTGCACGCGCTCTCCTTTTATACCCGCGCTGCGGGGCGGGGTGCGCGTGGCGAAACACGCACGCCAACTGTCATTGGCTTGTTTAGTTAACACTCGAAGGTGAGTGGGCTCTCGGGCGAGATCCCAATCGTCAGCCTGACGTAGTCTCCGTCCCTACTCAGGGACGATGGGTTACAAAGTAACCTAGAGTTTCCTCTCACTAAAAAAAACAACAACCAAAAACAGGTCTGCAATGAAAGGCGGGGCCAGTAACTCGTTCCCCACACCCCCTAGCGATACCAAGCTCTGCTCATCCCAGCTGTCCCACTCTGTTTTTATGCATGTATGTATGTATTTATTTTGTGCAGCTTTTACAAACATATATGTAAATAAGATATTGAAGTTCCTTCTTAAACTGTACAACTTTGGAGCCTCTTGATATTCTTCAGACAAGGAAAGATGGATTCCGACTCAAGTTTTGTGACCTTGTCTAGCCATTTTACCATGTGCCAAATACTTTAATGCATGGATTTATGTTCAGCATGACCCTGTCTGTTTAGTCATGCTCTGGCGTTTTTTTTTCATACATAAGGCTACGATGTTTTACTGAAGGCCTGTAAATTCATTATGCATTGATTATCCTTGTTATGTGTCTTCCCGCTGTCTGACATCCAGACATCAGCCATACATATGCAGTATCTACATCACCACAGAGCACAATAGCACACTGAGAGCTGAGTCACATGGTGTCAATACAACAAGGTTGCCACAATACAAAACAGGACCCTCTGTATCAGAGATGTTAATTCAATTATTTACCCAACCACAGATATTAAATTGTTGTAACATAATAAAAATAAAAACTCTCATATTAATATCCTGTATTCTTTCACATTCACTGATGCATATGAGGGTTTCTGCATGTGAAACAAAGCCCTTAAGATTATTCCCGGCCATGACTCACAGACATCTGAAAAAGGAACAATATGACAATGATCTCATATTATAAGAAGTCTGACATTTGAGATGATCTAGAGGTCCATTAATGAGTCTCTCTGTTAGCACTTATGATCGTATAGTGTGTGTAGAGCGAGTGACATGACACATCTGAAAGAAATGCAAAACAGACCAAAAGGTCACAAATCTGAAAAGTCTAGCATGATTTGATAGCAAATGCTGGGAAATGCTGACAGGATAGTAAGAAACAGGGCTCTGAATTTAATTGGAAAAATAATTTAAAAAGGTATCAAATTGTCATACAGAAGCTCCAGTTCAATCAACTGACAGATCAAAGTGGATTTTCTTGATGTATGAGCTTCTAATTTCTTCTCAAATCATCAATTTCAAGCAGTTCAGCCTTATGCTAATTATGAGAAGATTGAATGAACTCATTTTCATTTTAGCACGTTTTTATTGCCAGCGGATTGTGACTGTAATGAGCTTGGTAACATTATCATGCTGCAGTAAACACTTCATAAACATAAGATTAAAAACTTTTGAACTTTTGAGTTTCCTCAGAATAAGAAAATGTAATTCTGGCTTTAAAGTAAGTAATAAAGTAATATTGTGAGATATGAAGTCGCAATTGTGAAATTTAGACACAGAGTCACAGATGTGAGATATAGTCACAGTAATGAGAAATAAAATCACAATCATAAGAAACAACAAACGATATACATCAAAATTACAATTAAAAAATAAACAAACAAATAAATAAAAACTGTTATAATTAAAGCATCAGATCAAAACGTGAGACATACAGTAAAGGAGATTTTAGAAAAATACACATTGCAATTGGAAAATATCGGCATGGTTTCAGAGGGCTTTAGGTTAAAGCAATGATTAGGAAATAGTCAATAGACATTCAAGTAGTTGTTTATAAACTTGCCTTAGAAAAAACATTTTACTGGTGTGCATCTTGAGACAAAACCAAGGCACTGATATATTTTAAGATCAGTCAGAGCAGGTTTCTTTCAGTTGAAACTGCTCAGATTTAGATTTTAGTCTGGGATTAGGTTTAAGCCTGGTCTGTGAAACCGGGGGATAAAGTTGTAAAAACTTGTATTTATTTATTTATTTTTACAGTTTATCTAAAAAAGGCTTATTGTCTGACTACAATATACACTAAGCGTTTGCTACAATACAGGATATTATATATATATATATATATACTGTATAAACACAAAGAGCAGAAACACAGAGCAGACTATGAGCTAATTGGTGGGATAAACACTATGGACCAGACCTTTCCAAACAAGAAACATGCATGATGACATGTAATAGATCTATGTTTTTTTCTTTCTTATTCTTATGTCTAATTTCAGGAACAGTTCTTCCATGTTATAAGCCTGGATGAGGGTTGAGGTTTTAATGGTTCACTGAGTAGCATATAAAGCAGTGAAACGGAATCCATTTGCAATTACAATTTTTCTCAGATTGTCGCTTAACCAAAGTGTATGAGGGGGTGGCTCATGGCAGAAATATTGTTTGTCTTGAGGATACACTGGCAGCAGAACATGTCATGATTCAAATGAGACAGGATATCAGGGTATTGATTCTTTTAAGTGAACCGGGTATCGACATATTTATTTATTTCCAGCAGTATTATGTTGTAGTCGATGAGAACTGAAATATGAAGAGCTAGCAAATGTATTCCTTTACAGAGATTATTCCACTGTCAGGTTCTATGGGTGACCAACACACTAGATGGCACAGTAACAGATATTTTTTAATTATAAATTGTTTTTAACACAAAGGCAAACCCTTTAGCAAAATAATAGAGAAAATTGCCATGGTTGTATTTCTTAATGAATTGTTCTTTATTCTGGGTTAACTAAAGGTGATATAGGCCATTGATTCAAATGTAAACTAATAAGCTTATCTGAAAGGGGACTGACATGAGTCACTATATTTTATGGTCTGATTCTCACTGTTAACAAACCATTAACTATGACTTTTGCCTCATTAAACTCCTAAATTGCTGCTTATTAATAGTTAGTAAGGTAGTTGTTAAGTTTAGGTATTCGGCAGGATTAAGGGATGTAGAATATGATGTCCATGTGCAATACCTGCTGTAAGCACTGAGTAAATAAATAAATGTACCAAATGTATTATAATCAAGCTGCACAAAATTAGACTTGAAATTATTCATAATTACAGACATTCAGCACATCTCTTTTAGATGACTATACTTTTATGTTAAATAAATGGAAGACCCATTTGTATGATTATAAGTAATCATCATTGGTTTGCACTGAATATCCCCTTTGAGCAGGTCAGCAAAGTTGGTACACAGCTGTTACATCTCAGTGTGTAATTTGAAAGTTGTTTGATTAGCCAGCTGAACTTGTCTCATTAAATCATAACATTCCTCTGATCCCTGAAGTCTCCTGCCTTGCCAAAAGTGCAGAGGAATACAACAGTTCCCGAGGTTTACATCCAAATCTTCTGAAACTCTATGAGCCATGTGCTGTGAGATTCAAACAAGCTCTGTGAGGAATCAGTTTACCATGAGAGATGCAAGATCCTGCAAACAAACAAACAAACATTCACACCTCTAGGAAACACAATGAGTCATCATGTCACATATGACCATGAACTCTAGCCAACCCAACTATATTGAAACAACTTTTGTAAAGAAGTGTTCCAACAGAAAGTCTGGACACCATTATATTCAATTTTATAAGATGCCACTTTATGTCATGGCCAGATGACCCAGTTTTTTAATCATTTGAAAGCAATAAATGCTCCTTAGTCAGGAAAAGACAGTTTTTCTTTCCTCAGACACCTGAGATGTTTGCCATAAGGATATTTTTAGACTATTTATTTTTAGATATCCTGGAGGCTAACAATGTCACAGTCACAATTAGGAATGAGAATGTGACGTAGCGCCGCGTTGAGTTCTGGGAAACTGCTTTATCCGCCATATTTGCAGGATAGCACTGCCGTTCCGCTATTGAGTTTAGGGCAGTATTTGATTGTTTGTCGTGATTGTGAAAAATGTCACCGGTGTATGTCATTCATACTGCATCGATAATTGCAATAGTAGCTCAGATCATCGTTCTGAGAGAAAAATGGACAATGCTATATGTTTTTCGCCTTTTCTATGTGTAAAAACACCAAGGAAGGAGGTCACGGAGAAGACGGCGAATAGTAAATCTGTTAATGTCACTGATTAAACCCACTGACTCTCACTCAATAAAATAATCACATTGCTGTGTGTTTTTGAAAATTTTGATTTGGTTGGTTTAATAGTTAAAATTACCTTCTTTGCGAGCATGACTCTCACTATAGGCTTGTGAATTAGCAGAACTTGAACAGGGGACTTTCTAAAATGCTTAAAGTGGCTTAATGTACCAAGACAGTGATAAAAACAAAATTGTAAAGCATTTACTATGTGCAGATATGCATATATGATCAAAATGTGAACGCAACGCGTTTAAGCATTTCCCTCTCATATAAAGAACGCGCTTAATGCACCGAGTGATATTTAAAGACCACATTCTGTACACACATCTTATTAATAAAGCATAATATGCGTGGAAAAACAGATGAGCCCAAAATATGAATTTTAGAAATCGCTGTCTTAATCCAGAAGCGCTTTCTAGATTACAGTTTTCTAAACAGAGGAAAACGCTTTACATTTAAACATATCGCGTTAATCTTCTGGCTCATCTGCATGTCTTTTAGCAACACTGTCTTAAGCACATTAAACCAGCATTTAAAAATACTACAAAACTTTCCCCAAGCTCCTAGAGATTTGATTTTGCTTGTCATTTGTTGAAATAAATATAAAAAGTACAGTGAGTTCGTGACTGTTCGCTGAATGTGACCCACAATCTCTGACTCTCCTCAGTGGCCATGGAAAAATTTATATTTACAATGACAACAATTATACTTCGTCATTGAAAAGTTTCCAACAAACGAATGGATGGACTTCTGTCAGCGTGTTGAACACACTTTATGTGGATAATGTACCCCATATGATGATTGAGCAGCGAAGCGAAACTGTTTTAACTTAATCGGGTAAACACGTAAAACCAAATTCTACAACCTAAGAGAGAACTGCAGTGCATACCATGCAGTGCGATAAAATACCTTATCTTCCCTGCAAACGAAACAATGAAGAATGAATGGTTGTTTAACTTAAAGGCAAAAACAAAACAAAAAAGAAGCATTTATCCTTACAGAGAATGAGAAGTAACCATAGGAACGGATAGCATATCCTGCTAATATAGCGGCGCCTTCCCGAAATGCAATGCGGACTGAAAAGATTGTGACGTAACTCCTCATTCTCTATAAAAAACAAATCATCCGCTCATAATTTTAACTGTAGAAAGATAGGCAAAAGAGTACTTGGGGGCTTTACACAATACGCTTCAGGTGTCAAGGACAACATAACAAATAAATAACTTATAAACATATTATATCACCTTTAAAGAAGATCAGAATAATGGGCTTGAGGTGTCTTGAAAGTCACTTTGTTTTTGGCAGAAAAAACATAGGCAACACATGGATGGAAAGATGCGAAGTCAGGTACGTATTCTGGGATGTTAGATGTTTGTGTGATCTAGCTTTTTATGCGGTTTTTCGCCACACACACACAGAGAGAGAGAGAGAGGAGACGAGTAGATGAGAGAGAGAGAGAGAAGAGGAAGAGAGAGAGAGAGATACCGGACACACTGTTGTCAGAGGCATCATGCACTCCACTATGCAAAGATCTGAAGGCATACATATTACTGGCAGATATTTAGTATGGGGGTTTCAACAGAGAATCATTTTAGATGAAATACAGAAGTAATATTATCTAAGTTCAGAGTATAAATTCGTATCAGAATCACATGTTTGAGGTTTTTACAGTGTGCTCATCTGTTATGGTGACACTTCAAATCTTTATTGGCATAACTCCAATAATTATAGTAATACAAAAATTAACTAATGCTTGATACATCCAGGGCTTAGACTAGGGCTGGACAATAAGTCAATATCAATATGTATCGCGATATAAATTTTTTCAATAACGGTGATACGATTTTTAAACAAATTTCTGATATCTCAATATACATTACCAGTGTTTCCCAAACACTGATTTATTTGTGGCGTTTGAATTCATTGAATAAACATGAGCACTGCACATTTCAAAATCAAAACGAGGTTTTTATTTGAATGTATCTCTGAAGGGAACCGACTGTGTTCAGAAAAGTTTTGATGGCATTTTTATCTGATAAAGTACGGTTCATGAGCGTAGCTGCTTTGTTTACAGCCATTACTGAAGAAACCGTTATTTCCACAGCTCTCACAGCGCCTCCTGCTGGTAGACAATCAGTTTGCATTTTCAATAATACACCCATTTCCAGCCACATGCTTTTGTTGTTGCTCTATTTTTTTGTTTCCTGAAGCAACTCGGAGCATGTTTCCTACTCGTTATCCTGGTTAATGCACGTTTCAAACTATAAGAATAATCAGCCTACACTACAAGTCAAAAGTTTTTGAACAATATGATTTTTAAAGTATTCTCTTCTGCTCACCAAGCCTGCATTTATTTGATTCAAAATGCACCAAAAGCAGTAACATTTGGAAATATTTTTACGATTTAAAATAACTGCTTTCTATTTTAAAATATATAAAAAATGTAATTTATTCCTGATTGCAAAGCTGAATTTTCAGCATCATTAGGCCTACTCCAGTCTGCAGTGTCACATGATCATTCAGAAATTCATTCCTAATATGCTGACATGTGCTGTTATCAATATTTAAAACAGTTGAGTAAATTTTTTTTTCAGGATTATTTGATGAATAGAAAGATACAAAGATCATAATCTCTCTGAAATAAAAAGCTTTTGTAACACTATACACTATACCATTCAAAAGCTCTTTTTAAAATGTATATTATAGAAATTGTTCCTTTCATTTAGAGTGTTTTAAATTGATGTAAATGCATATATAATGTTACAAAAAATTTATATTTCAGATAACTGCTGTTCTTCTGAACTTTCTATTCAAAGAAACCTGAAAAAAAATCTACTCAGCTGTTTTCAACATTAATAATAAGGAATGTTTCTTGAGCACCAAATAGAATGATTTCTGAGGGATCATGTGACTGGAGTAATGCTGCTAAAGCTCCGCTTTGAAATAACAGGAATAAATTATATTTTCAAATAGAAAACAGTTAATTTAAATAGTAAAAATATTTCAAAATATTAATGCTTTTGGTGCATTTTGGATCAAATAAATGCAGGCTTCTTGAGCAGAAGAGAATTCTTTAAAAAAAAAACTCTACTGTTCAAACCTTTTGACTGTATATGTTAGATACAGTTGGAAGTAAAAAATATCAATAAAAAAAAAAAAAACAAACCCCCCCCCCCCCCCCAAAACAAAAAACACCCGAAATATTTAATAAGGGAGTCTGAGATGATTGGACAGTGATTTCACATTTCTTGTTGTATGAAGGCTAAATACCCAATAAAGGTGAACATTTATTTATTTGCACCATTTTCCCCTAAAATATTATATAGTTTTATAGGAGTAGGTTTCATAGAGTTGGCAAATAAATTTTTTATACATTTTTGTAGGTACAGACATCTGTTGTGGCCGTTCTTGGCCGTTTTTATGAAGCTTTTTTAATAGTGTTCATATCGATATCGGAATTATATTGTATCGACCGAAATTAAGAAATATATCATGATATAAATTTTGGCCATATCGTCCAGCCCTAGCTTAGACCTATAGGTTGAGTCTACATGAAACAAAACATGGAGAACCTGAGGCAGCAGACTTGGCAGGATGTTGGAATTTGCCAGTGGGCAGAAAGAAAGATGCAAATGTAGCGGTAACAGCAAGAGGTTATTTAAGGGAATAATTTTGGTCCTTTGATCCTTGTTCTTTGGTCTATCAAAATAGCTAAAGGGATAACTAGGTCACACTTGGTGGTCTTATCCAAAACCACCTGGACAGCAAACAGCCATCCTAATTTGTTGATGCTGCATGTGTTTTGATATTTCAGAGAGACTTTTCTCAGTTTCTTGTGAGACACTATAAAAGCAAACCAAGTCAATAATTGCTGTTGTACTCTGACTGTGTGGTTGGTTATTCTTCACATGCTTTATAAGGATCCCAAGACAAGCCTTTGCTGTCCTACTTTCGAGAACACAGGCCGCTTGGTGTGTGCTTCAGGTTAGAAGTATTTAGAGACTTTTGTGAGTATCAGTCACTGACAAGGATAACAAATCATCAATCATGTTAGTGTTTAATTAGCCGTCAAGATGGTTCAACTCCTTAGGGCAACACAGCTGAGGAAACCATTATTCACCTAGGAAATAATGAAGCTGTTTTTTTTGCATAAATGATTTTGAAAATAATTGGTCTGTTTCCTATTAAGTTGTTTGTCAGTTTAACAAATGTTTAGTGTATTTTTTGTAGTTGTAGTACTGACTGGTTTAATGAAATTCCTTTGGCTATATCAGGCTCATTAAAATCATCCTGTCAAGCGTGAATCAGCATAAATATTTCTTTAGTTTTGGCTATAAAGTAATCAAGAGACTACTCAAGATAATTACCTTACTATTTTACAAGTAATTAATATACAACCAAAAGCTCAAGATGATGTAGAGATAGAAATCATCATTCTGAGATCACATATCTAAAAATGCATTCTTGTTCATATTGCACATGCTTTGTACTTTGTTTGTGCGCAGAATAAGTTTATTTGTAGTCCAATTTTTTGTTGCAGGCAAGTGACATTTAAAGACCTTTTCTTGTTGCATATGGGTGTTGCTTTTTGTGGGCACTTTTGGTCCTGTGGACTTTTAGAAAATACACTTTTGTAGAGCACACTTATCACACTCTCATAGTTCATTGAATTTGTTCACTAAAAAGTTCAACAGTGAATATATACTGTATACATAAGGAGAATTGCCTTATCCTAAATACAAACCATTAAACTGTATTTTCACACTTTTTGAAAAATTTGACAAAATTACAGCTTGATTGAAAATTATGCACAATAAAAATAATGTTTTAAAGTGATATTTATCCAGATTTTTCTGTTTTCTTAATTAGCTCTTTGTATGACAAATAAACTGTTGTAATTTATGTGATTCTGTTTAATGCTATAAAATTAATTAATATAAATATGCAGGATCGTTTTCTTCTTCTTCATTTCCTGAGACAAGCACATGCATGCCATTTGGTAAGAGGATGGTCCAGCCACGGTAGCTGAAAAATATCTCTTATTCAAATAGGAGAGCGGAGAGAGTAATGACAGCGGCAGCGAGACATCTGGAGTTAATTCTCATAAATAAAAGCAAATATTTAAATCAAAAGTTGTTATAAGAACAACTATGTTCTGTTATTGCTGTTAATGCTGTAGTCTAATAATTTACAGTTTGTGTATTAAATGTTAAAAATGATTCAAATATATTGTTGAATGCCTATTATTAGCTGTTTTAACCTCAAATTTGAAAAACAAAAATCCACGTAAGTTACTTGCATTGCCAATACTCTTGATAGTATTTAGCAATACTAGCCATGACACATGCCAGTAAACAAATAATTTAAAATACTTCCTTTATGTTGATTCTACATTAATTTGGGGAATATTTACAGAAATATGTTTGAAAGGATATGAGTTTGTGTGAGCAAAACAGTCCAAAAGGGCAGAATCAACTGAATTATACAAACCCTCTGTGGCATGATGCTCGGATGGCCATGTTTGTGGTCAGTTATCTCATGGTGTGTGTTGCTCTATCCAGCCTTTGTGTAAAGTAAGATCTGCTGTCTCTATGTAGTCCTGGTTCTGTTTTTCCATCTCAAGCTCTAAAAGGTAGAACGAATTGTAAAGTCGGAATCCAATGGCATGGGCAAAGGTAAAATGCGTGTAGGTCTTTTACATGTGCTTCTGCAAAGTTCACTTAATTTATCAGGATTTAGTTTCAATTTGATTCTAGCTCCGTGTTCAATCTGACTTCAATTTTTAAGCGATCATTACATTTAGACTGTATTTCTTATTAAGAACTGATCACAAAATCGATTATGTAATAATTTAGATTAGATTTAGATTGATTATTCTGGACAGCCCATACTTTCAATCATTCATTCATCAGGGACCCAATGTTATATTTGAGTGTTAAACACATTGTGCTCATAGAACACACACTATAGTTGTTTGTGCTACTACACTAGACTATTTGAGTTTATTCTCAAAAAAAAAAAACAGTGATGGATTTTTACTGTAAGTTGTTTTATGAAAGTACGTAGGTTAAAAGTTGTAGATCTTTTTGTGTAAAATTAAATACCTGTAATACTGACATGTCCATCAATTTCAAATTACTGTGTGACTATTTTGACTTTGTTCTTCGGATTTCTGTCGTCACGGATTTCGCAAGCAAACTACACTTTTTTGGTCAAAAGCAGCAGTAGGGGGCAGATTTAAAAAGGTATTAGCAACCTACGTCTTCTAACTAAATCAACTGGTGATTTTTGTAATCGATACCCTCCTACCATTGCGAGACTCCAAATGACGACATCGGTTCTCTGATGACGGAATCCAATAAAAGACATAGCACTCATTATACTTCGCCCACGCCATTGATTCCGTCATTGTGTCAAATTGGGTGGACTTTACAAAGGCAAACCACTGTGTGATAATCAGAAGCACAATCTCTCTCTTTTTCTCTCTAATTATAATCAAGAGCATTTTATTACTCATAAACTTGTCATTCACACATTCCTTTGGTTTCATGGCCAGGAGACCTTTTCCATCACTTCAGCACTATCATTAGTGCAGTATGATAATTTGACTGATGTTTTCTGGCATGGCTGTCCATCACATCATGTAGATGTGACCCTAAGCAGAGCAGTTAGAGTCCAGCTGGCACTCAGTGGCTGATCTTCCCCGACATCTCCCCAGAACCCCGCTGAGTTCCAGACCCTCTGCATAGCAGGTCTCCTGTCAATTCTTTTAATTTGTTATGAATTTCTTTCTGCTGACAATAGCACAACATAAGACCAAATCTGGTGTCTCAAACAGTATACTCACATCATGTTTACTAGTTTCATTTGTGGAACAATGGACATTTAAATGTTAGGTCCATTGAATGATGATGCCAAGTCTGCCAAGGAATTAAAATACGAGAATGTGTCTGGCTGTCATGATTTTCTGTACACACATGGTACCATGATGAATTGAATTGTCCTCTTTTGTTCATTACTATCCAGGGACTGCTTCCTGGGTCACCAAAAGTCAGTAAATGCACAGTAAGTGCACTTCCTAAAGACCAATGGGAGGCACATTGGAAGTCTTGTTCTGAGCACACACCGAGCAGGCAGCCACGAACTGCCTGATATCCTTGGCCATGGATGGCAGCCAACGACCTCTGGACTCCTGTGTGACAGGCCAACCTGGATGAGTGACCCCACTGGATTACTTCAGAGCACAGTTTGGTGGGAACAAACAGGCTGCCCGCTGGACCCCCCATCGGCACTGGGCTTTTACACAAAGCCTCCTCTACACGTCTTTCGATGTCCCAGGAGAGGGATGCCACCCCCCAAAGCCAGCCTGACCACCAACAACTCCTGATTGCCTATGTCGTAATTCCATTCTGAGGGACTAAGGTGGTGGGAGAAGAAGGCAAAAGGATGCACCCTCCCATCCTGGCGTGACGCTGTGATAGGACCACGCCTAGTCCGACATCAGAGGCATCCACGTTCAGGATCTGGAATAGACAAGACATGAGCAGAGATAAACCGAGACTTTAATTTATCAAAATCCTCCTGTGCGCCATCATTCCATTTGAACGGTACCATGGGAGAGATGGGTGCTGTTAAGGGTGCAGCAATCTGACCAAAGTTTCGGATTAAATGCCAATAAAAGTTGACAAACCCCAGGAACCGCTGTAGAGCCTTACGAGAGTCAGGAGCTGACCACTCGGCAATGGCCCTTACTTTACAGGGGTCCTCTTTGATCTCTCCCGCAGAAATGATGAACCCCAAAAACAACTGACTGGGCATGGAAGACGCACTTCTCCACCTTGACAAAGCTGGTCCTCCCGCACCATTGAAGCATCTGCAAACATGCTGATTGTGTCCTGGGGAACGGGAAAATTCCAAGATATCATCGGATCACAAAAGACAACACGATTGATCATCAGTCGTTCATTAACCAGGGCCCTGGACACAGCTGGGTCATTGGTCGACCAAACAGTAAATGACCGGTAACTCAATTGTCCCTTGGGTGTTTTGAAAGCTCTCCACTCAAGTCTTCCCACTCAGCCCCCTCACCTTGTGAATCAGTGATAGGCATTCCATGGTCAAGCTTGTGACGACCTTGCTCCCTTCAAAAGCTCAAAGGCGACGACACCATCTCTGACGGAAATCATGGCAAGGAACTCTGAAAGCATGCTGAAAGACGGTTTACAGTCCAGATAGTGTAAAAATTTAGGCACAATTATCTGTATGATCGACTTCGGTAAGTTAATTTTATTTATAAAGCACATTTAAATTCAGCTTACACTGACCAAAGTGCTGTACAAAACAATCATAAAATACAGTAAAGTATAAAATAAAATACAAATTAAAATCCAAGATAACAATACTAATCCATAAATTAAAAATCAGGAAAGGCCATAGAATAAAGATGCGTTTTAAGTCTAGACTTAAAAAGCGAAATAAACAGAGCACTCTCAATGTCAGGTGGCAACTGATTCCATAAACGTGGAGCAGCTACTGCAAAGGCTCTGTCACCTTTAAACTTAAGTCGTGAACATGGGACATTTAAAAGAGCTGTATTAGCAGATCTGAGGGACTTAGGAGCAGAATTAAATGAGATAAGATCAGAAATGTATGATGGGGCTTGTACATTAAGTGCTTTAAAAACAATCAACAAAATTTTGAATTGAATTCTAAAGGAGACCGGAAGCCAGTGGAGCGACGCTAAAATTGGAGTGATATGATCACGTTTTTTTGCACCAGTTAACAATCTGGCCTCTGCATTCTGGACCATCTGCAAACAAGCCAGTGAAGATTGAGGAAGACCTCCGATAGCCACTGAAATTGTCCTGGATTTAAGTTATGACTTAAACCACGATAATGCCGTATCCTTAATACCTACCCAGTGTTCAAGGCGTGACAAAAGAATGTCGTGATCAACTTTGTCAAAAGCGGCACTTAAATTCATTAAAACCAAAACTGCATTTTCACCAGAGTCAACCGCAAGTTGCAAATCATTCATCACTTTTAGCAAAGCCGTTTCAGTGTTATGATAGGTTGTAAAACCTGATTGAAATGGTTCAAATACTAGAGTCGAATTTGAAAACAGAAGTATCTGTAATTGGACAACTTTTTCCATAACGTTTGAAAGAAAAGGCAATTTGCATTGTACGCATTATGCTTACAATGATTTTGGGAAATGCATCCCTGTTGTTGATCTTGGCAGAATACAGGTGCATCTCAATAAATTAAAATGTCTTGGAAAAGTTTATTTATTTCAGTAATTCAACTCAATTGTGAAACTCAGGTGTATTATTAAATAAATTCATGCACACAGACTGAAGTAGTTTAAGACTTAGGTTATTTTAATTGTGATGATTTTGGCTAACATTTAACAAAAACCTGTTAAACAAGTAATTAATCAGCGCAAACCTATTAACATATTAAAACGCAAACCTATTATTTTTTTGTAAATTTTGTAAACTTATTTATCTATTTATTTATTGATTGCTTAAATGATTGATTGAATGTTTTAGTATTTTTTTTATTTATTTATAAATAATCATTAATCAGTGGCGCTGACGTCATTGTAAGGCTCGATCCCAAGGTCCACTGCGATTTTCCACTTGGTAAGTAGAACCATAGACATATAAATACAAAATATATAGGTATTTATTATGTCTATGAGTAGAACAGTTAATTAATACAGATGGGAACAGTCCTTAAATTTACGGAACAAAAGTTGTGTTTAGAACCTTTAGAAGTGCAAGGTAGTTTCGTGATGCAGTAAATGACAGCCAGACATTATAAAAATATAACTTGATGCACCAAATGTGTAGTAGGCTAGCTAAGTTAGCTAATTAAGTTCACGTTAGTTAGTTTTTTTTCACATATAATCATGCAAGGTAATATCATAGGAGATTGTATGCTTTTTAGTTATGATGTGTTTTCAGTTACCCATATTACAGTAGCTCACAACACTAGCCATTTATAAATGTTCAGATGAAGAACAATGTTGCCAGATTGGTTTGTTTTACAGCAATTGTTCAAAATCTACACAAAATTATAGTCAACACACAAATCTTACCAATAATAAACCATACAAATTCATTCATAGCGACAACAATATTGTGGCTCATCACAATTTTTCAATATGTCATAATAAAGCAAATTAAGTGTTCTTCTCTAAAGAAGGCTATGTTGTAAACTATTTCCCATGTCTGTCATTTGCCTTAAAGAAATAAAAGGGTACAACAGAAATATCAAAATTCCACCTGTCCAAGGCCATTTATCCCACGTAGTACAACTCAAAACCAATCAAAAACTGCCTAATCTGCCAACACTGATGAAGAAAATACTGGTAAACATGTAAGGAGTTCAATTCTGAATATTTGTTTTTTTCTCTTATCAGGTCCTTCAAATTTGCCAGCTTTCAACATTCTCCTTTATTTTTACCCCCCCCCACACACACACACACACACACACACAAAAACAAGGCACTTTTAAGAGCCACGTCCGTCTTGTTAACCTGGACTTGTCTCTCTCTGTAGCTCGCTCGCTCTTTTCTCTCTATCTCTCTCTGTTTACATCTGTAGCTGCCGTATCTGTCCATCTTTGTTGTAAGTCTTTCTGTCTGTTTGTGTTTCTGCCCATCACCATGAGTGATTCAGAACTCCAAGAACAGTTTATGAAGCTTGATAAATTGGTTGATCATCAAGAACTCAATGATGAGCTCCAAAGTCTTGATGACTTGCTTGGTGAGCTGCAGGAAGAGGAGGAAACGGCACCAGTAAAGACACCTGAACCAAGGGTGCATTGGAGAAAGAGAGACATTGATGGAAACATTGTCTATGCAAGGCCAAGATCAATCAGGATCAGTCTAATAAGGGTCAGTATAGTTTTTCATTCAAGATATATTGAATATCTACATTGATTAGGCACTTATGAATGTATCAAACAAAGAATATATCAGGGAAACAATCAAACCACAACCACTCATTTGATTTTTGACATGAAAATAAATTGATTACATACAGTATTTGTGTAAAGCAGTATAAACTACACTAAATTGTTGGTCTTGGTAAGGCTGTGCAGTTTGTTCTGAGTGTGTTGTCAGTGGCCAACCAGCTTGTTTCTTTTTTAATGATCTGCTTCTACAGCAAGCATTCTTATTTGCTTTCATCATCTATATGACACCTTATAGATACCTGCAAGTAATTTGACTGTCCACAGTTAGGTTTGGAAAATAAAAAAGTCTGCTAGTCCTTCTCTCTAGCTTAACGTTAAACAGTGAGCTTTATGTAATAAGGGAGGTAAAATTGTGCCACTAGCCTTGGGACAAGTTGAAAATGTTGTAAATGTTTTTTGTTGTTTTCTTCTGGTACAGCTGATCACATTCGGAAAACTGATCCTCCCACCAATGCTCCTGACAGTAACTGTGAGGTGGCCTTTGCTCCAGAGACTGTTGGTGTGTACTTCATTGTGTAAATTACATTTTCACAGCCAAAGGCACCGATGCAGTAACACTTTAATATAATATATATATTATATATACGTTATTATGGAATTTTTTTAACAGTCTTTAGCATATGTTGTTATCCAAGCGACTTACAATGAGACACTAGAAGCATCAAAACTACCAAAAGCAACAATATGTTCTGCAATGACAATCTCAGTTAGCCTAACCATGTACACGTAGGCAAGGTTATATAATAATAAGATATATATATATGTATATATTATATCCTATATATAACGTATATATATAATACTTATATATCCAGGGGGAAAAAAGTATTTAGTCAGCCACAAATTGTTCAAGTTCTCCCACTTAAAAAGATTAGAGAGGCCTGTAATTTTCATCATAGGTATACCTCAACGATGAGAGACAAAATGAGAAAAAAAAATCCAGAAAATCAAATTGTAGGATTTTTAAAGAATTTATTTGCAAATTATGGTGAAATAAGTATTTGGTCAATAACAAAAATTCATCTCAATACTTTGTTTTATACCCTTTGTTGGCAATGACAGAGGTCCAACGTTTTCTGTAAGTCTTCCCACACTGTTGCTGGTATTTTGGCCCATTCCTCCATGCGGATCTCCTCTAGAGCAGTAATGTTTTGGGGTTGTCGCTGGGCAACATGGATTTTCAAATCCCTCCAAAGATTTTCTATGGGGTTAAAATCTGGAGACTGGCTAGGCCACTCCAGGACCTTGAAATCCTTCTTACGAAGCCACTCCTTTTTCCCGGGCGGTGTGTTTGGGATCATTTTCATGCTGAAAGACCCAGCCACGTTTCATCTTCAATGCCCTGCTGATGGAAGGAGGTTTTCACTCAAAATCTCACGATACATGGCCCCATTCATTTTTTTGTTTACACGGATCAGTCGTCCTGGTCGATTTGCAGAAATACAGCCCCAAAGCATGATGTTTCCACTCCCATGCTTCACAGTAGGTATGGTGTTCTTTGAATGCAACTCAGCATTCTTTCTCCTCCAAACACTACAAGTTGAGTTTTTACCAAAAAGTTCATTTTGGTTTCATCTGACCATATGACATTCTCCCAATCCTCTTCATCCAAATGCTCTCTAGCAAACTTCAGATGGGCCTGGACATTTACTGGCTTAAGCAGGGGGACACGTCTTGCACTGCAGGATTTGAGTCCCTGGCGTTGCAGTGTGTTACTGATGGTAGCCTTTTTTACTTTGGTCCCAGCTCTCTGCAGGTCTTTCACTAGGTCCCCCTGTGTGGTTCTGTGATTTTTGCTCACAGTTCTTGTGATTATTTTGACCCCACGGTGTGAGATCTTGCGTGGAGCTCCAGATCGAGGTAGATTATCAGTGGTCTTGTATTTCTTCCATTTTCTAATAATTGCTCCCACACTTGATTTCTTCACACCAAGCTGCTTACCTATTGTAGATTCAGTCTTCCCAGCCTGGTGCAGGTCGACAATTTTGTTTCTGGTGTCCTTTGACAGCTCTTTGGTCTAGGCCATGGTGGAGTTTGGAGTGTGACTGTTTGTGGACAGGTGTCTTTTATACTGATATACTTTTTCAAACAGATGCCATTAATACAGGTATCGAGTGGAGGACAGAGGAGCCTCTTATAGAAGAAGTTACAGGTCTGTGAGAGCCAGAAATCTTGCTTGTTTGTTGGTGACCAAATACTTATTTTACCGAGAATTTACCAATTAATTCTTTAAAAATCCTACAATGTGATTTTCTGGAATTTTTTTTTTTTCCTCATTTTGTCTCTCATAGTTGAGGTATTCCTATGATTAAAATTACAGGCCTCTCTTATCTTTTTAAGTGGGAGAACTTGCACCATTGGTGGCTGACTAAATACTTTTTTTCCCCACTGTATATATATATATAATTCTATATATATATACTAGATCATATATAAAGTAGAAGTTATGAATGGCCGGTAACTTACAAATTTAGTAGCCAAATTGGCTGGTGAGTGAAAAATTTAATTCTCACTCCCTGTATACAGGTATATATATATATATATCTAATATATATATATAATATATATATAATCTAGTCTATAATTAATATATAGTAAAGTGTTTTTTTTTTAAATATTCAATAACTATTTAACGAGAGTGTTTTTCTGCAAGATCTCCAGCACTCACTCAGATGATGAGGCATCACCTCTTGGAACCTCAAGAGATCCTCTCCGAGCTTCCTCGAACTGGAGCACACGACAAAGTCTCTTTTCAGAGAGGTGGAGGGCAGAGAGACCCCGTCTGGTGAACACCGCTGCGGCACAAGAAAATGTGGCAACACGCATCTGCCAACAGTGTGGGAGCAATCCAGCTGCTGTCCGGTGTTGTGACTGTCAACAACGCCCCTTCTTCTGTGCTGAATGTGACGTCAGCATGCACACCAGACATGTTCTCCATGACTGCTGGATTCTACCAGCCATTGCCTCCAACAACTTTTGTTGTAGATAAGGCTCTTTTCCATTGTGGTAAGTTCTGGTTTGTGACTGTACAACATAAATATCATTCTAAAATATCGTTAGGCCTCATAAGCTTTACTATTTAAATAATGCCTTTTTGTCTCTTATTGTTTGATATTTAATTTATGTGGACACTCCGTGTCAGTGAGCTTTTTGAGCATCTCTTGTATACTTTTTCAGCAATGTACTTCATTACCATTGACCCTTACAATGTTATACTACTCATTCAATACAAATTTATCTTAATTTTCCTCATTATGTACACACAGCACCCCATATTGACAGAAAACCACAGAATTGTTGAAATTTTTGCAGATTTATTAAAAAAGAAAACTGAAATATCACATGGTCCTAAGTATTTAGACCCTTTGCTCAGTATTTAGTAGAGCACCCTTTTGATCTAATACAGCCGGATCGTTTTGGGAAATATGCAACAACGGTTTTTCACACCTTGATTTGGTATCCTTGCAGATCTCTCCATTTCGGGAGATGAATGTTGGATGGTAACGTTGGTTGACAGCCCATTTTTATGTTCTCCAGAGAGCCAATTGGGTTTTAATCAGGGCTCTGGCTGGGCCATTCAGACAGTTAAAAAAACACAGGTTTGGTTTGAGCCCTCTTCGTTAGTTTCGCTGTGTGCTTAGTCCATTGTCTTGTTGAAGTCAACCTTCGCCCATCTGAGGTCCTGATCAGTCCTGGAGAAGGTTTTCATCCTGGATATCCCTGTACTTGTCCGCATTCATCTTTCCCTCGATTGCAACCAGTCGTCCTGACCCTGCAGCTGAAAAACACCCCCACAACATGATGCTGCCACCACCATGCTTCAAAGTTGGGACTGTATTGGACAGGTGATGAGCAGTGCCTGGTTTTCCCCACACATACCACTTAGAATTAAGGCCAAAAAAGTTCTATCTTGGCCTCATCCAACCAGAGAATCTTATTTCTCACCATCTTGAGTCCTTCAGGTGTTTTTTTAGCAAAACTCCATGGGGCTTTCATGTGTCTTGCACTGAGGACAGGCTTCCGTCGGGCCACTCTGCCATAAAGCTCCGATTGGTGGAGGGCTGCAGTGATGGTTGAGTTTCTACAACTTTCTCCCATCTCCCATTCTCCCACTGCATCTCTGGAGCTCAGCCACAGTGAGATCTTTGGGTCTTCTTTACTCTCTCACACAAGGCTCTTCTCCCCCGATAGCTCAGTCTAGGAAGGGTTCTGGTCGTCCCAAACGTCTTCCTTAAGGATTATGGAGGCCACTGTGCTACTAGGAACCTTAAGTGCAGCAGAAATGTTTTTTTAACCTTGGCCAGATCTGTGCCTTGCTACAATTCTTTCTCTGAGCTCTTCAGGCAGTTCCTTGACCTCATGATTCTCATTTGCTCTGACATGCACTGTGATCTGTAAGGTCTTATATAGACAGGTGTGTGGCTTTCCTAATCTAGTCCAATCAGTATAATCAAACACAGTTGGATTCAAATGAAGGTGTAGAACCATCTAAAAGATGATCAGAAGAAATGGACAGCACCCTGAGTTAAATAGAATGAGTGTCACAGCAAGGTCTGAATACTTAGGACCATGTGATATTTCAGTTTTTTTTTTTTTTTTATTAATCTGCAAAAATGTCAACAATTTTGTTTTTTCTCTGTCAATATGGGTGCTGTGTGTACATTAATGAGGAAAAAATGAACTTAAATGATTTAGCACATGGCTGCAATATAACAAAGTGAAAAATTTAAGGGTGTCTGAATACTTTCCATACCCACTGTATATATATACACATATATATATATATATAATAGTAGATATAATATTATATATTACTAGTAATACGTTTAGTCATCAATAATTGTAATTGTTAATGTTATTGTAATTTTGTCCCACCTATTTCTTCTCAGCAACAACAACAACAACCACAAATGATGTTGATGCCTTGGCTAGCAGAAAAGCTGTTTGATGTAATGTATTTCTTGTACGTTATTAGCTGTTGGTTTCCTTAATTTTAATAGACTTGCAAGATCTCCACAGACTGTTTTCAGAAAAGTTTTTTTGAGTGGGAGGCTGTGCGATATAAGGGTGGACAAAATCTGCAAGGAAGAGCCCTTCATCTGTCCTGCGTGCACCCCAGTTATGCTGGCAGTTTCAGTAGATGGAAACCGCAAGCATTACCGTTTCAAGAATGCAGCTAGGTATTCCAAACTGTGTATAATGTCACACTGTTGAAACAATATTAATAAGAAAAAAATCTCTTTAATGTGCACAAAGTAAAATTAGATTACAAGGTATCATAAACTTTTGTGAACCTGTTCTGTACATGTTTTTTTTTTTTTTAGATCTGAGGAACAGGCCATCTTTAAAGACGTCTTTATAGCTAAGGATGAAGATGTGACCAGATTTGTGGACTACATTCACAAGACATCCAAACATGTAAAATCGCAGATGATTAGACTATATATAGGACTACAATTACCTCCTACTGAAGATTTTGTTTAGGAGAGTCTTATTTTCATCAACCATTTTCCATATTATAGGTCAGTGGAAGAGGTGTTTGTGTAGGGGAGTGGTCAGCAGCCAGAGAGACCTCCCAAAGGTCTGCCAGCAAGGTAGACGAGGAGGGATTGGAGCTTGCAGTGTGTCGGCACGGAGTGCTGCTCTGTGCTTTAAATATGTACAGGGGAAATGTTTGCCTATCCCCTGTACCTGCGAGAAAAGTTGGCCAGTAGGCAAATCACTTTTTTTTGTATGGATGTGACCTGCAAATATTGGCCCTACCTCCAAAGAGTTGCAAAAAGCTGCCCAGAGCTCCAGCACCTTTTTATCATGTAGCCATTCCTTTCGGTATTCCATGCCAAAGCATATGATTTTAAATGCGAGGTAGGTGAACTTTGCTATGTGATTATCTAAACTGAAAATCTGCAAATAAATTTCAAAACTTTCTTAGCATTGTGTTATTTTATTTTTTATTTATTTTCTATTGTTAACCAGGTGAAGTGGAGAGGTTCATATCAGGATGGGGCTGGTTTAACACTAGGGGAGGAGGTGGAACAGTGCAATGCTTTCCTCTCTAGGATTGCAGTGACCACAAAACACATGTCCAAAGCAGGTAAAATGATCACATACTGCACTACTTACATCATTATATAATAAGTAGGGGGAATATGGTAACATGATATTTTCTGTGTTTGCAGGACGCTCAGACATGCTGACTCTCATGGCCATGCGCTGGAATCAGCAAAAGTTCAACAATTTGGCCACCGCACTGACTCGGCGATATCAGAAGGTAATGACATCAGTAGAATTTGTTTTAGATGTTCAGTAATGTATGTTATTAGTGTTTGAAGCTGTGCATTGAACATTTGGTTCTTGTTTTTGTTCTATCAGTCATTGCTTGTCATTGCAGACCACAAAAGCTCTGCAAAGCCAGTTGAAAAACCTAGAGTCCATGAAAGTGGAACTTGCAGTGACAGAGAGCCAATTGGAAGACTGGGTCAATGATGTAAAGGAGTGGGCAGACGGTGAGGAAATGACTAATATATATATATATAATTTTTTGTCTATATATATCTATATATTATATACTGTTATATATATATATATCTAATATATATATATTACTAGTAGTAATACATTTAGTCATCAATAATTGTAATTGTTAATGTTATTGTAATTTTGTCCCACCTATTTCTTCTCAGCAACAACAACAACAACCACAAATGATGTTGATGCCTTGGCTAGCAGAATTGAGGTGCTGGTGGCAAGTATCAAGAGACGTTCCCAGCGTCTCTATAAAGATACAGATGGCAACAAAGGTCGTGCCAGGATCCGCCGCAAGATCAGGGAGGAGAAGGGGATCCTGACATCAGTTGTAGAGAAATACAACAAAATTGTTCCAAACACAGAAACTCTGTGCTTGGAAACCATTTTGTCTGGTGAGACAGCTTGGCCATGGCAGCTACCACACAGTGGTATGTACACTAGTCTTCTGACAATTCTTATACATAATTGACATTACCCACAATGCTTCAAATGTCAATCTGCAGCCCCAAATGATTTTAAAGATTCTTTGAAGGTTGATGCATGACGTAAGTTTTTCTTGTGGATTCCAGACTCTGTCAATCTAAGGACAAAGAGAAAGGCATTTGACATCATCATGTCAGTAAGGAGACTTCAGGAGGAGCAGAAGATTCTTGTTACAGAGATGGACAACCATTGGAAATATCTTTCAACTCGTGCTGAGACCCTCAGAGAACTGTCCTGCTTGTTGGCCAGTGAGACACTGAAAAGTATGTATTTGTAATATATGGCACAAACATAAGCATAGGGTTGCCCCTGACCAAAGATTGTCCTGGAAAATGGGTTTATTTTATTGTACCACAAGTGGCTGTAGCTGTATAAGCCATCATTACACTTTGCCCAAATCTCTCTCCGATTGGTAGCTGAAAGTTTGCAATCTTGCTTTCTTGGAGTTGTCCTTGAAACTCTTTCAGTGTTCCAATTTTGAATTTCCTGCCCCACATATGTAATAACTATCTAATAACTGCGGGGACCAGCCATGTCATCCATAATATCTGTCTGTGAGAGTCACCACACACTGTGGAGTTTGTTTGTTTGGGTTTTTTTCTGCAACTGCACAACCAATCCAAATTCAGAATCAGAATCAGAATGAGCTTTATTGCCAGGTATGTTTACACATACGAGGAATTTGTTTTCGTGACAGAAGCTTCCACAGTGTAACAGAATGACAGTGACAGAACAAAAAACACAGATAATAAAAAATAGAACAAGTAAATAAGGAATAAAAATATATAAATTGACAGTTGTATATGCAGGTATATTACACTTTATTAGTCCAACTATGTCCAATTTAGTCCAAATTAGTCCAACTATGACTTTTCTGACAGACTAACATTGTTGCGTTACTATTAGGGGGCAGCCCTAATAAACATACACAACAATGATTACTGTTTATAAAGTTTTTAAGGGAGGCTTAATGTTATTTTGTTATTTTATTCTTCTTTTAAGATTTGCAATGTGGCCTAAGTGAAGAGGTTTTGAAAGGTCTGCAGAGCATCATCCACAGAAAGCAACGTAAAATCAGAGATATGAAGGTGCAAGCAAGAGAAGTTTTGTCTGGAGCAGAGAACATCAACTTCTTAAACAAATCGTCAGCTGATGACTTTGACAATGACTTCGAAATTTCTGATGACGAACTGTAATCCACAAGACTGTGACACCTTTTTTTTTCTTCTTGACAGTGACCTTGACCTTAACCCTGAATCTAAAGTGTGTAATAAAATCTGCTTTTCATCACCTTATAAATATTACCAAAGTGTAGTGTCTTTTTTTCACATACATAGAAATGAATGCATGCATGCCTCTACAACCAGTCTGGTGGAAATTAAGTGCATTATTGTAAGGCTAAGTCATGTACTGTACTAAAGTACAGATTTGAGGTACTTGTACTCTAGATGATTTGTTTCTTCTCATGCCACTGTGTATTTCTACTAGGCTACAGTTCAAAGAAATTTTTTTTTTACTGAACTTGACAGCACATGAAGAGCTTATAAAATATAACATTTTGGTATAAATAAAACTACTCAGTAGTTTATACCTACAGTATAAGTACAGCCAAAACAATTAGTCAATTGGCAAAAAATTATTTGGCAACTAATTTGTTTATAAGTTGATAAATAAATTATAAGAGATAAGAGACATGGAATAAGCAGATTCTAATAGAGACATAGACAAGCAAGACAAAGAAAACCATTATGATAAAGGAGGAATAATTATTTCCCAACACTAAATGCAAGTTCATCCATTGCCATTTGGCTAAAGGAAAATGAATGATATATAATGAAATTATCAATATGTTGCCTAGACATGCAACTTTAAAATATTTGTGTAAAATTTTACTGTATTTCTGTATTCTGTTTTCAGAGTCTCACAGTACCATCAAAACCTAGCACAAGCATGTTGTAAATATAGAAAGGGGCACAAATAAATAAAAATGTTCAGGCATAAATGTGACAACAGTTTGTTCTCCATGATAAAGATAGTACATCTGTATAGGTTTTATTGCCCTTCCACCCCCAGCGGACCAGTAGCGCCCCCTGGAAGAGGAAAAAAACTGCACATTTCAAAGTCCAATAAGCATATCAAAGAGAAAATCAGCAGGACAACTACTTATGCTATGTTTAATAAATAATGTTGGACACAGTTTTCTCACATATACAGAAAGTTTGTAAAAACGTGTTTTAAAAAGTGTTCTTGGTAAAATACCAAATTTCAACGTGGCTCTCAAATATATTATAAAGGTTTGCACAATGAACATATTTAGATATCCCTTTGTTCACTAAAGATAGTATTTACTTCATTTAATTACTAAAATACTTTTAAACTACATTACCCATAAGCCTTTGCCACTCTATTGATGGGACATGGCGCTGAAAATTGTAGTTCATTGAAGTGTGTACTTGCGCTGTAGGGTTAGGGTTAGGATTTCGGTAAAAGGGTAATTTCTTGCAACATAGCAATACCTCATTGTTCAATGACACTATGACTGAAGTCATAATGACAGTAAAACATAGTTTGCAACATGAAGCATCTTGTATTTTTGCCTAAAAGTTAGTCCAGTTTTTTTCATCAATAAAAGGAACTTCCATGCTGCTTGCAAGACACCATTTTAACTTTGCCTACATCATATTGGTCATGGAATAGACTACTTAGCATTGCAATGGAATTAAATAGTTAATAAAACATGTCTTACCACACAGTGCAAGGCAACCAGTGGACTTTCAATTCTGCTTTTCCCTACACACACACACACACACAAAGTAATAATTATTTTAGCTGTTTAAGCAATCACTGGATATGGCATAAAATATTGTTTTATTATCTTTAAAGGCCAGAATCAGTCACTGAGACAAGTAAACGTCTCGGTTACGTATGTAACCCTCGTTCCCTGAAGGAGGGAACGGAGACGTCACGTCGGAGGACCGACGAAATTGGGATCTCGCTTAGAGAGACCAATCTACTTCGATTGTAAACTAAACGAGCCAATTCACATTGGAATGCGATTATTGCATCCAGCTGCCACAGATCACAGCGTGAGCATAAGTAGGCAGCAGATGCAGCGCATATTCATCTTTTTTCGCTGAGGAGCCGATCCGGTGACCCGGCCGCTCAGCGGTGGTACAGGAGCTGTGGCGACGGGATGTGACGTCTCCGTTCCCTCCTTCAGGAACTCGTAACCGAGACGTTCCCTTTCAGTCGGTCACTCTCGACGTCACGTCGGAGGACCGCCGAAATTGGGATCCTACCAAAAGGCCACAGCTACCTCCCCTTCCAGTGTCTTGTGGAAGCCACCTGCGCCCCTATTTTCTGGCATAGGCCAGTGCTTCTTCACAAGAGGACCAGCTACTGCTGCAATGGCACTACCCAATGAGTAAGACTGGATAACACTAGGAAAACGTACCCGTTCTACTTGGAACAGGGGCGTTACGGAAGCTCGAACCTTCCCGAAGGAGGTTTCGGTAGCAATACACATATGGACATCCCTTATGTGCATATGGAAGAATGGAGGTGATTTAACCCTCTTGGAATGGCAGAAGTCTGCCGGGGAAACACGGGCTCAAGGTTATACCGTGGACTTTACACATATGAGATCCACTTAGGTCTTACATATGGAACCCAGCCTTCTACCGGTTCTCGAGTATTCAGCGAGTGAAGGCCTGGCGCCGGACGCTCCGCCACGTCTGGCTGCCGAGGGGACGGAGGAACTCAACAGGGTCTACTGTATGGACTCTCTGGAGTGATTTTGCAAGCCGACCCGAAGCTGGGGCCTCTCAGTGCTTCTACCTGTTTGAGGTGAGAACATAGGAGGATACTGGCTCCACAAGAAGGCTATAGAATCTAGCGAATTTGTTAGGGGTCGCCCAGCCCGCAGCCCAACAGATATCTGTAAGCGAGCGCCACGAGCCAGCGCCCAGGAGGATGCAACACTCCTAGTGTGAGCTCGCAACCTGAGCGGGCAGGTCACACCCTGTGCCTGATAAGCCAGGGTGATGGCATCCACTATCCAGTGGGCCATCCTCTGCTTTAAGACGGCATTCCCTTTTTGCCGGCCTCCGTGACAGACAAAGAGGTGGTCTGAGGTCCTGAAGTTTTGCGTCCGGTCTACGTAGCACCTTTAGGCTCGGACGGGACAGAGCAAAGCTAGGGCTGGGTCGGCCTCCTCCGAGGTCAGCGCTTGGAGGTTCACCACCTGATACCTGAAAGGAGTAGCGGGAACCTTGGGCACGTAGCCGGCCCGGGGCCTCAGGGTTACCTGGGAATCCTCCGGCCCGAACTCTAGGCGAACTAATCGTTGACCGGAAATGCGTGCAGGTCCCCTACCCTCTTTATGGAGGCCAATGCCAGCAGGAGCAAAATCTTCATCAAAAGAAATTTCAGCTCGACCGCCTGCAAAGGCTCAACTGGGCCCTGCTGTAGTGCCGTGAGCACCAGACTCAGGTCCCAGGGGTATAGAAGGGGGCCGGGATTATTTAAAAAACCTTCTCGCCCCCCTAAGTAATCTGACGACCAAGTCATGCTTCCCCAACGACCTCCTTCTACGGGGTCGTGGTTAGCATCAATCGCGCGCATAAACTTTAAGGGTTGAGGGAGACAGCCTTCGCTCCAGCCCTTTCTGCAAGAAGGACAGCACAACTCCGATCGGCATCTCCGGGGGTCTTCTCGATGAGAACAACACCACTCAATGAACAGGTTCCACTTCAAAGCGTAAGCGTGTCTCGTAGACAGTGCTCTTGCTGAAGTGATGTGTCAACTACCCCCTTGGGGTAGGCCCCTAGAACTCCGCGTCCCGTCCAGCCAGCCATAAGGTTCCAGAGGTCTGGACGCGGGTGCCAAAGGTGCCCCGTCTCTGAGTCAGTAAATCCTTCCTCAGAGGAATTGGCCAGGGAGGGGCTGTCGCGAGGAGCATTAGTTTCCGGAACCAGGTCCGGTATGCCAATAGGGCGCCACCAGCAGGACCTGCGCCTCGTCCTCCCTGACTTTGCACAGGACCTGTGCCAGAAGGCTCACTGGGGGAAACGCATACTTGCGAAGGCCCCGCGGCCTGCTGTGTGCCAGAGCGTCCGTGCCGATTGTTCCATCGGTCAGGGCGAAGAACAACTGGCATTGAGAGGTTTCTGGAGAGGCAAACAGGTCTACCTGAGCGGTTCCGAAACGTCCCCCAAACCAGCTGTACCGTCTGGGGATGGAGTCGCCATTCTCCCGGGCGCACAGCTCGGGACAGCTCGTCGGCTGCCCGTTGAGCAGCCCAGGAATGTGAACAGCACGAAGCGACCTCAGATGCTTCTGACTCCAGAGGAGGAGGTGGCGGGCGAGTTGCGATAAGAGACGGGAGCGCAGACCATTTTGTCGGTTGATGTACGCAACGGTCGCTGTGTTGTCCGTGCGGACTAGTACATGCGTGCCTCGTAAGCACCCTTTAGAGACGGCTCAGGGCAAGGTGCACTGCCAGCAACTCGAGGCGGTTGATGTGCCAGTGCAGTTGGGGTCCCGTCCAAACCCCTGACACTGCAAGTCCGTTGTACTTGGCCCCCCAGCCGGTGGTTGAGGCATTTGTGCAAACCACAGCATGCCTGGAGACCTGCTCCAGGGGCACTCCTGCCCGGAGGAACGCAAGGTCTGACCACGGGGTGAAGGTTTGGCGGCAGGCCGTTGTAACTTGGACCCGGAAGGTGCCGCATTGCCACGCCCACCTCGGGACTCGGCCATGGAGCCTGTGCTGAAGCGGTCTCATATGAAGCAGCCCGAGCGGCGTGACAGCGGCTGTGGTTGCCATATGCCCCAGGAGCCTCTGAAGTAATTTCAGTGGGACCGCCATCCTGCTCTTGAATGTATTCAAGCAGTTAAACACCGACTGAGCACGTTCCTGCGTGGGGCGTGCTGTCTGTTCGACCGAGTCCGACTCCATACCGAGAAAAGAGATCCTCGGCGTNTTTCCAAGTTGACCCGAAGGCCCAACAGGCTGAGTTGTGAGAGCACCAAATCCCTGTGTTCGCACAACTGATCCTGAGACTGCTTCGTCGAGGTAGTTGAGAATGCGAATGCTCTGTTCTCTCAAGGGAACAAGGGGTACCTCCGCAACTTACGTGAAGACACGGGGCAACAGGGACAGCCCGGAGGGCAGGACCTCGTACTGATATGCTCGTCCTTCGGACGCGAACCACAGCAATGGTCTGTGGTGCGGAAGGGTCGACACATGAAGTACGCGTCCTTCAGGTCGACCGCTGCAAACCAATCTCGGGGACGGATGCACCCGAAGATGCGTTCCTGCATCAACATCTTGAATGGTAACCAGTGAAGGGCCCGGTTCAAGACACGCAGATCCAAGATTGGTCGTAATCTACCGCCTTTCTTGGGTACAATGAAGTAGGAGCTGTAAAACCCCGTCTTCATATCGGCTGGAGGGACCGGCTCTATCGCATCCTTCGCCAGTAGGGCTGCGACCTCCGCCCGCAAGACAGGACCATCGGCCGCCTTCACTGTTGTGAAGCAGATGCCACTGAACTTGGGGGAGGGGGGGACGCCGGGCGACTGAATCGCATAGCCGAGCCTGAAAAACGCAGGGACCCAGCCCGGGCGTCTCGTAGCCGGTCCGAGGCGGGGTCTGGTGTGTGTAACACTGACCTGCGTTCGAGCAGAGGGTGCGTGGGTAGTCCGTTGGTTCGTCCTCCCGATCCGCCCACTGCTGCTCACTGGCGAGAGAGGAGGGTGAGTGTGATACGCACTAGATCGTCCACAACCCCCCGTGTCCCCTCTGGGGACCCAGAAATAGAGGAATTGCTCTTTGTCAAAAATTTGTGTACCACCGACCGAGAGGTCAGTGGTGGAAAAAGATGAAAAGATTCTCCACCCGGCCCTCCTCCGGGGGAGGGAGTGGTGTGCTTACCATCTCCTGAAGAGCACGTCCCTCCACCTCTGGGTCGCCCGTCTCCGGGCCTCTTGCTCTCTCGCTTGCCACCAGGTTTGGCGGGGGCCTGGACGGGCGGGGCGGCTGCCCTGCGACCGGCTCCACGGCACAGCTTTGCTGGAGGCCGCAGGAGCACTGCTCTTGTTTTGGCGGTGGCAGGGGGGCCGCCCTCGGCGACGGCAGCAGCTGCACGCCGGGTCAGGATGTATCTGATGGCCTCAGTCTGCTTTGGTCAGCGGAGAACCGCTGGGCAAGTTCTCCACCGTGTCGCCGACAGGTCGGCCTGGGACACGGGGGCGTTCAAGAATCGTGTCTTGTCCGTCTCGCACATGTCAGCCAGCCAGAAATGGCGCTCCTGGACCACCATAGTGGACATCGCACAACCCAGAGACCGCGCCGTAACCTTCATCGCTCGTGGCGCGAGGTCCGCCGCGGCGCGGAGTTCTCTGCGAACTTCCGGGTCGTGACCACCCTCGTGCAAGTCCCTCAGTGCCTTGGCCTGGTGCACTTGCAATCACAGCGTAGCGTGGTTTGTAAGCAGGGGGGGGGCGGGGTGGAGGCAGCTTCTCCACAGGTCGTGTAGGCATCGCTGGCCAGTCGAGTACCTAAAGACCCGGGAGGGGAGGCACGGTTCTCCCTGCCGGTTGGAGGCGGTATTAGGACACAGCTGCATCGCAACCGACCGCTCCACTGGGGGGACCCTTGTAACCCCCTAGCTGCCCCACCATCGAGGGTGGTGAGGGAGGAGGATCCAGCAAATCAGTTTCCGGCAGTAAAAAGGTGCCGTCCACGACCTGTTGAGCTCCTCATGCACCTCCGGGAAGAAAGGCACCGAGGCGGGGCGCTGAGAACCAGCGCGGACCACCCCGAGAACCAATCGTGCAACCTTGAGGGCTTGGGACACGGTGAAAGTCTTCACTCGAGCCATACCCCTACGGCAGCCCGGGAAAGCATAGCCATTAATTCTGGATCCGATTCAGGCATTGCTACGGTCCTGGAGGAGAGCAGCGCAGCCGAATCTTCCTCTCAGAAAGCTCTGGCTCACCCTCCGATGCTGAAATCGACATCCGATCGTCGGGGGGAGCCTCGGAAAAGAAACAGAAAAACCAGGGTACCCCCCGGGAGGGTCCAGCCGCTGGTTTCGAAGTGCCGGCGGCTTGGGCATCCCCGGAGGGGAATTACTCACCGTGACCGTAAGACCAGTCCGACCACCGCTAGAAAAAGGACGCCCCCGGCTACCACCAGAGAGAACCCCAGATCTAGGCAGTGGCACGGGCACTCCGCCCCCTTGCAGATAACGGAGTCCGGTCCGCAACTCCGAAATGGTCATACACCCGCAATGGGAGCATGAATCATCCACGAAAACCACCTCAGCGTGCTTCATGCCCAGAAACGTGAGGCAGCGATCGTGACCATCAACCAGCGCCAGGTAACGACCGCATCCAAAAATGCCCGGGTGATACGTTGTCTATAGCAAGAACCACATCGTCTTTATAAAGACGTAACGTCAAGTTTGCCAAGCAACGTCATCTCTAAAAAGACGCACCCGAAATTGCTCTATTAGGGAAAAGCTCTTTTAGCGTGCTGAAGAACACAGGGGAGATGGCCGCCTGCAACAAAAACAGGGGGTAGTGCAGCCTGATGTATGCAACCCACCCGACACGGGAAACCACCACCGCTGAAACCACCGTCCGCCAACACGAAGAGCTCTCCAAAAGCACGCTGAACTCATTCAGTCTTCTTCTCTCACTAGAGTAGTCAGGAGCAGAACGATGTAATCACTCGGCTCCGAAGCGAAAAGCTGAATATGCGCTGCAACTGCTGCCTACTTATACTCACGCTGTGATAAGCAGCAGCTGGATGCAATAATCGCATGCAATGTGCATTGGCTCGTTTAGTTTACACACGAAGTAGATTGGTCCCTCTAAGTCGAGGATCCCAATTTCGTCGGTCATCCGAAGTGACGTCGAGAATGACCGACTGAAAGGGAAAAACAGCATTGATCTGAATAGAATCTTTGAACATTTAAATGGGTGTTCGCCACCGTGGTTATAGTGTATAATGTTACAAAAGCGTTTTATTTCAAATACATGCTGATCTTTGGATCTTTCTATTCATCAAAGAATCCTGAAAAAATCTACTCAACTGTTTTAAATATTAAACAGAATATTGATAATATTTTGCTGAAGGATCATGTGAGACTGAAGACCAGACTAATGACTGCTGAAAATTCAGCTTTGAAATCAATATGAATAAATATTACATTTTAAAATATATTCAAATAGTTATTTTAAATAGGAAAAATATTTCAAAATGTTACTGCTTTGCTGTACTTTGGATCAAAAAATGCAGGCTTGGTGAGCGGAAGAGAATTCTTTAAGAAACATTAAAAACCTTACTGTTCAAAAACTTTTGACTGGTAGTGTAGGCTGATTATTCTTATAGATTGAAACGTACATTAACCAGGATAACGAGTATGAAACATGCTTCGAGTTGCTTCAGAAAACCAAAAATAGAGCAACAACAAAAAAGAGCATGTTGCTGGAAATGGGTTTATTGAAAATGTGAACTGCTTGTCTGCCAGCAGGAGGCGCTGTGAGAGCGGTGGAAATAACGGTTTCTCCAGTAATGGCTGTAAACAAGCAGCTCCGCTCATGACCGCTACTTTATCAGATAAAATGAAAACGCCACTGAAACTTTTCTGATGACTGTCAGTTCCCTTCAGAGATACATTCATATAAAACACCCGCAACGCTGTTTTGATTTTGAAAGTGCAGTGCTCATGTTTATTCAACGAATTCAAACGCCACAAATATATCAATGCATGGGAAACTGGTAATGTATCTCGAAATATCGGAAATGTGTTTTAAAAAATCATATCACCGTTATTGAAAAAAAAAAAACATTGCGATACATATTGATATTGAATTATTGTCCAGCCCTACTTGCAATCCACACAAATCGTGCGTGTTGCCAATGGAGACAAGACGCTGTGGTGGTGATTTAATGATTAAAACTAATTTAGTACAATAACGTACAGGGTCCTGCAAGAAAAATACAAGACCCGCAAATCCGTGGCCACAGAAAAGCAGAATATGAACGCAATGCACAAAGTCTCACGTTAAGCATTTCCTCCAGTAGAAACACATAAACACTTAATATGGCTTAATGTAAGATGCTATTAAAATATCAAATTCAATATATAGTTTATTAAAATAATAATTATGTACATAGTATTTTCCTCCCATACCACAAAACGTGACATAGATGGCCATGAACACAATGCGCAAACTTTCACTTGTCCTCCTTGCCTGTACATAGTTATGTATATTTTAATGAAGAAAAGAAGAGCATATTGGGTTTGGTCTTTATTATCATCTTAGTCCATTATGCCACATATACAGTTTGGCGGTATGGGTTGGAAAATACGATTACATTATTTTAAGAAAACTATATGAAATTGCTATTTTAAAAAGCATCTTAAACATCACGTCCATATAATGTTTATGTTTTTCTACTGGAGGAAAATGCTTAACAAGAGACTTTGTGCATTGCGTTCATATTCTGCTGTTCTGTGGCCACGGATTTGAGGGTCTTTGCGGGTATACCTGAGAGTGCAAGTCTGAGAGTGCAAGTCTGCAGCCAGACCCTGTTGGGACTGTCCTGCAAAGTTCAGCTCCAACCCTAATCAAACACACCTAAAGCAACTAATTAAGGTCTTCAGGACCACTTGAAAGTTAAAGGCAGGTGTGTTTAATTAGAGTTGGAGCTGAACTTTGCAGGACAGTCGATCGCCAAGAGCAGGGTTGGGCACCCCAAGTGTGTGTGTTAGGCAATCAGCACACCATTATCACCATCATTCAGAATACTGTGCTAAAGGACATCAATGTCGATTGTAAAGTTACATTAAAACATTTAGCAGAGACAGATATTCACATGGATTTATTGTACAGGGAGGGAGGGAGCTAGAGCAGACAGCAACACAAAAATCATATGAGTAACAGGCTCACAGCCTAATAATTCAATAGTGTATTAGACTTTTCAACAAATATATTGTACTAATTTCGACATTTAGGCACTTTAGAAAATGTGTTTAATACACTACTAGGTTTGAAGTCAGATTTTTAATGTTTTTTTAAAGAAGTATCTTATGCTCACAAAGGCTGCATTTATTTGATCCAAAATACAGCAAAAACAGTAATATTGTGAAATATTACAATTTAAAATAAATGTTATTCCTGTGATCAAAGCTGAATTTTCAGCATCATTACTCCAGTCTTCAGTGTCACATGATCCTTCAGAAATCATTCTAATATGATTTGCTGCAAAAAACACCCGATTATTTTATTATGATGATTATTATTGTTGAAAAAATATTAGATTTTCTTAAGGTTTCTTGATTGAATAGAAAGGTCAGAAGCCCCCAAAAGAATGACTCCAAGCTTTTGGTATAGTCCATAATGTTACAAAAGCTTTTTATTTAAGATAAATGCTGATCTTTGGATCTTTCTATTCATCAAGGAAACATGATTACTCAACAGTTTAAATACTGATAAATAATTAATATAATAACAAATTTTTTGCTTGAACCAAAATGGCATACAATCTAAAAAATGCTGGGTTGTTTCAAAAAAACAACAGGTTAAAAAATTTAACTCAACAGCTGGGTTAGTCCATATTTGACCCAAAGTTGGGTTGAAACAACCCAGCATTTTTTAGAGTGTATTAGAATGATTACTGAAGGATCATGTGACACTGAAGACTGAGTAATGAAGAGAAAGGAAAGGGAAGTGAAGGTGCAGTGCAAGAGAAAACCTTTCATTATTTTCCACGGGCCCAGACTAAGGATTTAGACCTTTTTTATGTGATGGCCGTACAAATAATAGGGTTGCCTAGTTTCAGAAATTGTTGTGGATGAATAGGCTATATACAGGAAATAAGGGGCCAAAATTGCACCTTTTGGGATACAACAGCTTGTCACTGGAACAGGACCCTTAAAAGGACATATTTGTTCCTTTTTAGCCCTAATAGGTAGGCCTACAAATTAGTACCTTAAGGGTACGAATTACTACTCTTAAGGTACTAACATGTACAGTGTACTGCTAGGTGTGTGTCTAGGACCTAAGCTGTTGTACCAAAAAAGGTACAATTTTGGCCCTTTTTTTCTGTGTGGCCTGGATGAGTGTGAGATTTCCCGGCCTGAAATTGCGTCCCAGTCCGGCCCTGCCTCCACAGCATTTTACTCCTCTCTATAAAATAATTTAACAAAAGATTATAATATTTAATTTAATGCTCCTAAAATTATGGTGTTTTCTAATGCTGATGATATTGAATGTAAACAAAGTCCCTTTCAAGGATCTTTGGTGTAATTTGATGTACCCTAATTGAGATTTGTCATTTTTGTGTCCCAATTCTATAATTGCTAGCTTTCACTTGAGAGATAGATAGATAGATAGATAGATAGATAGATAGAATAAAAAACTAGTTATAGTTAGCTATGATGTATGTGTGCAGCAGTACATTGAGGGTGATTTTATTTGTAATAATGAATCATTGAGTTACAATGAGCTATAGCTACTCATTGCTGATAAGATGATTATTTGGTATCAAGAGACATCGAAAAGTGGAAGATCCTCGAAAGTGGATGATAAAATAATCAATATTAAAAAAACAAAACAACGCAAATATGACTAAATACGACATTAAAAGTCTAAAAGTCACTCGTTTTCATAAAGTAGCCTACTGTCCAACAGCGACACCCGCAGGTAAATTTAAATAAAACCAAACAACCGGCTGGCCTCCATTCAGGTCATCAGCTCATTAGTAGACTCCAAGACAGGGCTGTCCAAACTCGGTCCTGGAGGGCTGGTGTCCTGAAGAGTTTAGCTCCAACCCCAATTAAACACACCTGAACCAGCTAATCAAGCTCTTACTAGACATACTAGAAACCTAAAGGCAGGTGTTTTGAGGCAAGTTGGAGCTAAACTCTGCAGGACACAGTGGCCCTCCAGGACCGAGTTTGGGCACCCCTGCCCTAAAGCATGCCGTGACTTTTCTGGAGGCTCATTGAGATGAATGGGGGAAAGTCACGTGAGAGGAGGCAATGCCTCCGTCGCGCTATAATTGGATAGGATCGGTTATGATTGGATGTGATTGGTTCGTGTGATAAATCCCGCCTCTTGTTTTCGTGCGAGCTCTCGGCCTGGAATGAAGAAAATGATGGCTTTATTGACTAATTATAAAGTAAGTAAAAACAACTCTCCCGCTTAGATACCACTACTTTGTGTCACATCAAAATAAAACTTGAAATGGCCTGAAAACGTGATGACTGCGTCAGTTTTTAGTGAGCATTCAGCTTGATAAAAAAATGAAAGATATATCTTCGTGCCTGTGACAAAGTTTACAGGGCTTTTATGACGATTACCCGAAAATAAGTTGACTATTAAAAAGAACAGCTGAACATCAGTTCACAAATAAAAAAAGCGTGTGTATATATATATCTACAGTATATATATATATATAATATTATATATATATATATATACAGTATACTGTAGTATAACTGCTCTATTGAAAACACCACACCAAGATAATGGTTATAAAGGACACAACACAGGACAGTCAGCTCTCTAACAACCAGTCGTCAAAAATCCTAATGAGCTGCTCTTTATCAGAGGCACATAACTGACTAACATTTCTCATGAATAATTTCAAGCAGCATTCAAAGAGCTGTTATACCAAGCATTATAGATGAAAACGTTATACTACAAAGGTGCTATCAGCTTCTAAGATGTCTTACCCCTCAAAACTGATAAACTAGTGAACTGAGCATCATGCCAGGACTGCTCATCTTTCTTTCTTGTTATCTTTCTTTTGTTCTAGATGTATTCTCTGCAGGCAGACATAAAAGTGATGCAGAGGTATGAAAAAGCTATTAAAACAGTAAAACTGACCACACAGTCTGCAGGAGAGGTGAGTAGTTCTTTCTTTCAGTCATCTTAAATTGCTGGTTTTAATGATGGGCTCTACAGGAGTCACCGCCCTGATCAGATGAGTCATCTACCTGAAAAGAAGGTAACCAGTAGTGTATATAGACCCCCGAGAAGTACATGATTTGAACGGCCAAACCTTGTCCTCTTAGTCTCACAGCAGTGTGAAAGAAGAGGTAAAATTAGGTGCAATTATATACAACATATTGTGATCAAACAGATACTGGCAAGGTCAAGGTATCTGACCGCTGTCTGAGGTGTTTGTGAGTCACTCTTTCCTCACAGCATCTCTCATTAGTCCAAACACACTACTAAAAACACCTTTGATTCTCTCACTCAGCCAGAGATCTTTTATTGTCACACTATGACCATTCCAGTCCTTTATCAGCATGTGATACCATATCTCTCAGTTACAAGAGCTGAGGGCTAAAGAAAGAGCTTAAATTTAAGTTGAACTTATATTGACTTATGAATTGAGGTTGTTTTTATTTAAAGTGACAATAGAAAAACATGAGCAATTTGTCACAGAGCAATCATAGAAGGCCAAACTGTAAAAAAAAAAAAAAATTAAAAGAAAGAAAATATTTTTTTCACACTTTGAAATAATGATTGCTGATTAATGATTTTTGCCCAGAACTCATTAAAACTGACCGGCTGAACCAGCTTAAACCAGCAAAGACCAGCCAACTTCATTTGGCTGTTTATTTCAGCAGGGTCTACAGAACTTAAGAGGTAGTTTATTTTATGAAAGGCCTCCATTGATGTTCAAAATCTGCTAAGCCCAGGAGGCAATTGGCTTCAACTGTTTTTTCTGATGATTTTTACTTGCTTTATGCTAGACTACCTATGTCATGCTGCAAATGTAGAATTGTACAGTGTATCAGAGGTATTATCCTAGTTGGTAAATGGAAATAGAAGGTGTATAAGGATGAGAACACTTGACAAAAATTATGCTAAATTAGAACAGCCAGACTGGAGTGACTGGAGTGACTGGAGATGTTATGTTGTGTGCACATATTGCACTTAAGTGGACATTAACTGATCATGAGTGGTGATGTTTAAGGCAAAAATATAAAATTGCCTTTTGGTGAGTGCTTGGTGTTGTGCCTTACTTACTAGAGTAATGTGTTTTGGCATTATGTGTTCTTATGCTTGACGCATTAACCTGGATCGGACAACTCACTAGACAAAATCTACCTTTTGCCTTTCTGCCACTGAAGAAAAGACCTTGTTAGTCAAGAACTTTATACAAAGCAGGTTGAATCTCAAATGATGGAGTAATTAGAGGAACAGAGTTGCTATATTTGTCAGATCACAGAGCCCAGATCTCACCTCCGAAAAGCAGGATGGTCGCTGACCATAAATACAGCTGAACCTTATCCTCAAGAGTCCATAGTTATACTAATGAATAAGGATAAACAGAATAAGTAAAAAAAAAAGCCTCATTAAATTAGGCTTGAATGGTCCTACAGCCAATAAGCATGTAAATCAGGTGTGAGGCTTTGATAGTGCTGCCTTGAACTCTTTCAAACTGTAAGATTTTTACATGTATTCATTTGGCAGATACTTATATAGAAATGAGGAAAAACACAAGCCATTACCTCATAAATGACCTCAGCGTCCTTGAAAAATGTATATCAAATTTTATGAGTCACATTTTATGTTTATCTATCATATAATATATTCCAGTGGTTTTCAAACTTTTTATGCCACAAAAGGCAGTTGTATAAAAATCAATTTATACTGTTAAAATAATCTATATATATAATTATTAGTAATTGATATATAATTCTATTATAATATATTATGAATATATATATATCTATATTATATATCTATATATAATATATATATATATATATATATATATATTATATATAGTTATATCATATTTTAAATTATATTATTGATTATTAAGGATGTATTTATATTTCATAATAGGTTATTTACTATTTACTTACTTTTTTCCCTGCTACATTTGATCATTCTTAAAGGGACAGTTCACCTTCAGTTGCTGGTCCCCATTGACTTTTTTTCCCATACAATGGAAGTCAGTGGTGACCAGCAACTGAAGGTGAACTATCCCTTTAAGTGATCAGAAAGGCTTTTAGGGTAAATGATGCAGGGTTCTGCACTGCTAATTTTCTATCTTATGTATGCAGATTTGCCTGTTCCTTCCAAAACCTAGGATGGATGGCTGGATGATTTTTGAAAGGTTAACTAATTATTCACACTTCTTATTCTTTTTCTTCATGAATATCATTAGTGACTAATAATTGCACATAAATTATGTCATGGCAGCCACTCCAGTGTGAGCTAGTAGTGACTGTTATTGGCGGATGCCTATGAAGGCTTTCACTGTATTCTCTAAAAGATATTGTTAAACAAAATGTGTCTAGTTTATAATATCGTAGAAGGAAGGAAGACATGTTTAAAGCAACCTCAGTGCTGTTGGTTGTTAAATGCCTCCATAGAAACGTGGGAAAATGAGGGGGGAGATAGGAAAAAAAACTCTGAACTATTGTTATAGCCTGAGCCAAATCGAGTTGCGAGCTACAGTAGATGCTTTACTTTGAACTGCTTGATTGGAAAATTATCAGCTTTAAGCAAGGCCCGCTGAGCTCCCTGGGCTCTGAAGACCTCAGGGTCTACACATTACATGAGAGCGTCTTCTAGCGAGGAAGTCTCTTCAGATTGAGTAGTCAGGGTCAGATGTGAACTCAAAGGCTGGAGAGACTCTAGCACTTAAATACTTCTGGCTGTGATTAAAAATTAATGATACAATTAACACGAACAATGCAATTAAATGCAATTTTTCTTATATTCTTGCTTGATATTATATTTGCTGATGCTTTATTCAGCAATAGATTAGTTAGAAGGATGATTATGATTAGTCTTTGAATTCTTTTTTCAATCTTCACTTATAAATGCATATTTTGATGCTGTATTTTGATCCTTACCATCTCAAACCTGTACCACTTTTATATACTGCTCACCTCACTTTCCAAATTAAAATGACTGTATTTTAAAAATTACAATGGCCTCAAAAAGTATTAAGACACTTAAGCAGCAACCCTTATATAATGAATATGAATGATCTGTCTCTTTATATATATCTCTGTCACCCAAGGCTCCATTTATTTGATACAAAACACAGTAAAAACAGATATTTTTTTTAACATATTACTACAATTTAACGTAACTTTTGTTCTAATACTATATTTTAATATATTTTAAAATGTAATGCAAAGCTGACTTTTCACCAGTCATTATTGCAGATCCTTTAAAACCATTGTAATATGATGATTTGGTGCTCAAAAAACATTTCTATTATTATCTGTGCTAACAGTTGTGTTGCTTGATTTTTTGAGGAAACCTTGATACTTTTTTTCAGGATTCTCTTGTAACAACATAAAAATATTCCTGTACAGTAAGAATAAACATGTATAGATAAAAGTGCCAGCTATAAATGTAAACTACTGTATGTCTGATATATCATGTTTGCATCATGGTGACAGGCTGAAAGCTGCTGTTGTTTTTACAGAACATTTATAGTTAATAGTCATCTACTGGTGTTACACCTTCAGTCATTCTGAATTTGAATTACCTTGACTTTAAATTTTTTAAAAGCATTTTCCTCGTATTATTTCTGAACACATAATATGTATAAGACAAGTTTGTTCAATATGTAGTTGTAAATTATGCATCTTTTCTGCAAAGATATTTAACAAGTGTTTTGTTTAACATTTACATCATGTTGACAACTTCATGTGTGCTGCACTTGGAATAGAATTTTCTTTAACTAGAGGGTTAGTAAAGGAAAAGTTACTTAAATCATGTTGTAGTTACATTTTCAAGTTGACTAGTAAAAAATCGAGAATCGGTCAAACATTCTGGAAAACTCAATTTAATTTTTTTGCTAGATCGCCCAGCCCTACTACATTCTCAGACAGCTGTGACTCATAGTCATGTCATGTCTCATTATTGTGTGTACAGTGGTATAAACCCTCACTCCTACACAGGGCACCTGCAATTATTACCTGCTTTGCCTGCTTTCATTAACCAGTACCAGTAGTTTTAATCCCCTCAGTGCTGAAATTGATGACATAATCAGCGCTAATGTCAGTAAGTTAACCTTTTCTCTTATAGAAAAATGTGGAACCAGCCATCAAATCTGTTCTCTCTCCTCTGCAGTTGCCATGGCAGTGAGGCACACCAAGGTGTATCTTGTCACTAAGCTCATTTGTGCTTTCACGTGTTGCATAGTAACTGTAATCAGTTACTCAGTACCTGAGAGTTTTACCTGTTTTTAACCTGTTCACTGTGTATGGCGATAGATAGAACAATTCACACAAATCTAAATTATGCAATTGCTTTTTTTACCCTGTTGACACTACACTACCCAGCAAATCCAACAGATTAAACCATTGAACTTTGTTTTAGGCTAAATTATTTTTAGTCTATCTACTTATTTATGTTTTTATGATTCAGGCATAAAGGAGGCAACCTAAAAACGAGTCTTTTCAAAATTGTTAAATGGCCATTGCCCTTTTTGGGCTTTGACACACTATACAACTCTCAACCACTTGCTGAGTCGATTTTGCCTGCTTTATTCTGGATCTAAATGATGTGCACCAGTTGAAAAATGCTGAATGACATGTGAATTTGACATAAATCACTACTAAATTGTACCATGAGAGCCCTTACAGTCTGGAATTGGTTTAAAGAGAAAGTGGGATGAGAGTAGATGTGTGAAGATTGATTGAGGGGAGATGAGTCAGCCATGAACCACAAAGCTGCGAATCATTCCGTACATCGAGTGTAGATTTCGCTGATGGTAAACTGCTTTGGCCTCACGGTGATGGACGCTCTTAAACTATGTGCTGTCACTTCTGGGCGAGTGAGCAATTCAACAGGAATCCTGAGAACTCAGTTTTTAATGAACATAAATCTTGGCTGAAAAAAGTGGGGGGGGGGGGGGGAAAAACAGATGCATCCCTCTCTTCTTGTGCACTTTCTTTCATTTTTCTGGTCCCTCTCTTTTCTTCTATACAATCTCCAAGGTTATATTTGTTTCAGAAGAACTGAGGTCACATTACAGAAAGTGTATATGCTGGCAGGCAGATTTGACCATACTGTTCCTTTTTGCTCTGGTGGAATGACAGGAAGAACATATCAGTTGTAGGAGCAGAGATCAGGGATTACAAGATAAAGGCGACATAATGCAGTCATGGTGAGGTCAATGTAATCTGCAACAATACCGCCTTTAAAATGACGGTCCACAGTCACTAAAATTTGTAAATATACAGTTAGTGATACAGTTTTTATCATTAAAGATGAAGTTCCAGGCCCAAACTGAATTCTGGTAGTTTGCATTTAGATTTGTACTTAGTGGCGGGGACAAAGTGACTTTATGGAGCGAAAGGTTCCTTGAATAATCATTCCAACCTGATGCTTCCAAAAACACGGATTCTTTAAAGGGGGGTATATGATGCTTTTTTTAAGATCAGTATTTGTGTATTTGGTGTAACAGAATATGTTGAAATGCTTTAAATGTTCAAAAAACATTAAAAATTATTTTTCAAATACTGTACATTATTGTAGGTCCGCTATGCCCTGCCTCTCTCAAACGCTTCGTTTTTCTACAAAGTCCCTCCTTCCGAAAAGCGCAGTCTACTCTGATTGGCCAGCTGACCCAGGGCATTGTGATTGGCCGAACACCACAAGCACGCGTGGGAAATGTAACGACCCTTACCATAATCGCGAGACAGCTTCATTTATTCAAAACTAAAAATGTAAAGGGGACAGAGGGCCGAAAGGGGAAATAGGAGTCGGTGGACAGGGCACAGTGATGAAGGCTGGTATGGTTTGCAGTACAACAAGCACGGGTAAGACAGCTGGGGATCCACGTGACTGCACCACGATGCGCAAAAACGAGCATTGAACAGTCAATAGCAAATATTTAAACTAATAGCAAAACAGTAGCTGATTCAGAAGCGTTAGATTGTCATAGCAAAGTCAGAATTATCTCTTCTCCTAGGTTCACGAAACGGTCTTCTATAAAATGCATTGCTGTTCTGTTTTAAGTCATCTTAAAGATTCCTAAATGCCAAAGAAAGTGCTTTTGCTTTTGCTTTCGCCTAGAAACACATTTTTTCCCTGACATGCTGCTTCAACACTAAATGCGGTTACTGAAACCACGCCTTCTTTTCTTTGCGTGAACATTTGGGCGGCATAATGCAAATATTTCCACATCATGACATAGACATGAGGGGGCGTGTTAGAACGAGCCGTTTTAGGGGGGAGTTCGTTTGGCAGGAGTTTACTTTGATGATATTAAAGAATATTTTTTTGGTTTTGAGACTTTAGTCTTTGGAACTTCGGGGATCTTATCTATGCACAATCAGCTTGAACACTCCAAAAAGAAAGGAAAACTTAAAATCGCATCACAAGACCCCTTTACGCAACTGAAAAACACACTATTGGTGTTGTTCGGTGTTTGCAGTGGTTCTGCTGTGGCTTTGTTTAGAAAGTTACTCAGTATTAACTTACTGTTTATTGAACTGTTGAATAAGAGCAGAAACGAACCAAGCTGTCTTTTATTTTATTTGTTATTTTTTCTTTACTTATAAATGAATAGTATATTTATATATATATGCTACCGGTCAAAAGTTAAGATTTCTTAATGTTTAAAATGTAATTTATTCTTGTAAAGTTTAATTTGATAAATTATTATTGTGCTTTTTGCTCCTTAATATTAGTATGTATTAGTATTCTTTTTTTTTTTTTTTTTTTTAAATTACTTAAAATCTAAAGTGTTCACTATTGATATAATCATATACTATGAATTAGTATTTTTTTTTCAATCTACTTTTAATCTTTTTAAAAGTTTTCAGCATTGCTAATATGAGAAATATATGCACTGAAGACATGGAGTAATTAAGGCTTGCTGGAAAATCTGCTTTGCATCACAGGGAATAAAAACCTTTTTAAAATTATTTAAAACAGTTGTGTTTTTTCATTAAAAGATTCCCAACTAATACGTTTTCACATTTTCAATCATATTAAAAGGCAGGCGTGGTGAGCCTTTACAGAGATTCTTTCAAAACATTTGAAACCTTATTATATCTAAATTATGTATAATTATGTTAATTGTACAACAAAAATAATACATAAATATAATAATGTATTCTGCAAAATAATATGTATTTTTAAAACGCATGCTTTATTTAAAAATGTTTTTAAATGATTTTTTAAAAAACACTCACTGGGACCAAGTCAGCAGGGTTGGTCTCAGATAATAAATTTTATCACGTGGCTGTGATTTCTCTGAACGGACATCATAGGCATAATTAAATGTTTTTTTGTCTAATTCGCAAAGCCTTACAGTGGGATATATTGAGTCACAATTCCTGAACAATATTCTCGCCAGCATTACGGCGGGGCGTTAGGATGGCATTTCCCGGCGTCTTTGCAGGTGGAATATCTTAATTAAAATAATAAAGGGATGAGAAAAAAAAAAAAAAGAGACCATGACGACCAGGCTCTTACAGATTAAAACTCATTTTCATTAGGCACAGAGGGGACATGGCAAATCTGGGAACGTCTGTGTGGAAAAAGTTCACTGATAGTCGCTTCACTTTCATCCATGTTTTTCCATCATCGGGGAAATTTCTCCATCAGTTTTCTGCCCCATTGCAGGCCCATCAACGCTCCCTCACGAGACATAGTAAGGACGTTGAGAATATCACTCAGGTTATTATCTGGCTTGTAATTACGGAGGCCCGCTCCTCAAAGGCTCAAAAGATTCTCTGCAACATTCTCCTGATTTCTCTTGATAAAAAATAATTTCGACTAAATAAAGTCTGTGTAATTTGTGTATACTTCCTTTCATTAAAATGACTTGTCTCTCCATGGACCTGCTTGTCTATCAGCGGGCCTTTGCCTCCCTCCGTTTTGCTTTTGTATTCTTGATCTGTGTGTTTATTTGTCATCTGGATGTGTGTCAGATTTTATTATTATATTCAACCCCTCTAGGTTAACCATCCACTATTCTCCCAATGACTCAGCGTGTGGTAACAGCTCAATGGCCCTTTAGGCAGCTGCCGGCTGATCATTTTGTCTGTCACACATCACTACCTCGGCTCACAATCTCAACTCTAAAGGTCACTATAAGTTTATGTGTTATACAAGTAGTCAGGCATTTGTAAGTGTCTTTTTTCTGACTGTCAGTCTAAAAGTGTGCATATGAGAATAAAGGGACCAAAGGCTCTCAGATCTGTCATCCTCAGACAACTGAGCAGTCAGATGAATGTGTTTTTGCTGGTCTTTTGCTGATAGGAAGCTTGAAGGAACGGTTCACCCGAAAATGAGAATTCTGTCATCATTTACACAACCTTGTGTCATTCCAAAGAATGTAAGTGGATTTATGCTTTGAAATATTAAAGGGGTCACTGTTTGTTGTGTCCATGATGTTAAGCCACATGAAACGTGAATTTGCAACTATTTGTATTATGCAGATAAGTGATGGATGCTCATTTAAATGGATATTGCAAGCAAAATGAAAATTATAGCACTTATTTTCATGTTGTCTCAAATTTGCAGGATTTTCTTTCTTTCATAGACCACAAAATCAGGGAAAGATGAAGGAAGTCTGCTGTTGGGTTTTTGCTTACAGTGAAAGTGAATGTGTGGATCAGGGCTTGTGACGCTCCAAAAATGATAAGCAGCAAAACTGTTTTCAACATTGATAATAATAATAAATGTTCTTGATCAGCATATCACAATGATTGAAGTATTTCATGTGTTAGGTTAATGTGGTTCAAACATATGAAACCAACAAGTGAAAAATGGTCTACTTATTTTTTATCAATGATACCCCACTAGATTCCATTTACCAAATATTATATCAGCATAACAACTGAAGAGTTAAAAGAGTTAAAATATAATATAACTTTCAGAATGTCTTAGTAGTATTTATTATTTAAAAATGTAGGGTCATTATTTTTATTTTTGTGGAAAGAATACTTTATCAAGCAATAAATGCATTGAACTGTCAAAAGTGACAGTAAAAAACGACATACTATATTATTGTTACAAAAAAGATAAGAAATTAACAAAACTAAATAATGTTCTTTTGAATTTTATTAATCAAAGGAATCCGAAAACATGTTAAAGCAGCACAACTGTTTTGCCAAACACATTAATAATAAGAAGGAATGTTTAATCAACAAATCAGCATAGAATTTCTGAATGAGCATGTGACACTGAAAATTGGAGTAATGACTGCTGAAAATTCAACTTTGCAATCACAGGAATAAATTACATTTTTAAATACATTAAAATAGAAAAACAGTCATAAAAATGGTTTGACTATAAAAAAAAAAAAACAACAAATTTGCTCTGCATTCATCCATCTAAGTGAGTGTGCACCCACAACACCGTGAAAAAACAACCGGAGACAGGTGGGAGATTTCTTGTTGTGGCGCCCAGGGGAGGTCGGGGATTCAGTGCCTTGCTAGGGGCAAACTCAAGTATGGTATAAAGGTGGAAAGGAGAGGGCTGTAACATGTCACTCCCCCCACCTACAATTTTCTGCCGGACGATTGACTTGAAATTCACAATCTTTTGGGTTTACAAGGTCCGAACCTCTAAACCCATTACGCCAAGGGACTGCCCCCAATATTTACACTGTTACTGAATTTTTCCTTCAAAATAAAATGTAGCATTGGTGGAGCATAAGATACTTTTTTATTAACAAACACCAACAAAAAATTCCAAAACCCCAAGGTTTTCCACCTTTTCTCTCTGTTAAAGGGGACTTCATAAATTTGTGTTAAAACCTGAGTCGCGAGCTCTCAGCATGAGTATGTGAAAATGTCGAAGTGCCATCTTTGCTTTGGTTTGAGACAAAGAAAGAACATCACCTTTTGTTTCAAAGTGCTATGGACTTTCCGGACAACATCTCCAGGACGATATGCACCATATGACTAGTAAGTCAAATCTTAAATGACTGCCCTGATTACTTTTGTTCTACCCGCTTAAATGATGATAAATGAAGTACTTGCGCTGTACAATCTATACAGACTGTGTCTGTTCCCCAAATAGTGAAGTCAAAATATAAATTTAATGCAGGATATAGAAAAAAAAAAAATCTGATCGGATGAAAACCAGAAAATTGTGTGGAAAAAAGAACAAAAACCCTTTTTAAAGTTGGGGCTCCTTAACATTAGACTCCTCTCACCCCAAGCAGCTATTGGTAATGAAAGATCACAATATAGCTTGGATGTACTCTGCTGAACCTGAAAAAACAGGCAAAAAAACCAAAAGGATATCTTGTCAATGAGTCTACTCCAAAAGCTATGTTACGCATGAGCCCCTGTCAGATGGTTCGTGGCGGGGCGGTGTGGTGCAACAAAATAGTGCTATTCTCAATTGTTACTCAGGAAGACAGGATTGTACAGGTTTTAAACTCATTCAAAATACTTATGTTAAATGTTACACTGGCAGATATGCAAAGAAAATCGATCGTCTCTCTGCTCTGCTTACTGTGTAATAGACCACCAAAGGGGCATATCCAGATTTCCTAAAGATTTTGAGATTTCCGCTCCGACCTAGTGGTTACTGTTGATTATTAAAGCGGTCTAATTGTCGAAGATTTTAACATTTCACGTTGATAATACCAAAATGATGCATTAGGGACTTGAGTTTACTTGACATATAAACTCTTTGGGGAAGTTCATGCGCAAAACGTCCACCGGGCCCCCCACTCGATCGTTTTAATCATAGTCAGAACAAATATATCGCATGGAATTGATCTTACTGATATAGATGTCGTACCTCAAAGTGATGTTGTTACTGACCATTTCCTTGTATCGTGTATGCTGCATATTTCTGATATTAACTATATGGCTCCACGTTATCGTCCGTGTGCAGAACTATTGTTCCAGCCACCAAATATAGATTCACAAATAACCTCTCTGTTTTATCTCAACTGCTCTGTGTACCCATACGTACATATGAACTAGATGAAATGACTAGCAATATTGGCACTATCTTCTCTAATACATTAGAGGTCGTTGCCCCCATCAAATTGAAAAAGGTTAGAGAAAAAAACATACTGCGCCTTGGTACAACAGTAATACCCATTCTCTAAAGAAAAAAACTCGTAGTCTTGAGCGAAAATGGAGAAAAACTAACTTGGAAGTATTTAGAATTGCATGGAAAAACAGTATGCACAGCTATAGACAGGCTCTAAAAGCTGCCAGGGCTGAGCATATCCACAAACTCATAGAAAATAACCAAAACAATTCAAGGTATTTATTTAGCACAGTGGCTAGATTAAAAAATAAAACAAACAACAACTTCACTCACAGTTTAACTAGTAATTTAATAGTAAAAAAACTTTATTAATTTCTTCACTGATAAAATAGATAACATCAGAAACACAATAGCAAATGTAGATTCTACAGCGTATACTTTAGCTTCATTCATCGCACCAGAAGATAAACTGCAGTGCTTTACAACTGTAGGACAGGAAGAGCTAAATTAACTTATCACTGCATCTAAACCAACAGCATGCCTGTTTAATCCTGTACCCACTAAATTACTGAAAAGTGTTGTTACCTGTAGCAGAAGAACCGCTTTCTCAATATTATTAACTCATCGTTGTTTTTAGGTCACGTCCCAAAACCATTCAGGCTGGCGGTTATTAAGCCTCTTATTAAAAAAAAAAACTGGATCCTAGTGATCTGGCAAATTACAGACCCATCTCAAAACTTCCTTTTATGTCTAAAATTTTAGAAAAAAATTGTCTGCTCAATTGTGCTCCTTCCTAAAAAAAAGATCTCTATGAAGAATTTCAGGGGTCAGGTTTCAGGGATACCACCATAGCACAGAAGAAACTGCCTTGTAAAAAGTACAAAATGACTTGCTTTGCGGTCAGACCAAGGCTGTATCTCATGCTAGTTTTACTTGATTCTGAGTGGCTGCGTTCGACCCAGTATAGATCAGGACTACTCATAGATCAATTACAAAAACCTATACAGGTATTCAAGGGGAAGGCTTTCACGATGGTAGATTATACCTGTTCCGGGGATCGCTAACCCTTTTTGGTCATTTGAAAATGGGAGTCTCTAATTATACCCAGTAAAATATGGGAGTGCCACGGATCTGTTCTAGGGTTCACTGCTATTTCGATAATACAATGTTTTGGGCCCCTGGTTAATTATTAGAAAAAAATAGGGATAGTTTCCAACTGTTATGCTGATGATACCCAACCACTATAATCTCAAACACGGGGACCAGATGAAACTTCTAAATTATCAGAGTGTGTTAAAAATGTAAAAGATGGGATGACCAATAATTTTCTACTATTAAATATGGATAAGACAGATAAACGGAAGCACCAGCCGCAGTGGATCCCGATAAAAAACAAAAAAATTTGTGTACAAAAGACAAAACAAATGAAGCGTATGCACGGCTATTACAATAAATCTCTTCTGAAACTGCTGCTTTGGGACATTGAAAAAAGGGTAAAAAAAAAAAAAAAAAAACAGCATTTTGGTTCAATACTGAGATTTATATTCTCTTTTGTGTGATTTCTAAATACTGACCACAAAACCATGATCAAGAGAGCACCTTCATAGGCCATGTCTTAAACGAGTGGTTTTTCTAGTCTCTATCACTCATATATTAGACTCTTTGTTTTTGTTCTCTTGCTTACCTGATTTCTTTATTTCTTTCAAACCTCCTTTTTTTATTTTTATATTTCTTTCACTTACCTTTATTATTTTTTGTCCTTCCTTTCTGACATCTTTCCTATTTGTGTCGTTTCCTTTACTCTTCCTTCATCTAAACTGTCAGACTCCTTGTTACCTAATTTCTATTTTCTTTCTTCACATTATTTTTCCTACTCTTATTTAAAAAAGGATTCACCCAAAATGAACAATTCTGGCATTAATTACTCTCTAATGGAGTTACAAACCAGTAAAAGGACCTCCATCCTCTCGGAAAACACAAATTAAGATATTTGTGATGATATCTGAGAATGCTTGTGCATTCCTCTGCTTGTAAACAAGGCACAGTGCATGCGTGTTCTACGTCAGAACGCCGGCTCCTGCGTCAGCAGCTAAAACGAAATGCGTTGTGGTACTCCTGTGAACGATGTTCTTTCTTTCCTTTTCTGGGTCTTGAAAACGTGGTAGGTTGTGTTGCTGTTCTATGCAGAACTCTTGGAAAGTTCATCAAGCAAATATCTTAAATTGATTGTTCCGAAAATTACACAGGTTTATAGGTGGGTAATGAAATGAGGGGGAGTAATTAATGGACGAAAATTTCATTTTTGCGTGAAAACTTAACCCTTTAAGTTTTGGTATTTTGTTTTCCTATCTTTATTATACATTCCCTTTCCTTTTTTACTTAGAAGTTTTTTTTTTCACTTTCTTTATTCCCTTCTATCTTATATTGTTTCTGTGTCCTAATTTTTTTCTTGCCAGGTCTCAAGAATTGTCTGCATTACACTAAATAACCAGAATATAACAGACAAAACATGTCTTGTAAAATCAGTAAGGTCCTTTTTCATGGAATAGTTGAAGGCCGTGGAGAACTGCTGTTCATAGCCCATTGATGTCAGATGTCTGTACAACTATTAAAAAAACTCATATTTAATATCACTCAAAAGCACAAGCATTCAGCATAACATATAATGAATATCTACTTATTCTGTGCAGGGTTTCACAAAACTGCAAAAGTATGATTTTTCATTAAGCACACCCATGTGAATAAGAATAGCATATGGGAAAACCATGGGAATTGGAGAATTTTCATTATTCCTAGCTCCATATTTTAATAAGGGGGGGGTTTTTTTTTTTTTTTTTATAGCAGTTGAGCTCTCTTTTCACTCAATAAACAAGTAGAACTTACACTTCCACTGCATGAGTTTAAGTCCCAAAAAAAGAGCACACAGAATATGACAAGAAAATGGTTATAATTAGTGCTGGGCATAGACGCACATTTAAAAACTATTTTAAATGACGTTTCTACTCCAAATAATTTTCTGAAATATAAACATTTAAACACTGGTTGTGATAAACGTGTTTTCCGGACATTTGTTAAAAATTAAATGCTGAAAAAACCGGATTACATAAGGGACCATGATTAAATTTAATACAGTTGTACTGTTATCACACTACTTTATGATGGCTAATTACGTGTATTTTCATGTTATAAAACTTAGCGTTAAAGGGAAGACGTGCGTGTTAATCTAGCTTGGTCAGCCAACTGGGTCAGCTAGTACGCTAACTGAAGGTTACAGTAATGCTCGTCAGTAAAAACTAATAGAATCTGCCTTTTCTTTTCCTCAAAAACGATAGCGCACACAATGTGACAATATAGTTTATAAGTAGATCATCAAAAACTTGCCTAATTTTGCGGCCACATTTCAAACACGATCTGAATCTGAAGTTCAGTTCGTTGTCTTCTTCTGTTGATGTTTTGTTTAAACCAACCTTCCGCCACCTATTGGTCTAGAGTTATTAGGGCACATAGTGGGATTTAATCCAACAAACTAAATGCTCTTAAGTACTGTTTACTAAAGTTGCTTAGTTTAACTATTGCATCCACCTGAAAGTTCACGTAACACAGTGTAATTAAGTAAATTCAACAAATTTGTAAAAATCAGTTATGTTTACTAGCTTTTCTTAAGTAGATGCAGTGATTACTTTTTACAGTGTACCACGCTACAATCCATCATGCTCCCTAAGGTCGCAAAACTCTGGATTTTTGGTAGTACCTAGGATAGCAAAGTCCATTAAAGGAAGTAGAGCTTTTTCGCATTTGGCTCCCAAACGCTGGAATAACCTTCCTGATAACGTTTGGGGTTCAGACACACTCTCCCTGTTTAAATCTAGATTAAAGACACACCTCTTTGGCCAAACATTCAAATAATTGCATTATCATAATCCTTGTATTGGCAGGGGGGGGGGGGGTTTATATTGATCAAATTGCACAGATATTCCTTAGTTTGGGTTAAACAAATACATTTTTTTTTTTTTTTAGCTTGGTCGGAACAGCCAGAACGCCCTAATTAGTCTCTATGGTGTTTCTCGGTTTGTTTTTGCCACAGGATGGACATCCGTGGTAACTAGGATTTACAACAGCTTTCAGTGGGATAGACTGAGCAAGAGATGATTGCCAAACCCCCATAAGGACCTCAGAATGATGCCAACCTGAAACAAACATTACAGAACTACACATTTTGCTATAAGTTTGATTGAATCATATAAAAATTGTTGTTAATAGTGTTCATCATCTGTTTGATTAAGTCTTTAATTGATTTTATTAATTCTGACATATGGTCCATGAGGACAGCACCACATGATAAGACGGTGGGGGGGGTGGGGTACTACTAAATATTGTAGAATCTTAATTTGCTGTAAAGTTGCTTTGCAATGATTTGTATCGTGAAAAGCACTATACAAATAAACTTGAATTTAATTTAATTGAATTTGACTAGTGACCTAAAAATAGTGCATAACATTAAACATTTCTCATTGACTTTCCATCACAATGTTTTTTTTTTTTTATTGTTAAAAATCCCAAAATTCTCTGTTTATTTTTACATTTATATTAGATTGAACCCCAGATTTTCAGCATGGACTTTGGGCCCCACTGTATATTTCTACAAAGCTCTAAAAACAGCAGTTTTCTCAGAGTAAGCTGCAGTCATTTGGTTAGGCAGACTTTGGCAGACATGTCATATACATTTTGAAACAGACATATTCTCAAGTGCTAACAGCTATGTTATATTCCAAAGCCACCGTGACCCTGACTCTCAGCTAAATAAAGAATGGCACCCCTTCTACCTGCTGTTCTCCCCCTAATCATAGGCACTTTCTCTCCCTCTCTTTTTCTCACTTTCTCCTATCCATCGATCAGCATGCTGTATCTGTCCTCGATTTCCCTCCGTCTTTTCAGCCACTCAGAGTCAATGCACATGCTTTGTCTCTCCACTTTTCAGGTGAAGCAGCTCAATCCCAAATCAATGTCCTCTCTATTCTTTCAAATGCTGGGAATTTGTTTTTCATGCATCTCTCCCACCCATTTGATGGATCCAGAAAGGGGAGTGAGGGGATGCAGAAAAGGAAAACACAGCGAGAGGGTCATCTTCTGTGGAGAGCGAGAAACATAATTGAAGTCCAATTCACAAATAGAGCACTCAGAAAACTGCCGGTTTTATCGCTCTTATTGCTGTTTTCTTGTCTGGGCTGTTTGAAAGAGTGGTGTGGCACACATTTTAAACTCTGAATAGTGGCTTATCATACTACTATGGAAGATATTGCATGGACATAAATGTAGATAAATCAGTTGTCATTTCACACAGATCGGAAAGCATTAAGTCATTATGAACAAATGCAACAGTGCAATTCAAACACAAGATTTTGGAAGGCACAGTCTCATGAGAAGAGGGAATGTTGTGTTGTGGGTTATTAACAGAAGTCAGAGGTCAGTCCTGGTGTAAACGTTTATGAGAGTGACCCTTCTGGAACAGAAATCTGATGGCAAAGGTCACTTTAATAGGCATTTCTGTTCCCCTGGCAGGAGCACAGATGCAACAAGAACAACAAGAAACTTTTTCAGAAACCTCAGGAGTGCAGTCGTGAACTAACATGAACTCTGTCTTACAGTTTTGTTGCTCACAATAATGCACTGTGTGTAGTCCTAAAAAATAGTGGTTTACTATTACCAAGTGGCTATTTTCACATATATTTTTGTTCAGTCCATTGCTATTTTTATCACTACGTCAATCGTTCCTATTTCGAGATTGAAGTCATTCCCATGCATATTTTGCATCGTGTATGTGAAAAACAAAAGTTTTATACAAATTCTGAATGGATTAAGTATATCCTAGGAAGCATGCAAGGAGCGCCCTCTGTAAAATCACCAAAAAGCTGTCACTCTTAGTTCATCGCAATCTCACAAAGTTCTGTTATAATCAATGAAGCTGTCTACACTGCTTATTGAATGTCTTATTTACATCATGTCTACACTTTGTTATAATAAGATGAATCTCGTGCTTGCATAACTCAGCACTAGACAATACCTCTGGCGTTCCGAGCAGTCAGTGGATTCTAACTTCAACACCTCTGATTAAGCATTGTGTTCAAGAAATCAACAAATGTCTGTCATTAGCTACAGTGGGGCAAAAAAGTATTTAGTCAGCCACCAATTGTCCAAGTTCTCCCACTTAAAAAGATGAGAGAGGCCTGTAATTTTCATCATAGTATACATCAATAGAGGAGACAAATGAGGAAAAAAAAAATCCGAAAATCACATTGTAGGATTTTAACAGATTGAATTGGTAAATTCTCGGTTAAACTAAGTATTTGGTCACCTCAAACAAGCAAGATTTCTGGCTCTCACAGAACTGTAACTTCTTCTTTAAGAGGCTCCTCTGTCCTCACTCGTTACCTGTATTAATGGCATCGTTTGAACTTGTTATCAGTATAAAAGAAACCTGTCCACAACCTCAAACAGTCACACTCCAAACTCCACCATGGCCAAGACAAAAGAGCTGTAAAAGGACACCAGAAACAAAATTGTAGACCTGCACCAGACTGGGAAGACTGAATCTGCAATAGGTATAGCAGCTTGGTGTGAAGAAATCAACTGTGGGAGCACTTATTAGAAAATGGAAGACATACAAGAACACTGATAATCTCCCTCGATCTGGGGATCCACACAAGATCTCACCCCGTGGGGACAAAATTATCACAAGAACTGTGAGCAAGTGAATGACCTGCAGAGAGCTGGGACCAAAGAAACAAAGGCTACCATCAGTAACACACTGCGCCGCAGGGACTCAAATCCTGCAGTGCAAGACGTGTCCCCCTGCTTAAGCCAGTAAATGTCCAGGCCCATCTGAAGTTTGCTAGAGAGCATTTGGATGAAGAGGATTGGGAGAATGTCATATGGTCAGATGAAACAAAATAGAACTTTTTGGTAAAAACTAAACTTGTCGTGTTTGGAGGAGAAAGAAAGCTGAGTTGCATCCAAAGAACACCATACCTACTGTGAAGCATGGGGGTGGAAACATCATGCTTTGGGGCTGTTTTTCTGCAAAGGGACCAGGACGAATGATCCGTGTAAACGAAAGAATGAATGGGGCCCTGTATCGTGAGATTTTGAGTGAAAACATCCTTCCATCAGCAAGGGCATTGAAGATGAAACTTGGCTGGGTCTTTCAGCATGACAATGATCCCCAACACACCGCCCGGGCAACGAAGGAGACGCTTCGTAAGAAGCATTTCAAGGTCCTGGATTGGCATAGCCAGTCTCCAGATCTCAACCCCATAGAAAATCTTTGGAGGGAGTTGAAAATCCGTGTTGCCCAGCGACAACCCCAAAACATTACTGCTCTAGAGGAGATCTGCATGGAGGAATAGGCCAAAATACCAGCAACAGTGTGTGAAAACCTTGTGAAGACGTACAGAAAACGTTTGACCTCTGTCATTGCCAACAAAGGGTATATAACAAAGTAATGAGATGAAATTTTGTTATTGACCAAATACTTATTTTCCACCATAATTTGCAAATAAATTCTTTAAAAATCCTACAATGTGATTTTCTGGATTTTTTTTTCTCATTTAGTCTCTCATAGTGAGGTTATACCTATGATGAAAATTACAGGCCTCTCTCATCTTTTTAAGTGGGAGAACTTGCACAATTGGTGGCTGACTAAATACTTTTTTTCCCCACTGTACATTGCTCAACACTGTAAAAACATGCCGCACTACCACCTTGGGTGTGCTTTTTCAGATATTTCACTTCTCCTTATGTTCCTTTTGTTCTTCTATTAATTTTACCTGGTGATACTTTATCGTGAGAGTGTCACTACCACTACCCCTCACTACCATATTTCCTTACATCACGTGTTCACTGCAGCAATAGAACTCCGCTTGTGTTCTAGAGATAGTTGCTAGGACATTGCTATGCATTTTCTAGTGTATTCTGGGTGGTTGCCAGCATAGGTTTGTATAGGCAGATGCCCTATTAGCGGCTGTTTCTATGGGCTGCTATACGTAAGCCATATTGGAATGGTCAAAGAAGGTCTGTGAACACACAAGAGCAAGTTGCCTGTATGTCTGCAACTCTAGTTATATGCATGTATGAATATCTATATCTACAACAGACTTCAGCAGATGATTTTGCTAAACTAACACAATACAAGGATGGTGTTCTGACGTTAGAACCACGCAGGCGCTGTGCCTTGTTTATAAGCAGAGGAATGCACACGCATGCATCGTGGTACTCTCATGAATGGCGGTGGAGACTGACACAGAAGAGAAGACATTGTTGAATAAAGTCGTTATTTTTGTTTTCTTTGCACACAAAAAGTATTCCCATAGCGTCATAAAATTAAGGTTGAACCACTGATGTCACAGGAACAATTTTAACAATGTCCTTACAACCTTTATGGGCCTTGAACGTGTCAGCTGCATTGCTGTCTATGCAGGGTCAGAAAGCTCTCAGATTTCGTCAATAATATCTTAATTTATGTTCTAAAGATGAACGAAGGTCTTACGGGTTTGGTATGATATGAGGGTGAGTAATTAATGACAGGATTTTCATTACTGGGTGAACTATCCAGTTACTATGGTGTTTAGTGCTGGGCGGTATACCGGTTCAGACAGAATACCGGTGTTTATTTTTGTTATGAAATTAATTTTTAAAATACCGCAATACGCAATATGTAGCTTAAACAACATTCGGAACGCGACACTGTTTGAAAGGGGTCCCTTTTCACTGTTGCACTGTGGTGAGGGAACAGCTGTATGTGTTACTAAGCGTGAAAGTTCCGAAACTGAAGCTGTAGAAATAATAGAACGTGATGACACAGAAGAACTCATCCACAATATCCACATTGACCGCCACAAATATCCACCACCCCCTGCCATCAGCTCCCGCATCTCACACACACACGAGCGCGACTTTAGCACTAGATTTAGCAACTTTCAGACCCTTTTAGCGGCTTTTTTCCATAGAATATTCATACTGACAAACCTAGCGACTTTTTTGGATAAAGCTTAGCTATGGTTCAGTTGGAAGATTTCGGCAGTGCTGTCCCGCGAACGCGAGGTCTGACTTTCCCGGAGAAGTGTCACCTCTCTCGGCGTCTGTTCTGTGCAGTGAGCGGCAGAAAAGCAGCACATTCAGTTGGCCGCACCGCAGCCGACTCATCAATAAATGAGTACAAAACAGCGTTTCCTAGCACCTGTTGCTTACTGATTGTTTGGAATTATAAATGAGTGTAGTTCGTCTGTTAATATCACATGCACTTTTTTTGTTTGTTGTTGTTTTTAGTTTGTTACTCAGACGCAGGCAGTGTGCTGCATGAGACAAAAAAGTAATATAGCCAAAACAACCGCATAGCCGCTCTTTAGTGTAGATGCATGTTGATTTTATCAGACGATGCCGTGATTATAAATGAGAGAGACTCCTGGTTAACATGTATTAAAAGGGGTCATGTTATAAAATTTTTGGTCATACCGCCCAGCACTAATGGTGTTCAATTTGGTTGCTAGGGCATTGGCATGTGGTTTCTATAATGGGTGGTTACTAGAGGGTTGCTATCCAGTTGCTGTGATGTGTTGGGAGGTTGCTAAGGCATGATTATTTATTAGTGTTCTAGATGGTTGCTAGGACATTTGTCTACATTTGCTATGCACTTTCTAGGGAATACTGAGTGGTTGCTAAGACAACACTGTGCAGTTACTGTTTTGTTCTATATGGTTACAAGGTGTTACTAGATGGTTGGTAATGTTGTTGCCATGTGGTTTCTTATTAGTCCACTCACAAGTTTACATGATATTTCCTAGATATGGCTCTCAAAGTAGAAAACTCTCTACCATCTATTTGGTATGTTTACACCCTCTTTCTCTTTATCTTTCTCTTCCTTCAATCCATGTCTTATTATTTTATTCATGGTCCCACTTTAACTCAAGCAGGTAGAGTCCATAAAGAAGCAGTTGTTGGAGATGTAGGACATTTGGGTCACGTGGAAGGGGCTGTCATCATATTTAGCCACGCTCAGAGGAGCCGATTGCACATAGCAAAAGAGACGGGGAAAATTGCACATGACCCAGATAATCTGGGCTGACTCTCTAACAGGGCCTAATTTAATTACAGGGCAATTAAAGATCAGTATGAAGCAGCAAGAGACTGGCCCCACCACGGAGCTGATGATCCCCCTACAAGGCATCCACCTGCTGGCATAACAACCACTCGCAAGCCCGATGCATTACATGCTGCTGGAGAGAGTTAACTTCAGAAGCAGGTGATGTTTTGAGGTTAACGTGACAGGCAATCTAGCATTTTTGCATAATGCTATTTCATTTTCAAACTTTCAAACTTTTAAATGCATACATTGTTTAAAGTCATAGAAGCCTCCACACAAATGAGTGTTAGCTCACAGTGTATACACATTATACAGGGAGGGGAGAGATGCCGCCAGATTGACCTCTCGATTCACACATAAAAACAACCAGAGCGCATAACGACGGTCATAACATCAGACTCTAGCACTGAGCCATCATGTAATAACATCAGCTCCTGGTATACACAGATAAATGGCAGCAGTGACCAGCAGATGTGTTTCTGCCCCTCACAAGTGTCAGCAGATGTTCACGCACTTAGTTTATGAGAGCCAGAGTTGACTAGATTTCTGTTTCAGAGAAATACACTTCTCTGTGCTTGGTTCTTCTTTTTTTGTATTATTATTATTATTTTCCTAACTAAAAAGACAGGCAACGAATACCCCCAAATGAGGCTGACTTGACAGCAAGTGTCATTGATCTGTGATTACTTCTAGTTGAATTGAGGTGCCCTGAGCTCCCCAACAGCCATCAATCACTCTTCTCACCTCAACATCTCCTGGGGGCCTGTAGGAGGATTTCCTCCAGAGCAGAGCTGAATCGTGAGATTAAGTGTGATAATTTCCTTGCCACCACAGCGTAAGGGCTAATCAATTTCCCATCAGGAATTGCCAGTAATGTGTAACATTTGTTCCAGAAGGATCACAAAACTACCAAACTCCTGTGCTGCCCACAGATCTGAGTCACATAGATCTTATAGAGGAACTTATTTTGATTCACAACAGTGAGTCATACCGCATTTTCGTATGTGTTTTTGTGTGTGTTTCAGAAGTAGCCAAAAAGTGCCAGACACTAAAGATTGCAGGATTTAGTGTGTCTCAGGAGAAAGCATGACGCAAACTGAACTGTTTGAAAGTTCAGCCAGGCGAACAGTATCACAACAAAACATCTTTAGAAGTGAAAGTTACATTTTAGTGGAGATTAAAAAACATTTTAAGTCTCTGCCACAGGCACTGATATATAATATATATATATATATAGAATATATAATATATAATATATATATATATATATTCGCCTAACACTTTTCAAAATAACCCACTCTGGGGTCAAACACCCAATACTGGGTTTGTCCCTTTTTTAACCCGCGCTGGGTTATATTTAACCCAGCATTTTTTAGAGTGTATAAAGATGGGGAGGAGTTCTTAGCTAAGACCGAACTACTTGCAAACGAACTGCATAAAATTGGCTACTGGCTAATATTGAGCTCTATAATTAATTTCCAAGTGGTTTAATCTGAAAATAAATAAATACAAAATAATAATAAATTCAGCCACGACTGATACCATGATTTATTATCAAGTTATTTGTTGCTGAATATCATTAACATCTGAGACAGATCAAACTGGCATGGACTGTAGGCCAGTGGATTAGGTTTAGGCTTCAAATGAATATAAAGCATAGAATATATCAGCTTTTAAAGAATTTGTATTCAGTGTTTTCTTCAGGTACAATAATGTAATATCTATGAATCATCTTCATTTGTGGGCTTGTGCATAGTTTTATCTAATCATTTGATTAAAGGGGTGGTTGATTGCGATTTAAATTTTTTAACCTTAGTTAGTGTGTAATGTTGCTGTTTGAGCATAAACAATATCTGCAAAGTTACGAAGCTGAAAGTTTCATGCAAACAGAGATATCGTCTTTTCAAATTCTGGCAGTTTAATGCCTACAAAAACTGCTCGATGTTTAGACGCTCACTAGAGGCGGTTCAGCCAATCACAACACGCTAGCTAACCAATCAGAGCCCATTGCCTATTTCTGAGGGTGGGGCTTCATAAAAGTAGGAAATGATCAGCGCGTTTCTCAGAGAAGGGACAGAGCGGTGTGGAATAAAGGTAAATTATGTGAAAAATAATGTGTTGTTTTTTTTTAAAAACGAAGCATTAACACATGTTAGACTGCACCCCATAAACACAATCAAGCCTAGAAAAAAAAACAGTGAACCACCCTTTTAAGTACTTACCAAATGGACATGAAATACAGATTTGTTTAAATTATATTATAATTTTACCTGTACATTATAAAATATATATAAAGTTTTCACTAAAAACAATCCATTACAGTGCACAAAACACTGCAACAGTATTACAGTATTATTAATACTGAACTCCTCTGAGGTCATTTTCAGTAGCCTACAGTTGATAACTAGGCAAGATGGCACCAGTTGCACTTGTATGAAATGAGAGGGCGAATCCAAGATATGAGAGACATGAAAATAGTGTTGATTTCAGTTACCTGAGCCCTCTGATGTTGCAATGAACCATGGCAAACATGAGAAAATATGGCACAGTTTACTAACTGATATTCCAGAAGGCGACGTAATAAATTGCCATATAATTTATTTTAAAAATGTAATCAACTGACATCCATAATTATAAATGAAAATATGTCAACAAATAATTGATTATATTAGTAGTTTATGAGTCTTGGAATATATATTTATATAATAACAAGTATTATACCACTATAATTTATTTTTCGGTAACTCTCAGCTATGCCTTTAGAGACTCAGTCTGAAGGAAATACTCAACAGGAGCTACTAATGTGCTGTCATGAAGCCTTCCTGCATTTTTCCAGCCTCTGATGGATGTTTTTCTCTGTCTGGCTCTGCTAAAGGCCTCTGGAGGTCGTCCTCCTACTCAAGACGTGGTTATCACCACTCCACGGGCATGCAGCTGTCTTTGTGCCAGTGTTTCTGCCATGTTTAATTCATAGAGCCAGTCTGGCATGTGACTGCCTTTGAATAGTTACACATGATGCTAAACCCTGAAGCACCCCACAATGCACTACTACTCTCACTTGCCTTGTTTTGATATTTTCATCATCTCTCAATGGGGCGTCCTCATTCACTAAACTTATTTTTTCCACACTGCCTCAAATTCATTTTTCCCCCCGCTGATTAAAAATTAATTGTGGCTTATAGAAGTCACTCAAGGATGTATTAAGTTTAAATATTATAATAAGTGCATTGTTTTTTATAATGTAATAATTAACAGTGGTAATGATTTAAGTGCATCATTTTATTTACTCAATATGTTCTTTATGAGTTCATCACAAAAAGCTATGTACTTCTCTTAAAAATACATTTGAATGATTTCCTTTCTCAGGCGCAGCGAAATGTTCCAATTTGAGAGATAAAATGTGAAAAACTCTACGCAAATGGAGAAAGGGTTAGACTTGTTTCCATGGCTACTTGTACATTACTTTTCACAAGGTCCATGTGCTATACAGGTTCAGTGGTTTAGTGAGTGTGTATTTGTTCACTTTTGATCTGTTTCAGCAACTGAAGTACAAATAGTTAAATTTTTTTGCACTCAAAACATCTCGCAGGATTGGTGCACTAAACAAAATACATCCAAAGGTCTTACACCCGCTGTCATTCAGAAAACGCAACTTATATTCCCTCTTACAATGTGTTGACATTCAAGTCACTCCAGCAGAACGTCACATGGGGATTCTTAACCTGCACACAGTCCGTGACTAAAGTAACCTTGTGTATTGCCATGACGATAAACACCTCCACAACCTGTCCACCCCTTGCGTTTGTCAACCTGTGGCTAAATCAGTGTGGAACAGAAGGTAGGCAGCAATCACATCAAACTTGCTGTGACAAAAACAAGCTAATGAATAAATCATGCGGCTTGACACACAGTAGCTCAGTGCTGCTTAAAGGATAACTGGTTTATTTAATTTTTTTTTGTTTTGACATTATGAATTTGACTTTTTTGCAGGTTACACTGAAACGGCTACAAATTATTTTGTCATTTGAGTATAAATCACTTGGGTGGTTTGTTTGAAGCATTAAATTTTCTTCTTGTTTGTCTGTCAGCAGTTTAATATTTAATGCCACTTCCTTGTTGTTTTTTAGGTTAAGAGAGCCAATCTCATATTTTAAATATTTCTTTGCTAGACGCCTAAAAAAAATGGACAAAACTACGTTTTGAAATAATAAAAAGGTTTTTTTTTTAGTTTTAGTCCTTCTAGAAGGCCTATTCGAATCCATCAAGATGTTTTTGCTCATTTTGCTCTAATAGTTTTTCTGTGAAGCTGAAAGGCAGCATGCTTCCTTTAATGCTTTTGCTATATTGCAAGGGCTCTGAGTGCTAGTCTGCTGGAGACAGATCTATTCTACATTGTTATTTAATTGCTATAGACTTAATAATTCCTTTCAGTCCCTGACATTGCAAATGTACCGAGAACATGTCTGTATAATCAGACAGTATGAGCTCATACGACTTATGCGAGCTGCCCATGTGAAGTGCTCTTTTTGTTTCTGTACTGGGTTTGTGTGTATGCTGTGTGTTTGAAGTGCCATCCTCCCTCTGTTGTCTAACAAAGCACATGTATCCCCCAAGCTTGTGTCCTCTACATTTAAAAAACAGGCTCTCAGCTCACCCTCACAGTCTTTTATTCTTCCTACACTTTATTTAAAATTACCATACAACTCATTGTCTTGCCATCTACGTGGTTATTGTGATCCAAGCACGGTAATCCAAAACAGATCATTCAAGTGTGGACATCAAACGAGTGGACCTTGAGCTCAAGAACAGGTGAGCACCTTTAACAATTGATATTTCATTACCGTTACTGCCTTTCAAGGGATGAGCAGGTGTACTTGCGTTTGCCATGAGGTCATGTTATTTTTTGACCTCTGTACAAATGCACATGACAAGTACACACAGTACAAGATGATCACCAATATCAAATTTTGGTTTCTTTTTCTAAAAATGGCCATGGGGCAGCTGTATTTTGGCCGTGGCCCTATAGCAGAGCATACAACTAAGCTTTGAAATTGTTGTTCAAAAGTTTGAGGTCAGTAAGAAATCAATACTTTTATTCAGCAATGATGCATCAGCCGTGACAGAAAGAACAGGTTATGAAAGATTTCTATTTTAAATAAATGCATTTTTTTTTTTTACTTTTTATTCATCAGAGAATCCTGAAAAAAATTATGACAGTTTCCACAAGAGTAATAAACAGCACAAATGTTTTCAACAATGATAATAATAAGAAATGTTGAACACTGGCATCAGGGGCGGACTGGGGCAAAAATTCAGCCCTGGCACTGTAGCCACACCGGCCCACATTACCACACCGACACACCCCACCCACGGACACACGCATTCACTACTTACATTTGTGTACAGATGGTGAAATAATATAAGCAGTACCATATATGTAACAGATATTTAAACATTTAATGTATGTGTCTGGCAAACAATGCTTACTACTTTTTAAAGAGCACACGTTTATAACACATTTACACATACAGTTAAGACAAAAGAAAAAGAATCTGAGGATGTTTTAGAGTCTGTGTGCTGTCTGTTTATGTCATTTGTCTGCCGTTACTGTCATTCTCTATAGTATGTTGTTCTTTGTTGTCACTGTGTGTCTGTTGGGTTTTTCCTACCTCTACCACACTCCTCCTTGCTCTGCTAGGCCTACTGTAGCATCCTTTCTCACAGCACTGGTATTGGAAGACCAGGGGTCTCTGGCTGTACTGATTTCAGCAACATCCTAGTTAATGAACACAGTATAGGACAGGGTTCCTCAATAGGTGGCCCGTGGGTCACATCCGGCCCGTGAGAGAAAAATGTTTGGCCCGCACTAATTTCAAATAATGTTGCATGAAAATTCAAACGCAGCGTCAGAAAGCGACATTAACTTACATTGTGTATACGACGCAAAAAAATACAATAGAACCCATTATAATCAGCTCTGTCTACACTGGATGCGGCGTGGCACGACAAATCCCCGACAGAAAACTGCTGACTGTTCTATTTATGAGTACTGACACAAAGTTGAAATGATTTGCAATGCTTTGTTGTGCCCAGTGTAGATACGATGTGACAGCAAAAATATGGCGAGTGTGTAGAAAAGAAAAGTGGACACGGAAAATAGATGATGTGAATGGACAGAACAGTTTTGAGTGAGTGAGTGACTGATACCATCTTTGTTATGGGATACACGTGTTGGTTCGCAGTGAGTTCACAGTTTTAATGTACAAGTTTGCTTTAATTTATTTTTAAGATCTGAGGTAAAATATCTATTGTTGCTTTCACTATGGCTATAAAGATCACGCAGAATAATATTCAAACTCACATTAGATACTTTTAACATTGAATAAAGCACATAATCATTACCTGAGATTATCGCTGTTATATTTTGTATGCTGTTCCTGCTGCGACGTCGCAGAAAATAAAAAACATTTTTAAAATAGAATCCCGTGTCGCTTATTGTCACGTGTCGCTGTCGCGGGTGGTTAGGACAAAAACTACATGGAAAATATACTTTTTTATTACGTCGCGTCACGTCTGGTTTGAACACACAGTGTTACAGTTTGATCACCCCCCCCCAAAAAAAATCTAAGTATAAAAATATTAATACTGACAAATCTAATAACTGAATCTGCAATTAGGGAAAGTGGACAGAAGAGATCCAGTCTGGAGATGAGCAGAACAGTTGTTTGCATGCGGAACAGGAGATCCCAGATTTTTTGTTTAGTTTCGTTTGAATTTTTTTAATATTCAACAGGCAAAGTTCTTCTGCATCTAAATGCAAAAATTTTCAGAATTGTTTGAATAAGACAGACTATGGAGAAAAAAATCTGAATATTTATCTTGTGACCACCTTTTGATTATTTTAACAAAAGCAACAATAATATAAAATTGTAATAATAATAGCGTGTGTGTGTGTTTGTGTATATAATACTAATATATATCTATACGTATAGGTCAGTGGCCCTTGGCTTGGTATTGTTGGCAGAATTCGGCCCTTGGTGAAAACTAATTGAGGAACCCTGGTATAGGATGTAAACATTACAGCAAAATATTTTCTCACTGATTGCTCTCAACATTGGAATACACATGAATACAAACAAGTAATAATAGCAAAAAAGGGAATAGAATATATAGCAAAAACTATAAATAGTAGCAGCAGTAAATCCTTTTTGATAGTTGCTAGTATGTGCTGCATGTGCATTTGATCTCTCTCTCTCTCCTCTCTCAGCTCTCTCTCCTCTCTCTGTGTGTTTGTTTGTGTGTGTGTGAGAGAGAGAGACACAGGCACAGGTTCCTCCTATTCTAAGAGTTAATTAATAGTTAATTAGAGCTACATTATTAAGAAACTGGCAGCATCTGTTTCAGGGTGTGTCTCTCTCATTGTGTCTTCCTCCATGACACTTGACTCTGCAGTTCATATACCTAAGGATTAATTGCATACTGTAAATTTATGTACTGTATGCGTGCTCAATGTTTTTTTTTTATATATGACTATCTACATATTCAATGTAAAGTTCACTATAAATGTCTATAGTACTATGGCTATTGCTATTGGTTTTTGATGTGTTAGACTATATTGAAAGTAGCCTACATCAGTTTTTACCCTAAATACCACTTTGTCTGCTGATATTTCAGTCATTCAATTTAGTAACAGGCTCGTTAACACTTAAGTGAACCAATTATCACGAATCAATGGCATTTTAAAATATACTGGGGTTCTATGCTAAGGTTACAACTGTTTAATACAATGTAGGCTATGGTCAAAAAAAAAAAAAAAAAACCGAGCTTAACTGGCAGAAGTGTGGTGCTATCTGTATTTTTTTGGTTTCCTTCTTACCTCTGCTCTGCGGCACTACTTTTTCTCCGCAGCAGCAGCCGAATTTAAACCTTTTGAAAAGAGTTCGGTTAATTTTATGCATTTAGCAGCTTCGGACTTAAGGCCCTTTTTTTTCCTTTCTCAAAGTTTTTCTGTACCGCCTTTCCTTTTTTACGGTCCATCATCTAGCTTTTACTGAAAATTAGTTTGTGTTGCAATCTCTCTGATGACTTGCTTGATTTTGACTGAACGGTTCGTTCGGCCCATCTCGGGACCAGGCGGCCAGCTGTTGCCGACTGGGCCAAATGCTTAATATTTATTTATTATTAACATTATTATTATAACCATAGAGAAATCGTCCAAGTGATAAAAACCTGTCCTATGCGTGTTTGCCCGTAAAAAAAACTATTTTATTATATCTATTTTTTTTTTTAATCTGACCGGCCAACATTAAACAAAATGGTCCGGCCCCTCTGACATTTGCCAGAATTGCCAGATGACCAATCCGCCCCTGACTGGCATATTCAACATGATCTCATGATTAGTGGCTCAAAGTATATTTTTAATTCTAAAACGGTAATTTTCCTACATATTTCTGGCCATTACATGTTATACACTGAACAAAATGATAAATGCAACACTTTTGTTTTTGCCCCATTTTCATGAGCTGAACTCAAAGATCTAAGACTTTTTCTATGTACACAAAAGGCCTATTTTCTCTCATATTGTTCACAAATCGTCTAAATCTGTGTTAGTGAGCACGTCTCCTTTGCCGAGATAATCCCATCCACCTCACAGGTGTGGCATATCAAGATGCTGATTAGACAGCATGATTATTGCACAGGTGTGCCTTAGTCTGGCCACAATAAAAGGCCACTCTAAAATGTGCAGTTTTATCACACAGCAGAATGCCACAGATGTCTCAAGTTTTGAGGGAGCGTGCAATTGGCATGCTGACTGCAGGAATGTCCACCAGAGCTGTTGCCCGTGAATTGAATGTTCATTCTCTACCGTAAGCCATCTCCAAAGGCGTTTCAGAGAATTTGGCAGGACATCCAACCGGTCTCACAACCGCAGACCACGTGTAACCACACCAGCCCAGGACCTCCACATCCAGCATCTTCACCTCCAAGATCGTCTAACCAGCCACCCGGACAGCTGCTGCAACAATCGGTTTGCATAACCTAATAATTTCTGCACAAACTGTCAGAAACTTTCTCAGGGAAGCTCATCTGCATGCTCGTCGTCCTCATCGGGGTCTCGACCTGACTGCAGTTCGTCGTCGTAACTGACTTGAGTGGGCAAATGCTCACATTCGATGGCGTCTTGTGGGTGAGCGGTTTGCTGATGTCAACGTTGTGGATCGAGTGGCCCTTGGTGGCTGTGGGGTTATGGTATGGGCAGGCGTTTGTTATGGACAACGAACGCAGGTGCATTTTATTGATGGTATTTTGAATGCACAGAGATAACGTGATGAGATCCTGAGGCCCATTGTTGTGCCCTTCATCCACGACCATCACCTCATGTTGCAGCATTATAATGCACGGCCCCATGTTGCAAATGATCTGTAACAATTCTGGAAGCCTTAAAAACATCCCAGTTCTTGCACTGGCCACATACTCACGGACATGTCACCCTGACATGTTTTGGATTCTCTGGATCGTCGTATACACAGCCGTTTTCCAGTTTCCGCCAATATCCCCCAACTTTGCCCAGCCATTTAAGAGTGTGCCAATTCCACAGGCCCAAATCACAACCTGATCAACTCTAGCAAGTAGATGTGTTGCCACTGGTGTGAGGCAAATGGGTTGTCCCACCATATTACTGAACTGGTTTTCGGACCACCCAATATGTAAAACTGCACACATTTAAGGGCCTTTTATTGTGGCCAGCCTAATGCACACCTGTGCAATAATCATGCTGTATAATCAGCATCTTAATATGCCACACCTGTGAGGTGGATGGATTATCTCAGCAAAGGAGAAGTGCTCACTAACACAGATTTAGACAGATTTGTGAACAATATTTGAGAGAAATAGGCCTTTTGTGCACATAGAAAAAGTCTTAGATCTTTGAGTTCAGCTCATGACAAATGGGGGCAAAAACAAAAGTGTTGCGTTTATAATTTTGTGCAGTGTATATTCTTTTTATATTCTCAATAAAATGGTTATGTTTAGGTTTGGGGTTTAGTCCATGTTGTTGGTTTCTGCATCTATCCTGACATACAAAAATGTATGTTTTGTACCTGTAAATGTTACATATTAATACCTACGTATTAACAATGAGACCAGGCTGCCATATTAAAATTAATTCTGAATGACCATGTGACACTGAAGACTGGCTGCTGAAAACTCAGCTTTGCCATAACAGGAATACATTAAACTTTAAAATATATTTAAACAGAAAATTGTTATTTTAAATAGTAATAATATTTCACAATATTACTGTATTTACAGTATTTTTTATCAAATAAACGCTTCCTTGATGAGTATAAGAGACTACTTTTACCATCCACAAACTTTTTAACAGTAGTGTATAGTCTATTATTTGGATTTTTTTTTTTTTCTAAATACATTAATATGTCATAAGTAATTTCAGGGCATTTTACATTCATTTCCTTTTTGGAGGAAAGTTTGTTTCTGCACTGCCGCGTTCCATTCAAAAGTTGGAACTTCCTACTTAGAAAAGTGCAATTTTGCGAAATGTGGGGGTTCGACATCATACGGTGGTGCCCAGAAAAATAATGATAATGATACACAGCTAACGATAAACTTTCGCTTCTTTGCAAATGAAATTTATAAATTAGTGAAAGTTTCTCCAAAAGAAAATCTGTTTACAAATACTTGTGTGTGAATTACTGTAAATTAATTTTTGTTGTATGTAGCCTACGTAAAAAGCAAATAGTAGAACTGTTAGCATTCTGCAATCTGAGGAGGCGTCTTTGCTGACAATGGACAATTGCTAAGCAAATTCTGACATTGTGATTTGTTTCTTTGAATGTCATCATCTGAGACTTTATCAGAAGTCGGAGATGAGCATCCACATGCTGAAAAGGCAAGCATTTTCCCTGACTGGGCCTTGATTGTAATTATGAAAACTAATCAATACTACTGATTAGAACAGGATTGACCAGCATTTCTGTTATTAAATTAGTCTCGTCCCGCCTCAAGCACTAAACAACAGAAGAAGTAATCACCCTCCACACTCACTCACTCACCAGCTAAATTATAAATGTCTAAAAGGTCAAAGCCGCTTTCTTGCAGAAGAAGGAACATATGTTTAAACACAACAACACACCCACACACCTACACACACACACTGGATATAGAGGAAACACAGCCTCTGTGTGATCGCTGTAGTATCATGGCCAAGCAGCTCTGGCGTTCGGCACCCTGCGGAGGCTGGAAAGGACAAATTGAGCTGTGCTGTGTATAACCTGTTCACACTGACATACATGAAAATATAGTGTTAACAGAGAGCAGGAATGCATTCAGTGATAATGAGAACAATAGAAGAAACACTTGCTATACATAAAGCTCCTCAGAATCCTACACACATCACCACTGCTGTAATTGGTATAAGAATCTCATAGGGTCCAAAAGTTTAAGACCACATTAAAGATTAAGGATGTTTTTTTTCTTCTCAGTTTAACCTGGAAATAAAAAAAGTTTTACGATTTTGAAATAATTAAAACAAAGAAAAATGGTAACACTTTACAAAAAGGTCCCATTAGGTAACGCATTAAATAACAATGAGCAAATACTTTTGTTAGTACGTATTTATTTTTATATTAAAATTAGTAAATAAAAATACAATTCATTGTTAGTTTATGTTAGCTCAGCTGCATGAAATACTATTAACAGATACAACTTTTGTTTTTAATAATGTATTAGTAAATGTTGACATTTACAATAACTAAGATTAAAAAATGTTTTAGAAGTAATGCAGTTAACAAATTAAACCTTATTTAGTTATAAGGATTATTTAAAGCATTCTGAAATGCCTTAATGTTAATCTAAAAAGGTTAATTAAATTTTGGGTAAATTCATGATATTAAAATCATTAAAATTTTAATGCTAATTTGCAATGGAAAACCTTGAATAAAAAAGAGAAAAATGCGAAACAAACATTTTCACTAGATTTTGAAGAAAAAAAAAACAGAAAACTTATGACATAAAATAAGAAATGTTTAAGATTCCTTTACATTTTGTGTAATTTTACATGATCATTTCATGTTAATTTGCTATGAAAAAAATAATTAATTAATTAGTAAAATGCAGAAAAGAAGCAGTGCTTCCAGGTTTTACTTTAAAGACTCTACTTTTTGGTCATTGATATAATTCACTGGATGTAGTAAAATATGGAAGGTAAGAAAGAACGTAAATGTTACAGCTGCCATTTGGTAGATGTAGTCACGACAGTTCAGTGTAGTAATTGAACCTTTTTAAAGCGAGATGGAATCCTTTTAAGGTGTGATGTCTCTGTCTGTGACACTTTTAGCTCAACAATTTTTTCAGAGCTACTGTGTCTCTTTCACTCCTTTATCCCTTTGCTAAGATTCGATCATTTCATCTGTGTCATGGTTAGCAGAGAGCTTATCCCCACAGTCTGATCTCCCACCAAATCCTGAGCTTTTCCACTGAAAGATACGAGCAAGCTGACAGGGCAAAGGCTTTAGTGAGAGCAAGAACATGTGATACTTGAGTCTGCAGATATGGCTTCTTTGAAAGAGCACCATCAAAACAAAATCATAGACTTTTTATCCATGAGTTCTTTTGCCTTGTGTTTCTAACTGCATGTCAGATGCAAAAAAATATAGGTTATCAGTCTTGCTGTGGTGTTGGAAAACGTTGAGTCGTTTTGAAAAGGGCAGCAATGTTTCAGACTTTAGAAAAGGGACGCAAATGTTACTTTTATTTCTCATGGGTATAACTTAAGAAAAACATTACAATGCCTGTGATTGAGATTTTATACAACAGTTAATGCTGTAAGTTACCAGAGTTTTTATCAATTTGCTTGTCTGTTTGCTCATTCCAGAGAAACTTCCTGTATTAATATTGGTATTAGTAATCATTCTGATTTTTTCAAAAGCACCGATTCAAGGATGGTATTATGTTGGTGTGGCTTTGTTTGGATTTATTTTCATTGGCGAGGTAAAAATAGAGAAAATAACTGACAGTATTATATAAACTTTTTTATTTAACGTTTATACAAAAGTAAGCATACTTGCAAATACTCTATTTTGTTTGTGTGACATTGCTTTAATTTATCCTGGATTTGAGAAAAAATATGGTTATACTTTATTTTATGCATTTTAGACATTCTACTAAAAGTGTAACATTGCAACAACATATCAACTCATTAATTTGCAACTACAGTACATGTCAACTAACTCTCATAAGAGTATTAGTAGACGGTTAAGCGTTAGTAGAATAAGTTGGCATGTACTTGCAAATTTATAGTCAGTAGATTATACACTGAACAAAATTATAAACGCAACACTTTTGTTTTTGCCCCCATTTTTCATGAGCTGAACTCAAAGATCTAATACTTTTTCTATGTACACAAAAGGTGTATTTCTCTCAAATATTGTTCAAAAATCTGTCTAAATCTGTGTTAGTGAGCACTTCTCCTTTGCCGAGATAATCCATCCACCATAAGTGACAAATGTTTTGCAAGATAGAAGAGAAGTTTTTCGGCAGGCGGGAAATTAACATGTCAGAAAGAATGTGAGAATTAGTTTAAATTAAAAATATTCATACAATATGTATATTATAATTTAAAAATGCAGGTTTTTTGTTAGTGGAATTTAACAGACAAATGGCCCATTTCAACAAAATTGCCTGACCTTATGTATGAAAATAGTAAAAAAACTTGCCATTTACAACTTTTAAAGCTTTTCTTATATTTTTAGCATAGCTTTTCTTTCAAATAAAATTTTTGTCCTGAAATATAACAATGTGTAGTAAGTATTTCTGGTACATTCGGTCTCCAGTCACATATATATATATATATATATATATTAGATTTAGTCTATAGCTATATATATATACATATATATTTCTGATGTGTATAGTTCACAGAAACTGAACAGGCTTTACTTGTATGGCTATTTTATCTTGAGATGTATAACAACTTTTTTTTCAAAATGTTGTAATATAATGGGCAGTGGGCAGTCAAGATCATAGCCTTCTCCTCATGCGAGAAAGTATTTGTTTCCAACAGTGGCTTTCGGTGATGAAAGGATTCGTTCGTTCCCCGTTCTGCCGTTTATTACTCTTGATCTGTGAACTAATGCCATCAGACAGAAAAGAAGAGAGAGCCGAAATAAGAGGAAGATGGTGATAAGCAAATCGGATGAAGTGTTTCTGCTTCCCGTTCTGAGGAACTCATCTAATTTTATCTGTCCATCTTCTCTGTCAAGGCACAACACTTCGGCTCGCCTGTCCACCACTCTCTCTTAGAGAGAACATCTGTTTTCAGCTCTCTATGGAAATGACTTTTGACAGCTACTCATAAGTGGGTGATTCACTCTCAGAATGAACAAAAGATGACACATAAAAGAAAAAAAGCGATTTAGATCTAACCCTCAAAATGGATGCGTGCTATTAAGTTTTTAATATTGAGCATTTAGAAGGCCAAGGGCACGTGGGGGGAAAGTGAGGGCCGTGATGAACATGACTCTGTCGGCAGCTTCATCTTGTTGAATGACACCTCAGTTTTGAAAAGATGGCTTATCAACACCGGGATTGGCACCACTGCACCTGGTCGGAAATCCATTCTCAGGGGCATCTTATCTTCCCCGGCTACAATCCTCCAATCTAATCAGGCAAAAGTGAAGTGAAAAAGAATGTAACCCTAGCAACCAGCTGCCAAGCTACCTGCAATGTTCATGCGAGCCATATTGAGCCAAACATTATCATAAGATTGCTATTTTTACCTTCTAGAAATGTTCGAATATCTGCATCTTTTGCATATCGATTGGACAAGGGAGAGTGTGAGGCATTTCGAGAGTATGTGTGTGTTTGAGTGTGGCTATGTGCGCTGACCTTTAAGAGGAAACTACTGCACAGCCAATAGCTCACGTCCCACAAGGACAAACACCTCACTCTAAGTGCACCAAATGCCGTGCAATCCACTGACAGGGAATACAAGAAAACTACACTAATGTTTTATAACAGAAGGAAATGGCTCTGTGGTGCTATAAGGGTCAGTGTTTTTATTCTATTTCAAAAATACATAAAAAATCTAATTCATCCAATTCAGTTCAACATGTTCTCAATATCTTTTTCAACTTGAAATTCAAAGAAAGTCTAAGTGATGTAAAGAAGATAGAGTTCTGACATTTTGATTAAAAAAAAGTATTATACGTGAAACAACACAAAAAAACATATATATGGAACAAAATAAGATCAATATGCATTTAAAAATGTCTAGATTACATAAGCCTAATTTTTTTGTTTGTTGTAGTTTTAAATATTAATATCTGAAAATTTGCAGTCAAATTGTAGTGAACCATAATTACATCCTAAAAATTAGATGTCAAGTTTTTATATTAAATTATTTTCTCTAAAATATAATATATTTGTACCATTTATTGAAGAAACATTTTCATTTAAAAAATGTTGTAAATGTTATTTTTTAAACAATGTATAAATGATGGTCAGCTGAAACAATAAGGTGTTTGCATGAAAAATGGATTACAAACAATACCTTTCTAGGAACTTTTGTTGTAAACTACATCTTTAAAATGTTTCTAATTTTGATCATCCTCGATTGCCATTGACCCATACATAAATCCTCAGAACTACACCTATGAACTGATATTGATTCATTCGCTTCATAGTGCAGTTCCACCAAGGCTATTGAATGCTCAAGATCACATGCAGTGCACAGATTGTAAGTAATGCAATGCAACGTGAAATCATTATTAAACTTTCTGCAACCAGTAATTTTTTTTTCCTGGACATGTGGCAGTATCAACACGAATAAATCAACAACTCGTTAAAATTCTGCACTTGTATCCAGCTTTAATTTTCACACAAGATGCCAAATGAAATCAGAAAGGAGAAAGATTTCATATGTATGTTTTTTTTCTGTTTTTAAAAACAAGCAGAAAACTAAACATGCTCACAGATCACTTGCACAGAACTGATTTCAACTCGCAATTACAATCTGAGCAAACACAGAACAGGCTTCAAATCAAAAGCAAATAGAAGCTTCATATCGCATATCGCGGTTTTCAAAATAGATTATGTATAAATAGCAGCTAATAATAACACTTGCTAGACTCACAAATTGGAAATGTCTTCTTCGGCAACACCAAGCAAAGCATCAGCCTGCAGTGGAAATCCACTCCTGGCACAGAAACAAGACTAAAAACTGCTGCAATCAACAATTGCGAAACATTATGAGAAAGACACAAGCATAGTCTAAAAACTCATAGGTTAAGCATACATTTGTTCTATCAAATGCCTCTTTACATTGATGATATAAACCCAAAACATCAAATGATATGCAGAGGAAATCAGAAAATGAATAACCATAGTTGTAGGCTGCATGGCTCATATTCATGCTTCATAAATGTCATATTCAACTGATCTTGAAAACAGTGCTTCAGTGTGGAGTTGCATTCTTCTCCAGAGCAACAACAAAAGACTTCAGAGAGCAGTTACATGTAATGGTGTACTAAAATAACAACACAGGGTTCACATTTCAACTAAAAATGACCAGATAGCATCAGAAAGTTATGATTTATAATCACACCAATGTTGAGTATTATGTCTCTGCATAAATATGAGGCATTAAAACACATAAAATAGCACTGAGTGCTTTGAGAATATGCTTCAGCTCCACCGCTTTCCTCCTGGAAGGATATGTTCTGTTTATAGATGATTTATGGTTACATCTGTCTGCTTGCTTCAACAGAAACCGTCGCATGGAAGGTGTTTCTTGCACTCCACATAAAAAGATGAATAACTACACCTGACAAATGGATGCCTGGCTCTACTCATCTTCCATGAGGCTGTAAATGGAGTCTAAAAAGCTCAGACATACCGCTGGGCACACAGAACGGGTTCTGTTTATTTGGGCTGGAACAAATGGCGAGGCATTAGATCTCCACGTAGAATGGAATTCATCCAGTGATGGCAAATGTTGGCTGTGGGAAAACACATGTGTGTCATGATGCTTTGGGCCTTATTGTTGGACAAAAGCATTTTAAATGGATCTTATGCCCCGTAGCATCCTGAATGTTTTTATGGGATAACTTGGTGTCTTTAAAAGCAGGATGAGGTTTATTTGTTTTTCATTGCACTGAGCTTAAAGACACAAAGTGGGCAAAATAGTTTTGTGTTGATAAAAGACACATCCTGGAGCTAAGGCTGCACAATTAATTAAATTCATGTCGAAACTGTGATGTGGAAGCAGCCAGAGACTCACCGCGCCTTCAAAATAATCCAACTGAGGTGCGTAGACCAAAAAAGTTTCCCAAAGGTGAAGAGCTTGAAAAAAGTCAGCACACTCAAACATCAAAGAGTCACAAGCGAGATGAAAGCAATATGAGCAATTTACTGAGTAAAAACAAGGCAAACGTTTCGGTCACATGTTGACCATTTTCAATGCCAAGATAATGCTGCGTTCAAGTCGTCCTGGGACGTTCGTACTACGAAGTTGACCAAGTGATTCAGGTGTTTCAAGTTCAGTTGAGTGCCCAATTGACTGGCAGTGTACCTTCTTTTGAATAAATTAACAAAGAAAATAACGGGTCGGCAGTTTTACTTGGATTTCATTAACTAGCTGTGTAACAATAACATGACCAATTTAAGTTTATAGGACTACTAAACTATCAATTTAAACAAAAATGTACTGTCAATTACAGACGTTGCATCCATCGATTCCGCCACGTTTCTCATTGACACGCCCCCAACTCACAAACTCGGGGCTTAAAGAAAATGTCAAGTTTCCCACTCGTAATAACGACTTTGTGGTGCTGTTCAACTCGTGAATACGATCTATCCGACATGACTTGAACGCACCATAACAATGTTAGAACTAGGAGCCATCTTAATTTGAGAAATCACATGATAATTAAAGAGATCACATGATCAATTAGAACACACACTGATCCAAAAAAAAAGAAAAAATATAAAAATAAAAAAATTGTAACAAATGGAAAAAAATTTTTTCAATAAATAAATAACCACAATGTGTGTACATGTAAAGCAATGGATAATCTACATCAAATTGGATAACAATGGTTGTCTGTTGGAGTAAACAAAAGTACTATTCATAAAAAACAAGACAACTTAAGTTTTTCATTTAATCCCTTCAGGTGTACACAGTCCATATAATAGATCCACTTAGCTTCACATTGTAACAGTCTTTTGTTAGAATCACCACCTCTTCTTGAACTGGTCGATCTCTGAATACCTGCTGTAAATCTCATATCACTAAGTTTATAGTCAGCATCCGCAAAATGTCTGGCCACAGGAGAATGAATATCCATCCTTCTGATAGAGCTCCTGTGCTCGTTGATGCGGGTATTTAATTGGCGATTAGTCTTGCCAATATACTGTAAACCACATGGGCATGAAATAAGATAAATGACAAAAGATGATGAACAAGTAATAGTCTCTCTAATTTTGAATGTTTTCTGAATGGTGGTGCTAGTGAAAGAATCCGTTTTAATTGCATTTTCACAAGCTGAACAAATCCTGCATGGGAAGAAGCCAGTGGAATGATCCAAAGTCACATATTTGTTCTCCTTAATGAAGGTATCAGAACTGACTAGATGATCTCTTATGTTGCGTCCCCTATAATATGAAAAGAGGGGAGGCTCCTTGAAGATTCTATATCCAATATCATCAGCTCTCTAGTCAGTTCTGATACCTTCATTAAGTCTAAATCTTCATTAAGATTTGTCCAGCTTGTGAAAATGCAATTAAAACGGATTCTTTCACTAGCACCACCATAATAGAACTGATGCTTCTTGTTGATTGGATGAAGGCAGATCTGAACGCCAGCTTGCAGCTGATCATATGAAAGGGATGGGGCTTAAGCGGAGTTTGACATTTTGATGAAAAATTATGAGGTAAAATAAAAATAAATAAATAAACATGCATGGATGAATCGTTCACAATAAGATAACATACAATTACATAGAGGATTCATCAGATTATATGAAATTTCCCTATTCATGCTTATCTTTAAACATCAATTTTTATGTTGAAGCACTTTTTTCTATCTATTAATTCCCTGTGTCTAATCTTCTTTTGGACCCCACTGCTACATTGTTATGGACTAGAGAACTAATGAAATCTTCAAATATCTGTCTTTTTGGTTGCGCATGAATAAGACGTAGTCACACCGGGTTTGGAACAGGGGGAGTAAAAGGCTTTAGCCTACTTTTTTTTTTTTTTGTTTGAGTGAAATATACCTTTAATAAAGCAAAGGCCCAGTTTTAACTCACTGGAATACACTTACATTATTTTTTTTTTCCAGATTTTTGATTTTAGAACACATATTGTTTTAATTTGTCATGCATCTCCTAGCAATGAGGCACATGTTTCTGTGCGAGTTTGTTTTCTTCAAAATGTCTTGAAAGTCTGGCAGCAGTGCAACCCTCAGTCATTTACTGTATGTCGTTCAGTTTATCTGTAACCATTTACAAAGTCTGCAAGTGTATAATGCCTGTTTTAAAAGCAAGATGAGGTTCGTGTTGGTTATTTCAGCCTTAAGACTCATTTGTGATTTTTCTTTTTCATGGGTGATGTTTCAGTGTCATTTTAAGTCCTACCTTTTTTTTAACAGCTGCTATATGGGGCATGTTATAGTTTTCTATTCAAAATAATATAAAAAAATAAATAATGTGTTTCTGTACCATCATCGCCCCATGGCTGGAGCTCCTACACTAGGAGGCATGTGATGCTGGTGCTGACAGCCAAATGGTTCCACTTGTAAATAATGAGGAGAGAGTGGCTCCAGTCTTGCCACTTCCACTGGAGAGTGAGGATGACGCCTGTAAACACAAGTTTCGAATTCCAAGATCAGGTTTTAAAATGAACAACCAGGCTCTACCGTTCAACCCTGCCACTTCAATGAAATATATACAGTATGTAGTGGAATGATCTATACAATGCTGTGATTTAACTTTGTGTCATTCTGTTCAGCTTCTCCCGGAGTAGATTTGAATTCACCGGCGGCTAGCTGTGTCTGCTCTGTGTTGCTCATGTCAGCGATAATATCCTGAGCTGTATTATCGCTTTCCTCCATTATTTTCCCATTATCATTAATCTTGCTCATGTCCACGTTCTCCACTGTAGGTATCTCCTTGTCAACTGAGCTTTTCAATTCATCTATGTTGCCGTTTTCAACTGCGTTTCTCTTGAAGCTTGGCTCAGTCTCATTTTTTACGCCATCTCTAATTAGCTTGTTCATATTTTCCTTGCGGTTCTCCATGCCTTTGTTTGGTTTCTGCTCAGAAGTGACTAAACCGATTTTTTTAGGTGTGCCGTTGGTGTTGCAGCAAAGTCGGGGGTCCCTTCCAAGGCTGTATCCACTCTGGAGTGTGGAGAGCGTCCGCTGGTGCACGTCTTCCCTATGACAGTGGTACAGCCCACGGAAGGCCGAGCGAAACTTCTGGGACATCAAGTTGTAAACGACAGGGTTGGTTGCACTGTTGGCATAAATGCAGGTTCTGCAGAAGAGTAGGAACCAGGCATCAAGGTATGGCGTGCTCATAAAGGAGTTAATAAGAACCAGGGTCCTATACGGCATCCACAGCAGGGCGAAGAGCACAACCACCACTGCAAGCATCTTAGTGACCTGAAGAGGTGAGAAATTATAAAAGTGGCTCTTTGAGGTTCTCCATATATAATCACATACACAGCAATGGACAATGGTTCAAAGTTCAAACATGAGTTCTTACTACCTTCAGATTGCTCAAGCTTTCATACGAATTCAGAACACTGCTTTTAAGTATTTCTAACACTAACAGCAAGCATGTTCCTCGTGGTCACATACTGTACTATTTTTTAACATAGTTTTCATGCCGTTAACAGTGTGAACAGATGTTCAATGTGCCAGTTTAACCTTCGTCTTTTGAATATTTTCTTTTAACGATATGAATCTTGAATATTAAATTTTTTTAAACAAGTCACCGTGTTTCGTATAAAGCAAGAATACCAGATTTTTGACAGGCTGTGTGCATTTTTAAACAGCGACAGACAAAAACGCTCATTTTCCTTGTGCAATGAATGATAGGCTGTCTCAGGTGCATCTATTTGTCTGTTTATTTTTATTTTATGCGACTTACAGAATGTTCAACAAGTAAAAAAAAAAAAAAAATAATAGATAATAGAGATAAATATACAGTAAAAAATGTTACAAATGATTTCTAATTTCAATGTTTTTTTTACTGTCTATTCTGACATAAATATAGGGCTAATAGCTTAAATTAGCTATAATGTAACTATAAATTCCAAAACACATTTACTGGAAAACAAATATTTACGCTTTCAAGACATAAAAACACAAGTACACGATCAATGAAAATAATATGTGTACTGACAATGCAGCAGTTCCATGTCTTGTTAAAGCATCCATATTTAAAGATATTACTTAGAAAATATACAAACAGGCTTAGACTGAGTGCTTTGAATTAAATTTAAAGAAATAAATCATCCTTGTCTGAATCTCAAAGAAACAATTGCATTTTACATTATCGTTGCATTAAAACAAACAAAGAAGTCCATGGCATGCAAACAGAGGGAGCGGTAGAGAGAATGACAGAGAGACAAGACGAGACATGCTCAAACATCTTCCATAAAACATCAGTCAAATATCATCTTTGTGTCCCCGGTGATGGTTAACAGGCAGACACTGCTGAACCCCTGTGAGAAGAGTGGAATATATCCACACCATGTTTTGTCTGTCAAAGAAAACAAAGCAGTCCTCCCTAGTGTGTCCTCACTCATTTCAAACTATAAATACATACTAAAATGAATTTCATTAACATTCACAGGGACTCCTCTGGGTTCGAGCGTATTCATTGTCTCAGACAACCGGTGACAGAGACCTTCAATAATAATGACAAAATTGTATGCACAACAAAGCATCTAATCGAAGCCGTGTGAGGCTGGGAGGAGCTCTTTTAATTAACAATGCAGGAGATAATGACTGCATGACTGGCAGTGACAATTTGAATATGCATTTGAAATATCTGGTTATTGTGATTGCTTATCAATGGAAAACAAGGTCTTAACACAGCACAAACAAAGCCGGCTGCTACTCATGATTAGGTTAAATAAAGCGGAGCCTCTACTGTAGTGATGACTTTATCAGATTCATAGGAGAGATAACTTCACTCAACAACCGCGGTGGCACAGGCAACTTGAATCGTATTGAACTTTATGAAATTTGCAGATGAAGTGATCAAATAGCTGGAGGTGCGCCATGACCACAAAAGCGGAAGAAAGGGAGTCGCTCTTATAACCTCAAAGAGCATAATCTCCAGGAGTATTAAGCATACTTGAGTGAACATCACAAATCATATTATGCAAATGTTCCGCTCAAGTGGGGCCCTCTTGAATCTCCAAGATTTTGATCTGAGGCTCACACGAGCATCTCCGCACACACATATGTGCACTTACGTTAAACACAGGGATACGTGCCCGTGAGGTCACTCAATGATCTGAATTTCATGATATTATCCATTCTCATCTGTTTGACGCTCCAAATCTATCATTAAATTCATTAAATCTATATCACTGAACTATCATTAAAGTCTCTGAACCATAGAACTACAAATATAAGTTTAAATCTGGCATGGGTATTATGATATATATAATAACATATATATGCGAGTAAAAGATTTTAAAGAGTATTTTCTGTTCATCATGGTACATTATTTTGACAAACTTTTAAAAACTTTAACTTTAAAATCGTTATTTATTTCTGTGAATTCAAAGCTAATTTTCATCATCAGTAATCGAGTCTTGCGTGTCACATGATCCTTCAGAAATCGGGTCTAATAATACTGATTTTATTATCATGTTTGAACCTTATGTGCTGCTATATATTTAATGGATTCTTATATTATAATATCAAATATATTAATATTTTATTGGAAACTTCTAGTTACAAATGATTCATTTGAATAAACTTTATTAATCAGAGAATCCTGAAAAAATGTATCACAGTCCACAAAAATATTAATTTGATATTAACCAGCAACTGTTTACAAATATTGATATAATCAGCATATTAACTTAACTTTCTGAGAATCTTGTGACCGGGGTGGGGGCGGGGGGGGGGGGGGGGGGGGGGGGGGGAAATGATACGGTGATAATGATGCTTATTAAAATGTAGCTTTGCATCACAGGAATACATTATATTTGAAAATACTTTCAATTAGAAATGGTTATTTTAAATTGCAATAATATTTCACAATATTACTGTTTTTTCTGTATTTCTGATCAAATAAATGCAGCCATGATGAGCAGAAGAGACTTCTATAAAAACATTAAAAATTTTACTGATCCCAAACTTTTGAATGGCAGTGTATAGTATAGTATAGTATAGTATGTCACACTGAAGGAAGCAGCTGTCACTGGTAACTGTGTGATTGTGTACATTCATCTTCATTCAAAGATCTTCTGAAATTCTTGGCCTTTTATTTGACTTGATGCCTTTTGTATTCTCACTGCCTGCATAGATCATATCTCTAATGTCTATGATCTATCACAGAGTCTATTATTCCAGAGTCACAACACAGCTGTGGCTGATGCAGTGATGGTAATGTAGACCAAAACAGTACCCTGATGGCCCTTAATGCCTTTCTTCTGATGAAATAGATCCCGATGATCTGCTTTATGATGATATTCTGCCATTAGGTACACTTTCACATAATAAATAATGATCTCAGATGTTTGGTCTGCATCCATATATGTGTTTATTTGCAAAAAAGAAGGTGAAAAGAGATATTATTGTGCTTTACACAGAACTCCAGACAACAAACAACTACACTTAGGAAATGTTTAGTATAAATTACTTCCATTTTGATGCTATCAGTAAAATGTGTTGATAATGGTTCCAACATGTCACCTAAACAGACTTTTTCTTATGTAATGACCTTGTTCACTACACACAACTCTGCATCTTTAATTATGCATTGTCATATAAAGCAAATCAATAAACAGGTAACAGTCATTGGAGATCTGACAATAGCCGAAAATTACTGTAACGTATACTGCTTCTGATTGATGACTGATCAACCTTTTAACTTGCAAAGAAGCAAAGTCGAAGTAACTGATGAATCTTTGCCTAATCACCGCAAACCATCGTTTCCTTTAGATATACTTTTTTGAAACACTGCAGATTCGCTTGTTCTTATAATTTTAAGTTTTATGAGTGCCACCAAAAGCAACTAGGCATAAATTCTGTCTCTTAATTCGTTAGTTTTATGCCAAGTTCTAGCACGTTGCTTTAATGCAAACCAAAAAATTTAATATTAATAATACAGTATAATATATGATATAATAAAAAAAAAAAGTATTGGCTTGATTATCCAAATTTTGCCAATTAAATGTGTTACTTCAAACACTATTTTAATCTGCACCAGGAAAATATCGACACACTCTTCTCCTCACAAACTGACATTTAGTAGAGTGAAACATCATTCTCATAAAATAGAGAACTGACCTTTCAAAAAACAAATGTGAGATAATAATCATAAGGCACGGTACAGGAGGGAAGAACTGCCCCTCGTTTGCCCTCGACTGCAATCTCAGTGGGCTATCCATGCGGAATTATTGTCTAAACACACACAAACCCCTGTTTCCGGGAGAAAGCGCGCATCTTCGGGGCGTCCTTACGCCCCGCTTTTTCCGGCTTCCGCTGTTCTCTGTGCAGTCCTCTGTCAGGTGGGGGTCGGTATAGGTACCCGAAGTCTGTTGGAGTTGGGCATAGGATCCAGTAACAGGATTTCCCGAGCGTGAGGGACCGTAGAAACAGAGCGATGCCAGAAGAGTGGGATCACATAGAAGATGGCGACTGGTCGATCAGGTAGATGGCGGTAGAGGTCTGCGAGAGACGCTAGCCGCACTGAACACGGCCAATCAGGGTTCACCTGGCTTCCCCAGGAACAAGCCAGAGCATACATAAACAGGGAAATCCCCACCCGTCTGATGCTCGGATACACGAGACAGACAGTGTGTGAGCGCCTCTTGTGACCATGGCAATATCTGGTGAACCAGAGAGAAACTATTACCGTTGATTAAACTTCATACAGGTGGCATAATGATGCAATCATCGTTGGGGCGAATAAAGAAAAACATATGTAACATTAATTCTATGGTATAATCACTATTACATGTTATAGTTCTAACTATCAAGAAGGTTTGTATTCCCTAGTTGCGTGTAATTATTTTCAACTATAACTTGTTTAATTTTTTCCATTTGGATAATATATTAGAAATTATCATAGATTAGCTTCATCATGGCAACGAAATTGCTGACATTCTACTGCAGAAAAGTAAGTCGCTAAATAAATAAATAGAAAAAACAGAACATGTAAATGTCGGTTGTTTATATACAGAACACATAGTAATGATCCACAAACACAAGTATTGAGCCCCAAGACTATCCTATTCATTATCGTGGAGATTATGTCTTCATAATATAACATAGATACAGTATCTAATACATTAAATATATTATATATATATAACGATATATATAAATTTTTTTTTTTATACTTATTTGTATATAAGATATATACAGTATTTTACCAGCAACTCTGTATCCAGCTCTAATTCCATTTATTTCAGTTTGTATGTTACGTCCTTTCCTTTTAGGTACTTACCTCTCCACAGATGAAGGCTGAGATCAAACAGGAAAGACACATTATACCAATGACGAAAGTAATGTGAACCCAAGCAACACGCCAGCGATGCCCGTCACCACCAAGGTGGTGCCATCAAGGCTCTCAGATATGTTTTCGGGTCAGACTCCCGCCACCGGACCATCAGTCAGCCACGGCCAAGCTCACCAGATAGCCAGTTGTGGGTGTACGCATGTGCCTAGTGGTAAAGAACCACACACGACCAGGAGATTATCCACAACAATGCCCACACCACACCCCAGCAGCACCAGTACACAGCTACCCGTCTTATCCTCCAGGCCTACAGAACAACAGCGTCCCCAGGACCCCACTAGGAGATAGTGGTGTGTGGGTGGTCCATTCTGGAGGCTCACATTTTCTGGGCATGGTTATCCGGTCTTGGATGTGCGTATTGAATACAAGAATTTTGAAGAACTGAGCTGAAATTCAAATTGGGGGGTAGGATGGCACGAGAAAGGCAGAATAGAATCTGTTTGATATTCAAAAGATGTATCGGTGAAAAACGTTCATTCCTTTCAAATTTTGAAAAGGTGTTTCCTTGTCCCGCCCCTCTATTAAGGTATATGTTGTTTAATTTTCTTGGCTTCAACAGCATAATGATGTTCATCTTCTGGACCTCAGGGGCAGGCCTCATTCTTGTCTTCCCTATATTTTTTCCACCCCCCACACACACGACTATTATGCAAGCAGCATCCACCATCTGATCACTAAACAAGGGAAAACTCTGGAATAAAAGATTGCAGAAGTCAGCAGGGAAAAAAAGCAAGTCTCAATCACTGTTAAGAGGATAGCTGTCTGTTAATTACTAAATAACAGTCCATTTCATCTGGCGAAAATGGTAAGGCGGCACACATTATTAAAATAACATGATGCAGACACAGACTTCCTACTTGCTCTCTTTACAAATATTCCCATAACACTTGCTCTAGTAAGCATTGTAGGAGACTTCCTCTGAACATTATTATACAGGATGAGAAGCTTTTAATTATTCAAATGAGATATTTTAAGTGGTGCACGGCGATAAGTGGGTAAAATCACAGAAAGATTTAAAGCCACACAGCTGCTGTGGCAAATGTCATGTTTAATATCCAAGGATGTTTAAATCAAATACAACCTTTATAACGTTTTTTTTTCTTCTGCGCATTGAATTATCTTTTACAAATCTTCAAATTACCTCAATAGCTGTCTTTCAGTGTACTGTATATTGTACAAAAAGACACCAAATGAAAGAAATGTCTGTTGTATACTCATCACAATGTAAGAACACAATGTTAAGCACAAATAATCCTTGATAACGTATTTTAACATTAATTCTAGTCTGAAAATAGTGTTTGAAATCCATTAAAGCCACTAAATGGGGCCAAGATGTTGTTCACAGAGGCTTGAAAAATCCAGACATCTGTTGCTCTTTTCAACCATCTCTTTGCCTTGTAAATAAGACTGCATTGCCTCTCGGGGATTTCCTAATAAATTGAGGTGGACATGATGTGAAAAGTAATTTAACTCAATCCTGACTTTCCAACCCAGCAAAACCCTGCTCAGACTTCATCTTACTCTTATTTCATATTCCATTATTGCTGCTCTGGCAGTGCAGATATGGTCAAGAGCACTGCGGTTTCCAATCATGTAAACTGAAGAGGAACAAAAATGTGTGTGTCCCTCTATATGTTTAGTATGCTGTCTTTGCTTGAATAAATAAATCATAGAAGGGACATTCTAGAAATTAAATGAAAAAAATAAATACAAATAATAATGAGTGGCTGCTTTTCAACAGAAGCACTACAATATTTGTAACGTCCATAAGATTTCTGCTGTCACGTATATAAAAGAGAGCTCTTTCTTTTCTTTCTCTGAGCTTGCTTCAAAAATGATGGGGAGAGTCAGACGTGCTGCTATGAAACGGACTGTCAGTCACATTTGTTTAGTTCTCCTAACTGACTGTATCACTACCAGAATCCTAAATCAGCGTGGCTGTGTCTCAAATCCTAATGAGCTGCCTAACTAGACAGCATTTTGGGGCGCCACAGGCTCGTTCCAAAAATGCTACATGCCTAAAACCGCTGTCTAAGCAGGGAACTCACTAGATTTAGGACACAGCCTAGGCTACTGTCCGTGCGAAAATCACCGTCTCTCGGATATATTTGTACCTGAACAGGTGCTTCATTAATACTCTGGAAATATTTATAGTTCGTGTAAAACGAATAATTTAGAGTTCTATGCAACATTATTTTTTTAAAGTTAGTTGTTAAAGCAACATCCAGTTTGCAAAACATTTTGGCGCCTTAAAGATTATGTGAACTTCACCTAATCAACTCAAAAATACACACGCTCAGCTTGTAATTTTATATCGCAATAGGCTATTACAAACGTTCAATTATATATTTTTGATAGAATTAGCCTATAAAAACGTTAGTAAACATTAGCACCGATCTTCTGCCTGAGCAGCTTTATATATTAAAATAGACTTGAGTCTTGTAAAACGCTCAGCTCTTTAACCATTGTCTTCGAAAATACTTATAATATAAATTAATATTATATAGCCTACATACACCTTCGTCTTCAAAAATAACACTTTTAGGAATTAAGTTATGATTTAAGAAAACCACTTAAAATTAGCGTATTATGGAAACTGACATCATAACTTCTCAAGAGAAGTAAGAGAATAAAGCGTTTCCTACCAGATCATTCTTGTAGTTTGGAACCAAAACAGCTCTCATGCAGTGTCGGCTATAAACCCCAGATGAAAACAATGTACTGATATGAAAGGATTGACATGACGCGCAAATAATGATTTTGACCGAGCGTAGGTAAATGCGCCCTATAACCTGTAAGTCTCTGAACGTAGGTCCCTTCTTTACAATAGCGCCCCCTACTGGAAGAGTTCGCCGATCATTCGTGCGTGTGTCTCGAGCGATTTGAGACACACTGTAGGCTGTAATTAAAGCTGCAATTCACAAAATATTATACAGACTATTTGCTTTTTGAAAAATATATTTAAATAAATATTGATATAATTTTATGGTTCAGTATGACCTCCGTCTATTAAATAGCTATTGTTCCAGTGTGTATGGTGTAGCATCAGATATTATTATGTATTGTATATTTAATTTAATATATTTATTTTCTTCCTTGTTTCTAATACACATTTCATACTATTCATTTTTTTATTTTATTCTTATTATTAACAAGATCAGAACCAGAAATAAAAAGCTTTGTGAATTTAGTATTTTTTCATGTCATTACATTGTTTAGAGCATAAGAAAAAAATGGTAAAATAACATTTTTGAAAAATTATATTTTATTCATAAGTTATGCTATGTCCTCTGTAGAGGACACCAGGACTCAGTTTTTCTAAAAATAAAATGACAAGAGTAGACATGAAAAGGCAAACACAATGGGAATTTTTTTTAAATCAATCAATTTTTAGGTTTCAGGATTTTTTTTATACCTAATTTTGTTTAAGGATGGTTCTCAACTATGTTATAAAATATATAACAAAATGATTTGATATACCATTTTGCTTTATGCAATATGTGTGTAAAAATTCCATAAACTGGTTTTCCCATTAAGCACAATGTTATCTATACACTGTATCTAATTTGCATATTAAAGTGCTGTTGGGACAGCATGTTGAAAAAAGAAGTGTAATGATGGGAGTAGTAATTGGCCAGATTTTCATAATAATATCTAATATTTCATAAGAATATTGATACATAATTTGTTCTCTATTCAATTCTTTTGTCTCCCAAAATGCATAATAAACATGCTTTTAGTTCTGGTGTCCTCTACAGTGGACGTGTATGAAATCATGTGCTGTTTCATAACAAGAAGTCATATTTTGATTTGAAACCCCGTAACATTTTCCTGAGATGTTGATTTATGACAAACAATTTGAAAATTAATCAGATTTAAATTATAATTACAAAATATTATCATATTTCCATAAGGATGTACAATTGTATCACTAAATTAATGTCAGCCATTTTTAAAAACCAAGGAGAGGGAGTGGTCACGGTGAAACATCCAATCATTAGGTATCTCTGAAAAGCCCTGAATGTGCACTGTACAGGACATCCAGACTTAAAACGGTGACATGTGAGGTCTCAGAGAAATTCACTCAAATATAATGTCCACTACAGAGGCAAAAACTCCATAGCTGGGTCTCAGGAGGATATGACAAACACTATACATGATATAAACAATAAACATTATACATGAAATAAACAATTTCACACTAGAGGGGCTGTATACAAATACAAATGTATGTAAAAATATTAAAGCGTTTACAAACTTTCTGCGTTTTAATTGCTTTTTGTTTCATAAAAAATCGAATAGTATCAATATAATGCTCCATTTCCTTCCTAAAAGAAAAAAAACACGTTTTTCTGCATGAGAACTTACATTCGCATGTAAAAAAATAAGATTTATCATGTAAACGTGACTGTGCTTTTCTTTGTAGTTCTCCAATATAATATTTCCTTTCTGTTACTTGTTTGTGGGGGAAATCATCTGGTCGCGCGTTGATGACGTCTGGGTAATGGCCGCTCTCACGGTGTAGTGCAGGGTTTATGAATTTCTCCGGTAGAGAAAAATAAGAAACCAGACAGACGCTCCATATTTAACCAGTCACACCAAACGGGAAAAGAAGGGTGACTCCCTACACACTTGGGGGGGGCGGGTGGTGAGACCCTGTCTCCCGAGACTCTGTGGTTTGAAAGGTGACCGAATGTGTTTTAATACGCGATGTCAGTGTGTTGTGCAGGAGGGAGCGCTTTTATTGTTGCATGAGATTTTAGCCAGTGTGCGTCGAAGAAACATCGTGCAACGCCGTAACTCGCGATTTTAGACTTCGAAAGTAACGTATGTGTTCTTTAAGGACAAGCCTCGGCGTTTAAACGGCGCGATCGTTCGGAAAATGTCGGAAATGGTGTCGTTTTGTAGTGTGCGGGCAGGATTGGGGCCTGTTAGCCGCATCGCCATCAACGAGCTCTCCCGTTAAAGATTAAGCGGCTAGTAAGACATGTGTCGGTCTTCCTCTCATGAATCCATTGCCTTAAATCTGAGAAGGTAAACAAGTTCCAGATGATTCAATGATTGGCCTTTGTGTGGTATGGGAAAGTTTGTTTATTTGTTAAGTTTTGAATGCGGTTAAGCTATTTTACGTTAGCAGGCTAATATAGAGGTGTTGTTATGGAAGAACTAGTAGGGTAATTAATTCGTTTTAATATGGACTTTGTTTATGCAGAAGTACCTTACTTAAAATCATCATGGTATAGATTTTACCTAAATAACATTGATATTAAAGTTATTGTTCCTACAATAAAAACTGTTAGCTTTGTATAAGACTTTCATTCAAATATAAAGTGACAAGTGTTCTGAAAGTCAGTTTAATATGTAAGATATCAACCGCAGTAAAGCTTATTTTCTATAATTTTACAAACACCATCTAATTTTTACTATTTGAACAACGTTAACACTTTTAAAACTTACAAGTAAATATGTGCAATTGTCTTATATTTTGTATCAAGTCAACACTCAGAGGGTTTAAGCGTTGACTTTCATTTTGTTGTTTTATCTTTTTTATAGATGGGATAAATTTTGTTTGTCAATGCATATTTTTGTATTTCATATGATAAATTTTATATATAATATTATATTATATTATTTATTATTTAATAACCACCATGCCAAATATTATTTGCTAAACTTTGTGGTAAGCAAGTGTTTTAGGATGTCAATATTTTAAATAAAATGAAGGCATATTTAATGGAAAAATATGTGTTGTTATAACTGTCTTGTATTAATATATATATTTTATTAAAAAATAATACATTAATGTTAATTTAAATATTACAATGCAAATAAGTATTTATTACATTTGTTATAAATGTGATAGGTTTCCAGGAGTGCAGTGTCCCTAGTTGTGTAAAAACTGTCGCTGTGATAAAGTTCAGTTTGTTATGTTTAGATTTTTCCCATGTAGGCCTATACCTACAAAAATATAGGTTTTATTTTAATAAGTGTTGTAATTATGCGGAGTGGGTCTTAGAGGGTCTGTTACCGTAGACTTTTTTTTTTCCGTACTAACTGTTTGGCTGATATTGAATGTCTGTTTCAGAGTTCTTGCTGATGGATACGCCAGAGAGCCCCACCCAGTCCCCACAATCTCCTGAGGAGGATGAGAAGGGTCTCTCTGAAAACGAGCTGCTGGAGTCGCCCGAGTCCCCAGCAGAAGTAGACAAGGGAGTTTCGGACAGTGAGCTTTTGAATGATGATGAAAATGAAGTACAGGAGGGTGGAGGAGACTCAGACTTTGAGGATGGAGGCAGGGTAGCAGCTGGAGGAGAAGATCCTGAGGAGGTGTCAGACCTGGAAGACTACAAGATGGGCAGGGAGGAGAGAGAAGATTTCCACCAACAAGACCTCGGTTTGACGGTCCGAGGAAGCAGACAGAATGCTAGCCAGTCTCCTGAAGAGGAGATCCTTGAGACGCCGAGATCACCTGATCCTGACTCGCCAGGACCAGAACACGAGCGACCTTTCACCCCAGCAGAAGAGGAGCGAGACGTGGAGGATGAGGCAACCACCAAGTCTGGCCTCGGCCGTGCTGAGCTTGAGGAAGAGGATGATGAGGAAGAAGAGAGAAGACAACGGAGGCGGGCGGCGATGGTAGTGAGTGATTTGAAGGACGAATCTTCCGTGTCCAGAGATCTGGATGAACATGAGCTGGATTATGACGAGGAGGTTCCAGAAGAGCCGAGTGCTGCTGCACCTGAGGAGGACGAGGCTGAGAAGGGTCCCCCCAGGGAGGATGGAGAAGATGAGGAAGAGGATGATGAAGAGGAGGAGAAAAGACGGAAGAAAAAGGAAAGAAAACCAATTCTGCCCCCAGATAACAAAGACAGACCGCTGAGAAAATCTGTGGACTCAAGGGAAGGAGGCAGGAGAGATTCATTCCGTGATAAAAAGAAAGAGGAAGATGATGGAGAGATTGATGAGGGAGAGATAGATGTAAGTATGTTGAAATCATTTGTGATTGGCATATGAAAATTGGAGCCGTTCAATCTCAGTTCGCCACTGCAGAGCAAGTTATGACAGTTTTTTTCATATTGGTTTTTCTCTGCTAAAACCCATTGTTTTTTAACTTTATAGTCATAATTTTTAATTTTTATGGAACCCAAGAATAAGTTTGTTTTTGCATGACACATAGAATTTTGTTTTTGAATGACTAGGCCACAACAGTAGAGGGAGCAATTGATTGCAGTATCTTTTAATTTTTCTAGAATGGAAAAGAAATGACACAATGCTGCTAAATCAGAAAGTTTTTTAACTTCACATTTGAAGTGATCACCTAATTGACTCATTTTAATAATATGTAAATAAAATATAGAATTACTATTCAAAAGTTTGGGGTCAGCAAGATTTTTTAATGTTCTTGAAAAAAGTCTGTTATTCTCACCAAGGCTGCATTTATTTAATTAACATTACAATGAAAACAGTAAAATTGTGAAATATTAAAATAACTGTTTTATTTCAATACATTTTAGAATGTAGTTTTCATTGTCACGCGATCCTTCAGAAATCATTTTAATATGATGATTTGGTGCTCAAGTAATATTTTCTTATTTACAATGTTGAAAACAGATGGGCTGCGTAATATTTTTTGTGGAAACCATGATACATATTTTCCAGATTTTTTTGATAAATAGAAAGTTCAGAAGATCGGCATATATTTGAAATCGATTTTTTTTTAACTTTGCAAAAGTATTTACTGTCACTCACTTATAAGCAATTTAATGTATCCTTGCAAAAGAAATCTTACTTACCCTAAACTTTTAAACAGTAAATCACCTACCTCTGTTTTAGAATAAAAAACTTAAATAACCAGTCATTAATAAGTGCTATAGTAAGTTTTTCTGTTAATTTTTTTAGGATGATGATCTTGAAGAGGGGGAGGTGAAGGACCCCATGGACAGGAAGATCAGACCCCGACCCATCTGCAGGTTTTTCATGAAAGGTAGTTCTTCATTCATGTGATTTCCTGAGTGGTTTAAATCTGCTGATACATCTTTTCTACTTTTAAAATGGTATTTTTATGTAGCCCAAGGCGATAATCGACAGTGTGTTATCATCAAGGACAATTGTTCCAATTTGAAAAGCGTGACAATTGCATTTAGTTTGCTGTTCAACATCTGCCTAAATTTCAACAGTAGGGGGAGTTAAATTCAATGCAGTATATTTCCTATGAGCAAATTTGTCTTCAGAGCACATACTCAAAACAGTGGGTGGCTTTGATGTCATTATTTGAACATTTTAAAACTCAATATATTTTTAAATATCGCAATGTCTTCTGTGTGGTCTCTGACAGGTAACTGCACATGGGGCATGATCTGTAGGTTCATCCATCCTGGAGTCAATGATAAAGGCAACTACTCCCTCATCTCCAAGCCAGATCCCTTCTCTCCTAACGGAGCACCTCCTGGAGGAGGAGGCCCTCACCCCCTCATGCCTGCCAACCCCTGGGTATGCACCCTTTGTAATTAATTTTCTACTATTTTGTTTCTTCCTGAATTAAAATGAGGTTTAAATATCAATTCAACATTTGAATCTTGTTTTCTTCCAGGGAGCCCCTGCCGTAGAAGAGTTGCCTCCCCCTCCACCTTCTCTAGATCCTCCGGTGGAAAGCGCCTGGGAAAGAGGCCTTAGACATGCCAAAGAGGTACAGATATCACCACCATACGTTTTAAAATTGGTTTGAGTCCACAATTTATACGTTTCATTTCTAGGTAATGTTATATTGTCTATGGGTTTTTTGAGGGGAACTCGTCTATTCAAATGAGTCTGTAGTGTGTTCTGCAGTGGTTTTGTAATCACAAAAGTGTCAACTTTGTAAAACTGAGATAACATGATATATGTATTTTGATACTCTTACTATGCTAAAAAATACGATGCTTTCATTACTGTGGGGAGGATTTGTTAGACAAAGTTGCCAGTTGAATTTAATAACTGAGAGCCTTGATCTAGCTTGTTCTCAAAAAACATTCCCTTAGGTTTTGAAGAAAGCCACCATTCGTAAAGAGCAGGAACCAGATTTTGAGGAAAAACGTTTCACCGTAACCATAGGTGAAGATGATCGAGACTTTGACAAAGAAAATGACTTCTTCAGGGAACGCGGCTATCGTATAACCAGAGAGATCAGAGATGCTGGGTACGAAACAATGACTTATCAGAAACTTAATCAGAGTGTTATCTCTTCCATTTGTTGTCTTTGTTTCTGATGAAATTCAAATGTGGTTGTGGCTAGTTTACATACTTAAAGGTAGTTGTCATCCATCTAAAACTATTGTTAATAGCATTTTGATCATTCTTATGCATATTAGTTTCCATGACCTAGTTATATTTTTGACTGTGGAATTTCTGTTCTTGAAAAAAAATCATTTGTCACACCGAAGGACCATTTAAAATAGAAAAATTAATTCATGTAAATTTTATTAATTCATGTAAATGTTAAGGTAAATTATTCTTGTTGATTTAAAAAAAAAAGCTCATGGACATAAGCTCTGACCCATACTGTAATGTTTTTGCTCTTTTCTCTTTCTGCATTGCAGTGATATTGAGTTCAGAGATCCAGGTTATGCGTGAGTATCATAAATGAATGAACCCCCCTAAAATACACAGTGTAACCCACTACATGTTAATTTGTGCTCTCATTATTTATTTAAACCACAGTTTATCACTTTTCCCAACTGTACATTTATAACCATTTCTGTGGTAGTGATCCGTATGGCGACCCATACTATGATTATGAGATGGAAGCTTTTTGGCGAGGAGGCCAGTATGAGAATTTCCGAGTGCAGTACACAGAGACCCCTCTGCCATACTACCCTGTGAGTACATACTAATGCAGCATTCAGCTGTTTTACTTTCTTTTTTTTTTTCTATTATTTCTTCCAAAGTGCTTTAAGTTACTGATGCCGGGTCATTTAAATATTTACAGTGTGTGTATGCACATGATGTGTAGGCCAAATTAAATAACACAATAAAGTTGACAAAGTACGTTTATCATACAAAAACGTTGAGTGTTCAGTGCTGCATTTGATCAGAATCAAGTGTTCCTGAGAGACATGTACCTGTATTTGTACTACTAAACAACTGGGATTCGTTTTTTGTTTGCATCAGGACCGAGAGCGGGAACGAGATCCACGCGAGCGCCACCGTGAGAGGGAACGGGAGCGTGAGAGAGACCACCGTGAGCGGGAGCGCAGACAGAGAGAGCGAGAAAGGGAGAGAGAGCGGGAACGGGAGAAGGAGAGCCGGCGCAGAAAGGAGGAATGGGAGAGGGATCGTCTGAAACGGGATGAAAAAGAGGGACGACCTAGAGAGCGGCCTCCCAGAGAGCCACGGGAGAAAAAGGATGAGAAGGAGAAGCCACTCAAACCACGTTCACCCACGAACATGCCACCCAGGTGAGTTTAAACTTTCTACTTGACACTAGACTCAGTGTTAGGTGGGATGCTAAGAGGTCACAGACCATCTGATGCATATTGCGTACTAAAATCACAAATGTGTCGAAATCCATTTTCAATTTGGTTGCCCGGCTGCTATGCAACCTTTGGGGTGTACAGGTTTTTAGTCTGTAAAGTCATTTTCATTTAAAGTCTGCTGCGACTCGAAGCGTGTGCTGTTTGTAAAGTTCATGGTACTTAGTTTGGGATGGGAATTCTGATCACAAAATCTACATGCATTTCCACTCTTTTCTTTGGTTAATCATTCACTGAGCCGGCTGCATTTTAAATTCAGTGATTTAAATTCCCCTTTGTTGCATGCTGGTCTGTTGTTGTGATAGGATCAAGTTCAGACTTAATTGACACAAACAGCAGCTTTTGTTTTGCATGCTGTTCTTATTGGCTCTTTTCTGTCTAAGTGAGAAGTTTCTTTTCATATATTTTTTTCTTAGTAGTGCTTAATATGAGTATGCCAAATCTTAATTTCTCGTACTGAAAATCCATCTTTTAAAAAGTGTAACTGAAACTTAAATTTAGTGGGTAAAATGTAGATAAAATAATACTTTTAATATTTTTTTTGTTTTCACCCATTCAAAGTGAAGACACTAGCACAAGGTTCTTCTTTGTAGTTGCTGTATCTATTATAGCTGTTACGTTTAAAGTCCCCATAAAATCAAAATTAAAGTTTTTTTGGGTGTTAGTATCAATATGTTAGTCTTAAGGTTATCTATAAGGCAGTGTGCTCCAAAACAGTGACATAATTCGCATTTAGAAGATATAAGCATTCAAAGCTTGCAGTTTGTCACTTCCAAAATCGTCACTTTCTGTCCAATCAAATGCTCTCTAGAATCCGAAGCGCCCGCACCCTACACTATAAAATAGATGCTGAAGCCGTGGCTGAAATCGGTCACTTGTCCACAGTATTAGTATTTTCTGTACAGTGAATGGCACGTAGTGCATTATATAGGGGACAGGGAACGATTCAAACAGTGTAAATATACTTTCCATTGAGGAAAAAAATAAGTCTGGTTTCGCGCTGTCACACTAACCACCGCACACACACTCCGCTCCGGTCCAGAGACACGATAGCACGGAGCGAATCACATGCGCCATTCGGCGCAGACCACAAAATGTATCGGAGCTATTTGAATTCTACACAGAATGCTATATTTTATAGCAATATGGATGAGATTGTGGCTGGCATACCCTGTCAAATGTGGCTTTACAGAGCTCAACGGCTCTGAACGGCTCTAGCCAAAGTTGTGATATAAACGAATCTATTGGTTATATAAAAAGGGGGGCAGGACTGCTTTATATGTCCCGCCCTGTCTTCCTGTTTCAGTTAAAATGACGTCAACACATAGAGTAATGCTTCGTGTTTCTAAGTATTTCAGGGGACCTTTAAGCTCTCAGAGAACTTCAGAGACTTTTAACAATATTTTTATTTAAATTAATTTTGATACAGATTATGCTGTGTTTAAATCATACGTGCATAAAGCACGAGCTCGCGGCGGCAGGGTTCAACTAAATCATTAGCATGCTTTTAAAATATTGAAAAAAAAAAACTTTTATGATGATCATAATTAAATATTTAAGTTGTTTCTGGATATTGATCTAGGTGTTAGGGGCAGAATTCTCTCCCATCTGCTGGTTACAGAAAAATCTGTAGGAAATAGTTTTTTCAAAAGAGGAGAAAGTGACACGGACTGTTTTCCATGCATTTTTAGACGCAACATGTGAACCTCTAAATTGATTGCGGATGGTTTCATCATCTTGGGCGGATAAAGTATAAGAGGATAAAAATAATGAAAAGCAAACTTGTTACCAAATACAAATGCTTAATTCATTCATACTTGGGCAGTCGTTAATATATTGGACAGCCCACCCAGGTAAAGTCTGTGTGCGGGAAGCACTGGTCTCCTGTTGGTTTTATTTCCCTTCACAGTAATTTCTTCCTTGCTGTATTCAATTGCATAACCAGAGACTCAGATTGCATATGTGATTATGGTCACTTTATGGGAAATTTCCAGGAGGGATTGTATCTCATAGCCACACCAGTGCTGCTCTTTTGACCCTCTATGTCATGTCGGCTCTCATTTTTCCTGGATAAAAAAAGAGATTCACATTTCATTAATTAAGCCAAAATTCCACACATGGACACATTTCCGGCTCACTTGTGTTCTCAGAATTCCACAATGGGAGACCGTGACATGCATGGGAATATGTCCCATGATACTTGCACAGAGTCATTTACCAGGCAGTGTAGGGAGAGATTCACGCCTACTTGATTTGTTTGACTTCAAAGAACACTGTTGCATCTCAAATTTCTAAACTATATATCATACAGCCCATTTAGTGTGAACAATTAGCTCAGCTTAAAACTTGCACGATCATACTTTCTGCCCTTGTGACTGATCTATAAACATGGAGTTTCAGTTCCCCTGAGCACATCTGATTTGGTTAGTAAAGTGCTTCGTGTTTCATTGAGAGTGCTGGATACTCTATACAGCATTGTTATTTGTGTAGAAAATAAGGCCTGTCTGCTTATGTGCAATAACACTACCTTAGCACCACTCAGATCCAATTGAATGTTTTATTAAATTATATTGGTCCCAAATTGTTGTCAGTGTACATGATAACTTCACCCTAGGCTGATTGTGTATTGTGGTGTGATTGTGTGTTGTATCCGATATGTGTCTGCTTTTTTTCTTACTACCGGTCAAAGTTTGGAATAATGAAAATGTATTCTAATGTTTTTGAAGGAAGTCTCTTAAGTTCACAAAGGCAAAAATACATTAAATAATAACTGAAGATAACTTGGCACTAACTTAGCATATTAAAATGATTTCTGAAAATTCAGCTTTGCCATCACAGGAATAAATTACATATATATATTAGGGATGCACCGAATGTTCGGCAACTGAAATGATTAATATTAAGCGAAAATACCAAATAAATTGTACCGCACAAAGACGTGACGCGATCAAATAGAGGCGCGCGCTAATGCAGCAAACACGTCTGCAGTGTGAAAGTATTTTAAACTGTCCGAGAAAGACGCAAAAAATCATTACAAGCACCGACAGTGAGAGACTGTTTAGTACTTCATCGCATGTCTTCGATGAGAAGAGGAAGGGTGGTTGTTGCTGGTTACTGTATGATGATTAAATCATACGTGCATAAAGCACGAGCTTGCGGCGGCAGGGTTCAAAGTCCAAAGCATGAGGGTGTTACTCGTCAGCTGCTCAGTAAAATCTTTAGGATTTTTTACAAGGCATGTGACCATTCGATACGTACAACAACTCTCTCAAATTTGTAAGAGAATCAATTTGTCCACAAAAAGAAGCACTGTGTCTTTACTCTTTTCCGTGCGGGTTTCTGCCAAAATAAAATTGAGGAAAAAGGGGGCAAGAACTCCATCACATAATAAATGTTATTGTAATGTTACTGTTTGTTACTGTAACAAAATAATATTCAACAGGCTCCTTAATACATTTTGTAACATTACAATAGTGTCAGACTAGGATCTCTAATAGTTTCAAATGTTTTTTTAAAATAAGTATTTCTGCTCACATGTGCTGCATTTATTTATTTGTACAGTAAAAAAATACATACCTGATTTAAAATGGGGTCTAAAAAATGGCCAAAATTTTTATTTTACTGACTTAATTAATTTTAAGTTAAGTTGTGTTGTATTGGTATAATGTCTGCTAGAATGTAAAAAAAAAATGTTCAGTGTTAAATAAGTATTTTTAAGTTGTTGTTTGTTGTTAAATGTTTTTTCCTTTGGAAAAGCAAGACACACAGCTAAAAAGCACATTTTGGCTATTTAATTTATGCAATGGTGAAAAAATTGGCAAAATGGGGGTGGGGGAAATGTTACCAACCGTGTTCTGTATTCGTCCCTTTCGCCTAGTGTTTCATTTGTTCGGGCTTCGGCCAAGACATTGTTTCATTTCGTGCATCCCTAAATATCGTGGTGTGAAAAAGTGTTGCCCCCTTCCTGATTTCTTATTTTTTACATGTTTGTCACACTTTAATGTTTCAGATCACAAAAAATTTTAATATTAGTCAAAGATAACACAAGTAAACACAGCATGCATTTTTTAAATGAAGGTTTTTTTTATTAAGGGAAAACAAAATCCAAAACTACATGGCCCTGTATGAAGAAGTGTTTGCCCCCCTATTAAAACTGTGATTTATCACACCTGAGTTCAATTTCTCAAGCCACACCCAGACCTGATTACTGCCAAACCTGTTGAATCAAGAAATCACTTAAATAGAACCTGCCTGACAAAGTGAAGTAGACCAAAAGATCCACAAAAGCTAGACATCATGCCGAGATCAAAAGAAATTCAGAAACAAATGAGAAAAAAAATAATTGAGATCTATCAGTCTGGAAAAGGTTATAAAAGCCATTTCTAAAGCTTTGGGACTCCAGCGAACCAAAGTGAGAGTCATTATTCACAAATGGCAAAAACTTGGAATAGTGGAGAACCTTCCCAGGAGTGGCCAAAATGACCAAAATGACCCCAAGAGCACAGCGACGACTCATCCAGGAGGTCATAAAAGAACCCAGAACAACATCTTAAGAACTGCAGGCCTCACTTGCCTCATTTAAGGTCAGTGTTCATGACTCCACCATAAGAAAGATACTGGGCAAAAATGGTCTGCATGGCAGGGTTCCAAGACGAAAACCGTTGCTGAGCAAAAAGAACATAAAGGCTAGTCTCAGTTTTTGCCAGAAAACATCTTGATGATCCCAAGACTTTTGAGAAAATACTCTGTGGACTGACAAGACAAAAGTTGAACTTTTTAGAAGGTGTGTGTTCCCTTTCGTCTGGCGTAAAAGTAACACTGCATTTCAGTAAAAGAACATCATACCAACAGTAAAAAATAGGGGTGGTGGTAGTGTGATGGTCTGGGGCTGTTTTGCTGTTTCAGGACCTGGAAGACTTGCTGTGATAACTGGAACCATGAATTCTGCTGTTTACCAAAAAATCCTGAAGGAGAATGTCCGGCCATCTGTTCGTGACCTCAAGCTGAAGCGAACTTGGGTTCTGCAGCAGGACAATGATCCAAAACACACCAGCAAGTCCACCTCTCAATGGCTGAAGAAAACCAAAATGAAGACTTTGGATTGGCCTAGTCAAAGTCCTGACCTGAATCCTATTGAGATTCTGTGGCATGACCTTAAAAAGGCGGTTCCTTCTCGAAAACCCTCCAAATGTGGCTGAATTTACAACAATTCTACATAGATGAATGGACCAAAATTCCTCCACAGCGCTGTAACAGACTCATTGCAAGTTATTGCAAACGCTTGATTGCAGTTGTTGCTGCTAAGGGTGGCCCAACCAGTTTAGGGGCAAACACTTTCACACAGGGCCATGTAGTTTTGGATTTTGTTTTCCCTTGATAATAAAAACCTTCATTTAAAAACTGCATGTTGTGTTCACTTGTGTTATCTTTTACTAATATTTCAATTAGTTTTATCTGAAACATTAAAGTGTGACCAAACATGCAAAAAAATAAGAAACCAGGAAGGGTGCCAACACTTTTTCACACCACAGTGTGTGTGTGTTGGTGGGGTGTACATATATATATATTAAAATTTGTAATATAGAATATAATATTGTGGAATATAGGCAAACATATGTGTGTGTGTGGGTATAGAAAACAGTTGTTTTAAATTGTAATATTTCAGAATATTACAGTTTTTATTGTGTGCTTGTTTGATCAAATAAATGTAGCCTTAATGAGCATAAGAGACTTCTTTCAAAAACATAAAAAATATTAATTATTCAAAACTTTTGACTGTTAGTGTATAATGTTTGTTTGCGCAGCCTGACATACTGTATTAGCTTAACCAATTGGCTCAACTAGAGTTTGAGATTTCTTTGTCTGACCTGATGAAGACAGGAATTGTACAGGAAACCTGTTTTAAAGGTAGTTATTTTTTCTCAGTGGCATGGATTTGCAGTTATTTTGTTACATGTGTGTAATTGTGCTACATGCATCATACGTTGTCAGGGTTTCAAGGTAGGATTAGTTTTTTTTTATATCCTCATAAAACTTGTCAATGCAGTGTGGAAATAAAGCCTCTGCAGCTAGCAAATGTTGCATGATTTTGGAATTACGAGATTAGCTTTGTATTACTACATCACAGGTGAAAGTTTGATCCATTTGCTACCTCTTGTAATGACGTTAATGATTGTGAACACTGATTATAGTAGCAAGCACGTGATCATGAAATGAGGGAATTTTTCGGCCTGCCAAAGTGATGAAGGAAGGAAATCATTAAATCTGGATGATCACAGTTTGAACCATTTCCCAGGCGTGGTGGACACAGGAATGTGAGCTTAGATTGACACTGTTTGCTCGCAAACAACTCCGTGTGACGTTGAAAGGTGTGCATGATCACCGTTTCAGGCTTTACCTGAATGTGTCAAGGCAAGTGTAAGATTCAGTTTGATTCGTTTAAGGAAATTGACATTAGAAATAGCAATAATGGAAATGCAACGGCATTTCATAGCTTTGGCAGTGACTGAAACTGTACCTAAATAATGCATTTGACTGATACTCCACTTGAACTGATACTGATATGACCAAGCCCTTAGTTCACGATATAAGTAAATGTTTTTCACCATATATTATATATATATATAATTAATTTCAGGTAGTGTGTCTACAGAGAGAAAGCCGTCACGTCTAATAAATTTACTTGGTCCTTATTAAAGCTACTAAAGATATTCAGTCAAAATTTCTTTTTAAAGTCACCCTGAAATCAAAAATTTTTTGCTAGAATATTGCAGTATTTATTGTAAATAATTTATCTGTGCACATGATTATTATTATTTTTTTAACTGATGTGCCCTCATAATATTTGATCAAAATAACTTGCAACAAAATCTCTTCTCTGACGTGTTTACTGGTATAAGTAGGGCTGGGTATTGAGTTCGATACTTTTTAGACCGAAATGCCTCGATACTATCGAGTATCGAAAAACGTCTCGTCGTTCGGTACCGAATTTCGATACCTAAGGTGTTAATCTCATCAGCGTCAGTGAGGCGCAGATTGATCAGTGTTTGACATCCGTGAGAGCGATGCGAAAACGTATGGAGCAGTCTGCTCGTTGTATCTTACTATAGTCCAGCGGTGGCGAACTCCGGTCCTGGAAAGCCCCAGCCCTGCAGAGTTCTGCTCCAACCCTAATAAAAACTCACCTGCATGTAGCTTCCTAGTAACCCTTCAGACATTGATTAGCTTGTTCAGGTGTATTTGATTAAGGTTGGAGCTAAACTCTGCATGGCTGGGCGGCTCCGCAGGACCGACGTTCGCCACCCCTTCTATAGTCCTAATACCCGATAGTCTGCACGGTCGATCTGCTTTACGCGCCACCTCAGAGATGTGCTCACACGTGGTATTTAGTGGTGAATTCTCCCCAAGCCCCTTAGATGGAAGGCTACATTTACACTGGGCGCTTTTCGTTTTAAAAATGAAAATGATCCTCGTCTACACTGGCGTTTTCACTGCGCTTCAAGCCGTCTTTCCACTATCTCCGACAAATGACAGAACGAAAGTCATTAATTTCCAATGGAGAGTAGCACGGGAGCTGTGTAGAGTTTCAATCATATGAAGATGTCCGTTCATACTACAAGACCGAAAGCGCGTGTTATTTGACCATTCATGCACACTGTAGCATCATGCTACATAAAACAGTGTTTAAATTGGACCAGTGGGATTTGCCGTCTGGGGCTGAATCCCCCGCACATAGACCCGGCAGGGCTTGTACATTAACATCTTCATTAACGTCAGCCGTACCTGATTAAACTCAGTCACCAAAAATACTATGGAAACACCAAAACTGCAATATTAATGGCTTATTTATTACAATTTAGAGTAATGGCGATAGTGTATATCTACTTCTATAAATGCATTTATTGACAGTATACAGGGTTTTGCTGCTGATGCAATGCTCCCAGAGCCTCTGCCAGGAGAAATCAAAACACGCAAAAACTAAGAAACTCAGCATCCTGAGTAAACATTTCAAATGGAAAGTTTTTATATTAAAATAGTTATTTAGGCAACATCACACAACGTTTTTTCACCATTACGACTGTTTTTAATAGTTCTATAAACCAGTTCAATACGCAATACAAATAATATTGGTCACTTACATTTATGCATAAGAAACGGTGCATCTACGGCAACCATCCGATTCATTGCTGATTGATTTCCGTTTTCTGAACGAATCGTTGAGTCAAAGTTTCAATTAGCCCATGCATAACACTATGAATCTGCCGTTTTGAACAAATCGTTTGAATGAACGACTCAATGAATCACTCATTAAACGCTCACTACTGGCCTTTTAATTTAGTTGCAATGTATCATTTCACCATAATTTCTATTTGTATTGAAAATATTTAAAATACTCTCTAATAATTATTTATGCGTTGTATTTTGCATGTCATTGAATTTATAGAATCAAATGTAAACTTTGAAATGAAGTATTCTGGATTAGTGGGAATTACTAAATCATTTGCACAAAAACAACACCCACATACCACACATAGATATATATATATAGTATATCTAATCGCGGGGGAATAAGCTCGATACCATAGAGTCCCCCCCCACACACACACATAACAAATCTCAATTTAACCGCTGCATAAGACGATAAATAAGATTTATATTCCGCTTTTACTCAAAACTCACTTTAAACCACCATCAAGTTTTTGTAATAACTTCTGATTGCCGTGTGTGTTTTGGCCATGTATTGTTGATGAAATTAAATATATTATAACCTCTGAGTCAGAGCAGCGATCATGGAAGAGAGAGCACAGGCAGTGCTAGAAACTGCTAATGCTCATCAGTAAATCAGTAGAAAATGAATAGAAATGACAATTCTGTCTGAGCTAGGCGTTTTAAAAACACGCACTAGTGTAAATGTAGCCAACAGATGTGTAAACTGAAGACTATTTGAGCTCCTTATTAAAACTATTGCACTGATTTTTCCTTTGTGCAGGGCTTTGATCTGTATAAACATCGACCAGATGAAAAATAAAACCAAAGTTTTTTTTTTTTTTTTTTTTTTTTAATAATTAGTCTTGTTCAATAGATTTCATAAAATTGGTAATCGGAAAAATTACTGCGTTCAGGAACCGCTATCGAAGTCAGGGTATCGTATCGGTATCGAAATTTTTTTAACAATACCCAGCCCTAGGTATAAGTGTGGGACAAACTGTCATCTGCTTGAGATCACAGCAATAGCAAATGGTAAAGATCCAATCAGTTGCCGATGGACAAAATCAAGTCACTCAGATATACGTCACAATAGGAAAGAAAAGATTATAGCAACTTCTGTTTTATGGCAACATCAAGCACGTTCTACACTTAATTTTTTCATTTATGCATGTTTCTTCAACGTGTGATTGTGAATAACTTAGTACTGTGGTGTGCATTTATATTTACATTTCGTGATTATACACAATATAGTAGAATCTCTATCAATAGACATTTTATATCGCAACCCTTTAAAGTCCTAACTGATACTATAGCAATTATATAAATATATGTGGATTTAACATAAATTTTAATCTTAATTTTTTTTTTTTATTAGTTTTATTTAATGAAATACTAATTCATTAAATAAATCACATGTAATTCTATATAAATATCTGCTGAGAAACCCCCCAAATGACATTGTTTTGGCTGAAGAAACCATTCAATATACATTACAAAATGTGGCTTTAGAAGTTAATATACTGTTTATTCTCATGTCACTGAACAAAAGCCTACAGTTTATTATCCACAGTTTTATAACTAGGGTTGGGTACCGAAACCCGGTACCAATATGGCACTGGTACCTATGTAACCAGTATGTACTAAACCGAATCAGAACGCAGATTTCGCTGCCTCATTTCAGTGCCATGCCTGAGCGATCGATTGAAATATTTGTCCTCTGGTTCTCCGAAAATGGACGTAAGAAGCATCATCACCGGCACCGCACATGAAAAATTATTTTTATGGAATCAGGATTGTCCAAAGATGTGGAGAGGCCAGAAGAGGAATTGATCCTGGTTCTCTTTTCCATTGCGTCTATGTCTGGTATATTCCTCTGTGTCGCCCCCTTCATTGTAATGTATTGGTCTTTTGTTATGCTTCTTACTTCATTTTTATTATTCGGCTGCCTGTGATATTCCAGACTTCATTATAATGTCAGGGCATTTTGAAACATTAATTGAACCATTTGATGTCGTGCCCTGAGTGTGTTTGCTGACCTAGCAATTGTTCTGTGGTTTTCACCACTGTGTACTGTACACTGTGTTTCATTATCACGTTTTGTGTACTTAGATGTTTAGACATAGAACTGGAACTATGCCAAGCCAAGAATAAATAGCACAATATTTAGGTATGCCACAAAACAGGTTATAGGTAGAACCCTATTTATTTTTTGCCTGTTTACGGCAGGCGGCTCTTACAATACTGGAATTATGCTTTAGCGTCAGTATTTCTGTTGGCATTGTAGGTTTCATCATTTTACGTCACACAGGTGATACATTTAGAGAAGGGATGAAGTGATGAAATGGCAGGTATTTTGATTCCGATTTGTTCTTTGTAAACGAGTCATGTCAGAAAGAGTTTGTCTATATAGAAACAGCTGAACTTGTTAATGCAGTTAGTTCACTGTTAAAATATATTTTAATACATGTATTTTTATTATTCCGAAATATTCTGTTTACATTCTTAATGTATGTTCCTGGTTTTATTAGGAACCGTTTATTTGTGCCGAAAATGTTGCCGAAAATTGATTTCTGAAGGAAAATATGCCATTGAAAACTGGAGTAATGCCTGCCGTAAATTCAGCTTTTCCACCACAGCAATACATTTAATTTTAAAATGTTTTAAAATAGAAAATGTATTTATTTTTTTTATATTACACAATGCTATTTTTTTTTTACAGTGTTTTCAGTCAAATAATTTGCAGTCTTGTTCAGCATCAGAGACTTTTCAAACACATTAGTTTTTATTTATTTCTTTATGTAAGCCTGTGAGTTCTTCCAAGCTGCGTTGTTACAGGCTGTTTTTCTGTAAGGCATTCTTCCTGTGTGAGTCTGATTTTAGCCCAGCACACAATTATAACCTGCTCATGGAGGTGTGGCTGAAAGTTACATCATCGGCTGAATGTCTTCCAGGAGTTGAGTTACACCCTGTTTTAGAGCATGTCGGTTCCCGTGATAAGGAAGACAATGCAATGACTTCAGTCTAAAACCGTCTTTTATCTTGTTTTCCGATATTCTCTGCAGAGATCAGATGTCATGATTACATAAAGATGGTTGAATTTTTCTGCAAGCATGAAGCAATTCATTTAAATATGTTTTCCGGATATAATATTTAATATTAGTTTTAGACATAAGAGCAACATATGTTGCATTTATTATTTTCTTATTATAAACGTCTCTGCATCGGTGTACTTTCCTGTAATCTCTTTCCATGTCACTCTTGCATTCATGATGAAGTCTAAACTTATTTGAAGCTTATAGATTTATATGAATAAATGAATGAATAACTATTCAGTGATGCAGGAATCATTCTGTATCAGTCAAAATGATGCAAGGTTGTAATTTTTAAAGATATTTTTGCAGTGTAGTGTACAAACATTTTGCAATCTTAACTCATAAGTAACTCATAAGACCTGTAGTCAGATGACACAACTCCTAACCTCTGTTAACTGTGGTTTATGACCTGGAGCTCTTCTTAGGAACTTTCTGATTTAGTGCTACATTGATATTTAGCATACTCGCAGCGTGAAAAGTGACAGCAAGGACAATCCCATCACATTTTTTTTGGAAATAAAGTCATACTTTTACTCCACATTAAATTGATCAAATTTGACAGTAAATACGTTTAAAATGTTACAAAAGATTTATGATTCTAATAAATGCTCTTCTGTTGAACTTTCTATTCAGTACCACGGTGTTTCCCACACCTAGACTTTTCTGGCGGGCCGCTCAGGTATATTAACAGCCGCCCAAGTATATTTGGAGAAACATTTTTGCTTTTATTATTTTTATCCTCTTGTACTTTTTATTTTATTCACCAGAAATAATGAAACCATCTACGATCGATTAACTAGTGTAAAAGTTCCCACGTGAATATTTCACATAAAAGACCGGTCTCGACCCGACAGTGCGGGTGCTTCATTCACATTTGTGACTAAAAATAGATGTGTGCAGTGCGAAATGTAAAATATATAGGAGCACGTGTGAATAAAGCAAAATCCCTCCGGGTGAGTTTTCTTAAATTTAATTTCATAAGTATTCAACGTTAAAACAAACGTCTTAATGATCATTTTAAGACGTCTTATATTTTGGGGATGGAAAAACATAAATCGCGATACAGCCTATTGATTATTAAACTTCAAAAGGCTATGATTTCATAAAATAAAAAAAAAGCACTGCAGTGTAACAAGGCTTCAGACTGCTTCAAAGTGATACTCAATCAGTGAATAGTCCTCATTTAAAGTCGAGTTGATGAATTATGATGCTGTTTTGTACTCATTTATTGACGAATGCGCTGCTTCTCTGCCGCTCACTGCACAGAACAGACGCCGAGAGAGGTGACACTTATCCGGGAAAGTCAGACCTTGCGTTCACGGGACAGCACTGGCGAAATCTTCCAACTGAACCATTGCAGAGGTTTATCCAAAAAAGTCGCTAGGTTTGTCAGTATGAATATTCTATGGAAAAAATCAGCTAAAAGGGTCTGAAAGTTGCTATATCTAGTGCTAAAGTCACGCTCGTTTGTGTGTGAGACGGGGGAGCTGATGGCAGGGGGCGGTGGATATTTGTGGATGAGTTCTTCTGTGTCATCACGTTCTATTAGTTCTACATCTTAATTTTCGGAACTTTCACGCTTGGTAACACATACAGCTGTTCCCTCACCACAGTGCAACAGTGAAAAGGGACCCCTTTCAAACAGTGTCGCGTTCCGAACGTTGTTTAAGCGACATACACCGTATTGCGGTATTTTAAAAATTCATATCATAACAAAAATAAACACCGGTATTCGGTATGAACCGGTATACTGCCCAGCACTAGGTATAACGTTTTTCCACCCAGCTTCCACCGCAAGTATATTTCAAACCTGTGGTAATCAATGCATCACGATTTCCAGATAAATATTAAGCAGCACAAGTGTTTTCAACTTTGATAATAATAATAATAATAATAATAAATGTTTATTGGGCACCAGATCAGCATATTAAAATGATTCTACGAGCATGTACACATGGTTTCCATCACAGGAATAAATTACACTTTAATAGTTTATTTAAAATTTTAATAATACTTCAAAATATTGCTTTTTTTCTGTGTTTTTGATCAAATAAATTCAGCCTTGGTGCAAAAATCTAACCGCCTCACTTTTTTAACAGTAGTGTACATGTGCAGTGATTTTAACAAATTGCAAGATAACTTATTTGTAATCCGATTTAACTCGGTTATGAGACAAACAGGATTTTCAAGTATGACTAATACATCTGGTAAAATACTTTGAACTGTTAAAAAATGTTTGTCTCCCATTTTTTGTTGTTTGTAAGTACTTAAATTGATTTTTTTTATTTGGGTTTTTGCCACGTTACTGCTCTGCATAAAACTTTTCTTCATGGAACTATGTGCTTCCTTTTTTTTCCATACAAACAGGAAATTAAAGGTGAGCTCAGAGTCTACATCTAAAAATAGCGTAGGTTGTCTGTGCTATTTTTAGGTACACTGCAATACTTGCCTCAGGTTTGTTTACTCTCTGATCTCACCCAGAAGGACATTCCAGGTAGGCTGTGTCACGTTAGTCATTATAAGGTATACTTTAGTATGCATGATGTGGAATGCCCTTAGTTTAACTAATAGTATAATGTAATGATCTTTAATTAGCCAAAGGATTAATCAGCAACTTTTTCAAAAACTCCCAAACTTGAACTTTTGCCTAATTGGCTTTGGTGAAAATATAGTAGGAATCTCCAGAGAAATTAAACTTTCATACTGGACTACTGGAGGCCCAGCTGGTCAGGCGATATGACCACCAAGGTCTTGCTTACTACATTTTATGGGCTGGAATTCAATAAAGAACTTTTCAAACGGAGTCTGATTTTGCACAACTGAAGCCATGGATATCCAGAGAAATTGAACATCCACATTGGATAATTATAGAAGCAGTAATAAGCAAAAATAGGAAGGTGTAATTTTTAAATATCATTAACGATTCTAAATTCTTCTTTGATCTGAAGCACAGGGGAAATCTCTGGCTCTTCTGGGGGAAATAAACATACTTAAGATGGTAAACTAGATACCTCGTTACCGGAAAACAACAGTTTACTTTGTCTTTTGAGCAGGAATTGTGTGGGAAATATGAGGTAGTTTCTCCAGTTCATGGATGTCACCTGTGTTTTCTGGTATGGTGTTTGAATGGTAGCCAACTGCTTCGATATTACCCATAGAAATGCCAAATTACAAAGTAAGGTCAGCTGTTTTATTTAATTACTAAACATGTGACCTGAGAGCACTAGATTTCCTGGAGCAAATGGAGTGTGCTAAAGACAACAATGATAGTAGTTTAGTAATACAGCATAGAGCTAATACATTTTATTTGAACAAGGGCTGACTGAATCAGGTTTTCAGGTTTATGCAAGTTCTTTGTGGGGAAAGTCATGCATACTTTTGGGTACAAAGACTTGCATAATACAGGCCTATAAAGTGATGCAAATGAAGAGACATTTGACACTACTTATGAGAAGTTTCTTGGCAGCTCTTGCTTCCTGATGAACAGTTGGATGGCTTCCAAAGTCAGTGAAGAGGATCTAGTCTGCTGCCTCCATATAAAATTACTTTGATCACTAGTTTATTGTAATTTTATGAGAAATAATTCAAATTTGATATGTTTTTTTTTATCACTATAGCAGCTCCTCCCTGTGAAAATGTAAACATTGTAAGGTCACTGTAATGCAGGTCGTTTAATTTCAACATTGCCGAATATTGTTTACCTAATGGTGATTTGGAAATGTCAGTTGGCATGCATATATTTGGGGGTTTTCTATTGTTTTTCAGGAAATGAACAGGTATATTTTTGTTTAAGGAAGACTCGTGCTTCTGTTGCGTCTAGATAAGATGACAGCAAATCTATGCAGACTTTACCATCTCAGTGACACAGCTTATTTTACAGAGAATGTGGAAATTCAACCTGCTAATTGTAAACATTTTGCTTTCACTAAGAGAACCGCAAATGTTAAAACTTTTTTTAAAGGAAATATGTAATTGAGATGTTTGTCAAGTAGGGTTGGGTATCGTTTGAATTTTATCGATTCCGATTTAATTAAGTCAAACATTTAGATTCCCACAGTTATTGTCTTTTTACAAAGCATGTCGGACTGCGCTGCATAACACAAGCAAAAATCAGCAGCTACGAACACTGCAGAGGAATTTGCCGTACGAGCTTTAAAAAAAAAATAGCCACAGCAAAACCAACTAGATTTAATATACATTTCAAATATTAAAGTTAAAGACAAGTAAACAGTCAGTAATAAGATGGGAACAAACAAATCAATTAGCAATATCATAAATACAACTGAACAAAATTTCATGTACAGAAACTAATTAACAGTTTAAAAACACTGCATAGTTAAAGTTATTAAATATATTCAGGCAAGATCAGTGAATGATTTTCTTTTGTTCTTTGATTAACATTAATGACAGGCAGAGCGTTTATTAGGCTGCTGTCTCTTTAACACTAAGACAAAAACGGCTGTGTTTATGATGATATACTGACATAGTTTTCTACATATTGGTCGACTAATATGAAAAAAGTCACAAAACAACCTTTTCTACAGTGGAAATACACGGAATGGATCGAGAATGGACACAAACCGGGAACCCGTACCGCGACCTCTGTTCTCGCGCTTGCGCTTCGTGTGCTGCACGCAAACAGGGCGCAAGTTCTTTCCGTTCCTGCATTTAAATTGTTTTTAATCACAAGCAGAATCTAAATGCACGCGTCTTATCGAATACCCGGTTCTTGGAAATTTGGAACCAGTTCTAAAATGGAACCGGTTTTCGATACCCAACCCTATTGTCAAGTTAAAGAAACTCTATAGTTCTATATACGCTATAGGTGCATACTTTCTAAATCCCCTTTTTCTTGTTTTTCTTTTCAGAGGGCCAATGGAGCCACCACCTAAGAAGGAGATGGTCCCATTGCCCAAGAGGCCAGATGAATGGAAAGACCCCTGGCGCAGGTCTAAGTCCCCTAGGAGAAGACCTGGTCTCATGGGCTCCCCTCCACGTGGCCGTAGACGACACAGGCCCTCCGGATCTTCAGTTTCCCTTTCCAATTCATCTAGGTAAGATACCTGCCATGGAACTATTGAACCAGACATTGGTGTCATTTGATAAGGGGATGATTTGCCCACTTTTTTTGCTAGTTAAAGGGATAGTTCATGAAAAACCCTCATGTAGTTCCAAACCTGTTTGTCATTGTTTCTTCTGGAACATAAAACAATATTTTGAGAAAGATGTTGTTTTGGACCCCATTGACTTTCATTATATGGACAAAATCAGTTGAAACGTTTTTGTGTTCCAAAAGAAATAAAAAGTCTGAAGAAATACAGGTTCGGAACGACATCAGGGTGAGTAAATAAATGCATGTTTATTTTTGGGTGAATTAATCCTTTAAGTTAAGGGGTGGTGCTTTTATTTAAACATTTCTCCATTTTTCCAGGTCTTCATCCCGATCCTCATCGTTCACGGGTTCTGGCTCTTCCCAATCTCATTCAAGGTCATCTTCAATGAGTTCCTACTCAAGTCACTCCTCTCAGCACAGCTCTTTCAGCGGAAGCCGCTCTAGGCAAGATATCACAGTTCACGACAATCTTGATTTGTCATGCTAATTTGCTGTAATGACTTCCAGAACATTCAGTATACCACATTTATAATTGGCTTGCTTTTACTGTGAATCTTTGCTGTTATTAATCACTTTATTTTCCATTGTCTAGATCACAATCCTTTTCTTCCTCACCCTCCCCGACCCCCTCGGCACAAAGAAACACTAATAAGAACAAAGCTGAGCAGCCTCCTGGTGCATTGAAAGGGTAAAAATTACACACACTCATGTTCTCAAAACACATTTGGTTTATACATTACTGTTCAAAAGTTTGGGGTCCGAAAGATTTAATTTTTTTCTTTTTGAAAGAAATTAATACTTTTATTCAGAAAGGAACCATTGAATTTTGCTCGACGTGCAGTAAGACTGTTTTTGTGTTACCAGGTATGAAACGTTCTATTCCTCAAAGAATCATGTGTCATGGTTTCCACAAAAGTTTTAGCAGCACAACTGTTTTCAGCATTTTTCTTGAGTACAAAATCAATATATTAGAATGATTTATGAAGGGCCATGTGACTTTTCCATTGCTAGAATAAATTACATTATAATATTAAAGTTATTTAAAGTTGTATTAATATTTCACAGTATTGCTGTATTTTTGATTAAATCAGAAATTTATTTCAAAAACTTACCAACCTTAAACTTTTGAATAGCAGTATACTATTCTGTATCAACACAAGCCTGAGGTTCAATGTTTTGTCTATTTCTAGCCATAGTTGTCAGTACTGGTCTTCTCATTTACTCACTGCATGCACATGAAAATACATATTTTCATTCAGCCATCCATTGAAGCCTGGTGCACTGCCCCCTCCTCGCAGGGAGAAAGGACCCCCCAAAATGATGCCCAGCCCCTCGTTGCCTGAACAGCTGGGTAAGCCACCCAAGCCAATCACAGAGACAGGAAAGCCCCCCATCCCCCGTCCAGCTGGAAGACCTCCTGGACCCAAAGAGCCGAGAGAACCAGCCAACATGAGAGAAGGACGCAAGAAAGAACGTCAACAGCACAACCCACCCCGCAGGTACAGCACACGTTACGTGTTCATTCTGCCACTGACACACACTATCACTCTTTGCTATGTTGTTTTAATGGCCATTTACATGGATCGTTCACCCAAAAATTACAATTTTGTATTTATTTACTTATGTTGATCCAAAAATTTTCAAATTTCTTTCTTTTGTAAAATGCAAAAGGTTTTTGCATTTTTCCCCCTTCTCCCCATGAGATGATGAGGGTAAGGGTTGTCAATTTCCAAAATAACAAACAGCAAATTAATAGTGTAGTAATAGTGGTCTTTTTAATCAAGAGTTTGACACCCATTTGAAAATGGTTATGTTTGCAATTCTCTTTCTTCTAGTGACATGTTTCATTTTCAGTGAATAATGATGTAAAATTTTCATTTATTTCCTTGAATTCAGTCTGTTTGCCACACAAAGCTTGAAATATAGAGCATGAATCTATACTTTTATATATTTGTTTTTAATTCGTAATACATATATATTTTTAAATATATTTATTTAAATAATATTTATTTTTATTATTTTCATTTTGGAGCTTTGCGTCAGACCCGGTTTGTTTGTTTTTTGTTTTGTTTTTTTCTATTTATTTATTGATTTAATCACTTTGTTTTCCATGGAATAAAATATCAAAGGGATTTGGAATGACATGAGGGTTAGTAGTAAATAGGAAAAAAAAAATTCTTCAAGGTTAAGGATTGCATCACCATAAGAGCTGGAGATTTTTTTTGTGGCTTGAATATGAATGTATGCTTGTGTTGTTGTTTTGTTTTTTTGTGGTTGTTTTTTGACATTTGTGTTTTGAGTGATGACCAGTGTTCTGTGTGTGTGAGTGTCTAGAAGGGTTGCTTTTTCAGCACAGGGAAGCAGTATGTGACAGTTCTATGATCTGTAGCAGTGAGAGTGAAGTTTCACTGTGGATGTGGAATACCCTGCTTGGGTGTTCAGGAAAATCTCCTGTCCTGCTTGTTCTAAAGCTTCAAAACAAAGAAGCTTTTGTGGACTTATCATAGTTGTCATAACAGGCATTATGTCATTGGCATTTGGCCAGATGTTGTTAGCACATCTGATGCAGATTAACCTTTCCTCCAAACCTTTAATATTTCATGTTAATATCAGTAAGTAGGTTTTTTTTTTAAGTCAATGTGGCTGGTGCTTGCTCATACAAAACTTGTAGGTTGTTGCTCTGCGGTTGGATATTGTGGGTGGCTGTTAACCGGCCATGTGTACAAGATTTCTAATTCTCCAACACTCTAAAATTGTGAAAATAGGAGGAAAATCTTCTTCCTCAACAAACTTCACCATTATGAAGCATCATCCATGTCTGTTAAGGACGTGCTACACTGAGAAGTCATCGAAATATTCTGCAGCCCCCATGTTTGGATTCATGTTTAAAGGATCATGTATTTTTTTTTATGTTGTATCAGCTCTATAAGACAATAGGGCAAAGGATAAACCCTTCAACAATTAAATTTTTTTTTAAAGGGGTCATATGATGCTAAAAAGAACATTATTTGGTGTAATGAAATGTTTATGCTGTTTAAGGTTAAAAAAAACACATTATTTTCCACATACGTTACATTATCGTTTCTTTTCTATGCCCTGCCTTTCTGAACCGCGTCGATTTTTACAAAACTCATCGTACCTTAAGTAAGCTGCGGTGTGCTCTGATGGGCTGGCCCTATCCAGTTCTTGTGATTTGGCCGAATTCCAAGCGTGTGACGGAAATGTTACGTCCCTTAACATATTGTAATGCCTGCGGCAACCACATGTGACGACCCCGGGCCTTGACCCTAATCATCCCTGTGAATGGAGCTGATCCGTCGCTCGACAAGCGGCGAGTTGATTATTTTCTCTGCTACCACACAGACAGCTTTCCAGGCATGTCGAGCGGATATCATCCCACTCGTTTAGGTAAAGGCCAAACAAGTAGTTTAGCTTTGCACAAACGAAGCACACAGCGCCTTCACGACATGGCGGCGGCGGCAACAATACTACAGCGAGAATAAAAGTTACGCCTACTTTCTTTGTTTGAACATTTGGGCGGCGTTATGCAAAGCCTTTTTACCTTTTCCCCCCCCCCCACCCCCCCCCCACCCCCCCATCGGACTTTACGACATGGTGGGGGGCGTGTTAAGAACGAGCCGTTTTAGGTAGGAAGGGGCGACCGTAACTTTTATAAGATCTCTCTTTGGTTTTGAGACTTTAGTCTTTGCAATTTTACAGATTTTCTTTATGCACCAAGAGTTTGTAACATTCCAAAGAGAAAGGAAAAATTGGAATTGCATCATATGACCCCTTTAAAAAAAGATAGAACATTTCAGTATCACTTTGACTGGCAGGAATTTGGGTGTGCTTTGCTTGTAAGATTATTTAAATTTTCTCTTATCAAGTGCCAGCTGACTGTACTCTCTCTTCACGGTTGGTTGTGGCGGGGTTTGCTGGGGCTGCTAAAGCATGGTGATGTTGATTTTGTGGGTTGTCGGTCTGTGGCGTGAGTGGGTGTTCCTTTGGCCGATAGTAAATACTAAATTATGGATAAAAAACTAATATATGTGTAATATTACGTTACAGTTGTAAAATAGCTTTAAAGTTAGGAGAACTGTGCTTGTTCGTTCGTGTTGAAAAAATTGTGGGTGGGTAGGGTTGATAGTTTGTGGGTGTGTGCTCATCTTTCTGTAGTTGTTTATTGCAAAGGCCTATTGACAGTTCTTGTGTGCGGGTTGGACGTGTAGTACAGAAGAACAATCAAGTTGCTCAGCAGGGTGGAGGCTTTTGTGTGGTTTCTTTTGTCTTGCCCTTTTGCGGGTTTGGGTGATTTGTGTCACGTTTGTCGTAATTTTGTAAGGACGTGTCACCGTGAACCGACGTGCTGGTGTTGGTGGTCTGGAGTTGCAAGTCTGGAAGCTCAGTTGTATGTGTCGAGATGGGCATGGGGGTGATGGCTGATGAACTGTTGTGGTCTCTTTATAAACTTAATTCACATAAGGGTGGTTGAGTATGGGTGGATGCGAGTGCGCGGGGTGGTTAGGTTGTTGGAAGTGGGGGGTCAATGACGGATTCATCAGACTGAAAATAACCTATAATTCGTGAGGTACTCAATGATTAATTAACAGAATCGGTCCAGAAGAGTTGTTCGTACTTGACCTGCACTAATTGGCTACACTAGTTTCATCTCCAGTGTGTGACCAGCATTTTATTATATTTCTGTTTCTCTCTTCCTGTCTGTTTCTCCAGCAGGCGAACAGTGAGTGGCAGTGTAAGTGGCAGCAGTTATTCTGGCTCCAGCTCACGCTCAAGATCCCGTTCCTCCTCCGCCTCACTCTCCCGGTCCCGTTGCGGGTCCCACAAGTCTAGGTATGCGATGCACAGAGACAGTAGAGTCCAAAGGAAAAACAAATATATCTTTACCTATTCTAAAAAAAATCAAATGCAGATATCATGGAATCACAAGATTGTCTGTGTGGTTTCACAGGTCTCTGTCGGTCAGTAGCGTGTCATCTGTCTCATCCGCCTCCTCCAGCAGTAGCTCAGTCAGGAGTGCCGACTCTGATGACATGTACGCTGACCTGGCCAGCCCCGTGTCCTCTGCCAGCTCCCAATCACCCACTCCAGGCCATGCCCGCAAGGAAAGGGGCCCTCCTCGGGACAAGGGCCCCAACAAAGACAGAGGTACTGTGGACTTGTCGCATGTGACTCCAACAGGCAATTAATCTAATTTTAACATTGCTGTTTTGGAGTTTGGTCATTGTAAACTAAAAATGAACTAAAAATCCTTCACTGAAATGAAGCTGAAATAAAATACAAATATTAAATGAAAAACTTAACCCAAGAAAACTTTAAATTAGAAATGTTGCTTTGGAAGCTAACTGAAATATCTTCTAAGCTAAAACTGAAATAAAAATAATAATAAAAATGAGAAAAGCACACAAAAAATTACTAAAATATAAACAATAAAAAATAAAATGAAAAACGAAAAGTACAATAAATGATTCCAAACATTTATATTTAATGGTATATAAATAATCTATATAACACTGCTGTGTTGTTTGGTGTATCCTTAAAAGGAAAACCACACACACCAAAACCCCCAAAAAAGGCAACCTTTCAAAGAGGAGCGAAAACAGTGGAACCCCTCGGTCGCCCCCCCAAACACACTCCAGCATGCCTACATCCGGGAACAGAGGTCACCCCATGCTCCCCACCGGGCCCTCCTATGGGTCCTCCAGGAGTATAAACTGCTCTCCACAAGGACAGCAAACTACCCGCTCAACAAGGAATTGAGAAGGGTGTCGTTATGGTCTGCAGCTGCTCAGAAATGTATGATGGTTGAATGACTTTTTAATTCCTCTTTGGACAGCAGCAAACCGACAGGGCAATAGAAAAAGGTACTTTCCTGCCGATAAAGGAGAGACCCCCCTTTTCGCCTCTCACAAGATGATAGCACCTTTCCACCTGACCATGACAGGGGTAAACAACACAACATGGCACATTAGCTGTCCATTAGAAAACCCCTCCAGAAATTTGATATCTGATACGGCCAGATACAATTGTGGTTAAGCTCTTTCCTCAAAGGATGTCCAGAAGTTCAGTCAGATGTGCACCTCACAGCGATCTGCTCTCCGGAGACCCCTCGTGGGGGTTTCTCAAGCTTTACCGCCGAATCTCTGATATGTCCCTAGGTACGAAGACAGTAGGCTGCCCGGGGGAAAAAAAAAAATCGCCCTCGAGGTCGCACTCCCGTATGGATCGTCTGGGGGCCCAAGGCCAGTGTCCGAGTCTCGACCCATGCCACCACAAGAGACAAGTACTCACTGCGGACTTTCTACAAGTGCCACTTTCTTTTCTGTCACATTTTCTGAATATCCCTTCAAATATGTGGTGATTTCCAGTAGTCAATTGACATGTTGATGTAGGGAAAAATGTTGGAATGAATTTAAATTTGTTAATTTGATTCGTTTGCATGAGAACTATTAGTTGCCCTTTGATATGGGTCTGTTTGTGTAAATAACACATTCAGATGTCTCATTCTGTATGTTGAGCAGTGATTGTGAGCAGATTTTTTTTATTAATCTAGCTTTTAAAAAAATAAAAATAAAAGTAAATAAAAATCCCCATGATTGTTCAGCATTAGTTCCCTTTTTATGTGCATGGTGGATCAAGGTGTTTTTGTAAACAAAAGCTTTATCTTTGTGTGACTAAGACTAGAGATTTTAAAATATCCCATATTTGTAATTCACTCAATTCTATATATTTTCCCTCTCCAGGAAGCGTCCTTTATCTCCACCACCCAAGTCTTCTGGGAAAGGTCCTGCTGCTGTGTCTACAGGTAAACCACCTGCTCCCGGGGCTGGATCCGGCTCTGGCTCCGCTTCTAGTTCCGGCCCGGGCAAGCCGAGCAGCACACTTTCTCGTCGCGAGGAGCTGCTGAAACAGTTAAAGGCTGTCGAGGATGCCATAGCCCGCAAAAGGGCCAAAATCCCTGGGAAATAATAAACCTGGCGCCATCCAACTTCTGGGACATCTGTTTTCTTGACGCCCATTGTTTGCCAGAAATGGTCGCCGTTCTGAACTCTAAGGGCATAAATGTCCTAGGGAAAAGAGACCGCCGTTACATTTCTGCTTGTTTTGCCCTCAGAGAGAGGTTGTCTAGATTTTATATTGATGTGCTGAAGTTGTGAAGTAGCCCTGTTCACTTGTTTGTTTTCGCAGGAAGATGGAATCTTTTCTGTAGTGTGTGTCAAAGATAAAAAAAATTGTACATTCAGCACACATTTTTGCTCTTCATCCTGCCACAATCCCTTCTCTCATATATTCTGGTTGCTTTATCCCTACTCTTGTTATTTTATGTGGTGAGTTGCGGTGTGACAGATGTATGCTCAATCTGTTTGGACCATCCTGGACACATCTGCGCATTTCACGTTGGTCCTGCTCAAAGAATCTGGAACTGTCTTTTCATAACCTTACAGTTAGGAAAGTCCACCTTAATCAATGAATTTGACTAGTATCCACCACCACGTATTTAGCATTTACTGTTTTTCACAATGTACAACTACAAAGTCAGGTGCCAGAATACCTGTTGCTTAAAGTGTATGATTCTAAAGAACCAATGACAATGATGTGAAGTATTGCTTTTTTTAAGATTCTGCATTGTTTCCCCTAGTTTTTCAAGTGAAAACCTACATTTTATTTGTCCCTCATTTTTAGTTGAAAGTGTGAGAGGCTGCAATGGGGACACCTGGAGATGAGGAATAATTACGTCTTGCTTTTTGTGACAGAAAAAAGCTTCTAAATAAACTATTTTGATAAAGATAATGAATCTGTTGAAATGCTTCCTCTTTAATGGAAAGATTGCATCTAATGGAAGGCTTTTTCATCTGTGCATTATCACTGGTGTGCGGTTTTATTTTATTGCTTGACTCTGTTTGTTGATCCATTATCCTGCTTCTGCAGCTTAGAATCAATACCTACAGCAAATTAGTGAGATAATTTATTGACAGGGTTGGAACATTATTCATCTTCCTTTGTACTTTTTTATACGTCATTGTAGGAGTTAAATAATCTTATACGCTCTTCTATGATACTCCCACATTCTTTCATAAGATATTTTAAATGATTATGCTGTCATGATTTGTACAATTAGTGTTGTGCACTTCTGATTTAGTGTCAGTGCAGCTGAATATAATGCAAATTTCTGTTGGAAAAAAAAAAAAAGGTGAAGTTTTTTTCTTCTTCCAGGTAGCCTACAGTATAATGCGCTTGTGTATAGCGCTTCATTTGAAAGAGGAAGCACGGAAGTGAATATTTATTACTATTTCCTTATAGACTCAGCGTGCTGGCGCACGTTGGGGGGGATCAAAAGAGAGCTACTCATAAATTGCGACGTTAAGGAGAACTGCGAACTTGCATGAAAAGTATAACAGTCAGGCCCGACGCAACCTGAGCACTGAATTTGAGCATCTCCGCGGGTCACCTAAGTTTTTGAATAAATGCCTAAAAGGGCTCGAATAATTATGTGGTGGCATCGGCACTTAGAATTTTTTTTACTGTCACCGGGCACAGGCCCATTACAACCTTGTTTAGGAGCAGTACTAGGATATCTACTCGACTACTGGGAGCATGTATAATTTTCTTTATAAAGAATTTGTTATCGCACTCTGCTTATTTGATTGATCTATTTATTCTTTACCTTGCAGTCTCCGCTGTTTTTTGGAATATTTTTCTTCTTGTCGGAGAACATCGTGAAAGGAAAGAATCTGGGCTGTGTCAGTGAATGTGAACATGGGTTCAGGAAGATTCACAACAAGCTTCTTCACTCCTTGTCTGCACACAAACACGGGCGTCTCCAGTCCGTCCATCATACGGCGGACTCCTGTGAAGATTTCACTCGGGCTTCCTCAGCAGCGCTCAATGATCGCTCACTGTCCCCCTGGCGGATAAGGTAGATATAGCTCTCGAAACCACGCATTTTAGCAATACCATAGAAATCAGAACCCTGCAAAAAGCTCTACGTTAATGTCTGCTTTTTAAAAACTGTAATTACTCATCAGAATCTACTGCTTCCTTTCCTAAACCTTGTGATACTCCTGTTGGTCAAATTTGTTTCTCTGAGTCGAAAGCCAAAAATTATAAAATACGATCTTTATTTCTTAAGAGTCTGATTTCTGTTCCACCTGTGATTTCCTTTTGGAATAATTTGTTTGTTAACCTTAATTGGAAAAAAATCTGGTCTCTACAGCAAAAAAAAAAAACGACTTTACAAAAAGTAAAGAAGTTTATACAAAGATTTAATTCTGACATTAAGCTTACATGCTCTTTTTGTTCGAGTTCTGAAGAAACTGTTGTAACTTACACTTATTTTTGTCACTACACACAGAAGTTTTGGGATGATATTGGTGTGTTTGTCAAGTGTAAGATTTTGCCAGGTTTCTCAGTACATATGAAAAACATTATATTTGGGTATTATGACTCCGACCCCTCAAACGAAAATATATGTTTTGTTATTAATTAAATTTTTGTCCTAAGCAAATTTCACATTCACAAATGCAAATTTTCCACCTGTAAACCTGTCTTCTCTGTCTTTCTAAAAGAAATGGAAAATTATTTGAATGTAATTTCAGTATCTACTAATAAGAGAGCTACAAGGACTGTTAGGATTTGCTCTGCCTTTGATCTCTTCATGTAATCATGTTTAGATGATGGCCCTCTTATCTTTATTTTTATGTTATTCTTTTTGTGATTTGTTTCCATTTTATTTTTGTGGTTGATATTATATGATGTATGCTTATTCTTTGTATGTTTCCGTTCTCTGCAATAAAAAAGGAAAAACGTCAAAAAAGAGAAAAACGTCAAAAAAAGAGAAAAACGTCAAAAAAAGAGAAAAGTCAAAAAAAAAAACCAAACTTCAAAAAAAAAAAACTCAAAAAGGAGAAAAAAACTGTCAAAAAAAAGAAAAACGTCAAAAAAAGAAAAACGTCAAAAAAGAGAAAAACGTCAAAAAAAAAGAAAAACGTCAAAAAAAAGCTCTACGTTAGCATTGCTGATGACGTTATCGAACCACCCTTCCTATATTTAAATGTTTGACTATTTTGTAGAAAACTTCAAATATATTTTATTTGATGCATACTTATATAATATATACGTTCATAAATAGTTTAATATTGTACAACCGTCGTTTTTTATTCGATTACGTCATTTTCAGTGCCTCATGCGCTGCGTGGTTGCCTCATAAGAGTTCGTCTTGTACTTTAGTTTTTTTCTCTAATTTTCAAAACCTTTTATAATTTTTTGCTTCAAAAGAAAGTTTGTAATGTTGAAATTAACCACGAAGCTGGCTATGTGTATGCATATTTATGAATATAAAAGAACCAAGGCTGTTGAAAGCATTATGAGGCATGTTTAGCAGTGTTTAAATAGTAATGCAAAATCATAAAATGAAACAACTGTGTAAATGCAATATCTATTTAACCAATTTTAGCTACTTGCTGCATGACTAATGTATTTGTATCTGTTGTATTTTCAGAACTGTGGGAAATGCAGACATGTACCCCTCCAAATACGAGGAAGCAGAGTGTTTGTGTGATGGATGCATCATTAACGGGGTTGAAAATAGGACCTACAACTCTGTGCCTGTGAAGCAAACTCATTTATTCCTGAAGAAGGTTCCTTGCCCGTCTGACCCGAAAAAATACTCCTTAGAGTATAAACTTGTGTCAGTGACTGTAGCCTGTACTTGTGCAGTTCCTAAGCAGTAAGAGAGGATAATAGCTACTATATAGACCACAACTGTAGAGACGTGTCTCATGTACCATGTCGTGTTTGTTTTAAAATGCTATTTTTGATAAGGTACTTACATTGTTTGATATGCTTATATGTATAAGCTGAAAGGTTGCATGTATCACATGGTTTATTTTTTAAGTTTTCAAACCAACAATCTTTCTTGAAAGGAAGAAATATTGGTATTATTGTAAAACACTACTTTATTTAGGCTTTATTTATTTATATGATAACTTATTTAGTATTTATTTAACTTTTATGTACATTATGCTAATATGTGAACTTTTGATCTTGGCCTACCTGTCCTTGTTTGAATCAGGCCTGAAATTCAGCTCTGTCAGTGACAGGAATGGTTAGATTAAGTTAGTTTCAGTGATAACGATAAAATGTATTAGAATGTTTTGTTTTTTTTCTCCTCAACTTTGCATTTGCAAAATGGTATTATGTTTATATTGTGTAAAACAAACAGAATAAAGTCTATGCTGATCTTCACTCACTCATCTGTGCATATCTGTAAATTCTTCAAATCTGGGTAAATGTCAAACGCATCTGAATCATATTTCACCACAAAGTGAATGAGTGGATAAAAACATTCTTCTAACTACTGTTTTGCAAAAATATTTCTATATTAGTTAAATTAAAGTATTTATCAATTATAGTAGCATTTGTTTTAGTGCCTTTATGCAGAAGTATAATCACCAAACACCATTGAGATAACGCAACACGCAAAGAGAGAGAGAGAGACCTTTTAATTTGTGGGACTTTTATTTTGAAAGGTTCCTACCATATTTACGTTAAAGTATTGCGACAAAATATTTGTAGATAGCACATTGCAGTGTGGTTTAAAATGACCACAGCACTAATAAAGTCTCTTAGTATATTAACCAAACCTATTCGAGGTAAGAAAGAATATATTACAGTCGTGTCAAAAGTGTCAAATCACAATTTGTTTCTATTGTTGGCTTTGCGTTGGCTAAATTTAGTCAGTCTAGTCTGGCTGTTTTATACAAAATTATACATATATATTAGAATTGTTTCACCCTCATGTTGTTCCAAAAGTGTATGACTTACTTTCTTTAGATGTCAGGCAGATTTTTAGGTGCTGGCAGCCTCGGCTCACAGTTAACTTTCAGTGTATATTTAAATTAAATGGTGACTGTCATTCTGTCCAACATCTAATTTTCTGCTTCACAGAAGAAATAAAGTCATGCGGGTTTATGTTTTGCACATTTTTAAATAATAATGGCAAGCAATGATGGTCCACACTCTTTTCTAGAGGCTCAGTTGAGCCATGGTCAAAGCACACAAACAGCACTTGTGTGGGCTCTCCAGAGGAACCTGTCAGAGCTTCGGCAGCACATGTCTGGGGGAGAAGAGCTGGAGGAAGCCCGACAACTTCTGGAGGATGTCAGAAGAGACATCACATGGATCTGCAGTGATACGGATGACCTAACCTGGAGCTTTGTCCAGGAATGTCTTCTCTTATTGATCTGCCTGGCACGTCACCTCAACCGCCTCCTGGAAGCCTTTCACCAGAATCCTACTGCACCAAATCCTGCGACCCATGACCCCCCTGCGATCCACCGCTTCCTCCAGATGTTCTCAGTGTGGCCCAACAAAAGACACTGGGCACTGTGCTGCAGTTTGTGGTCACACTGGGTCTCTGCCCATATTTAGCCCCTGGTGTAGGGGTGGCCCTGGGGCTGCGGTCAGCTTTTGGGGCAGCAGTGGAGGGGGCAGTCCAGCAGGATGTGGCCCCTGCGGGGGAACGGCGTCTACTTATCACCACTAATGTGCTGCTGGAGGTGTCTGCACTGTCATCCCTAGCAACACCTGTGTTTACTCGCCATTTGGGTGACATCATGGCAGCTCTGTGTCAGTTAACATATCGACCCCAGCGCCCTGAAGGAGATGGTACAAAGAGCAATAAGGTAAAAATACACTAATATTTCATCCTTTTTTGACTACATTGTACTAGTGGTGTCCTATAGTCTCACTTTAGGTCTGGGGTTTCTAAAACCAGGGAAATTTAAAATTGTTCCAAACCCGGAACATTCATGAAGAAAAAATTAACAAAATATTATTTTTAATAGTTTTACATATCTCTGAATTAGAAATATATATCAATGAACAACTTATAAAACTTAAAAGAAAGTTAGAAATGTTGACTTGGCTAGTAACTGAAATAAAATAAGTTTGTTAAAGTACAAAAATTACTAAAACAGAAAAATAAATATAGAAACAGTAAAGCTAAATAGAAATAGTAAAAACATATTTAAAAAAGAAATAAAAATGACAAAAGCACATACCAAACTGAAACTTAACAAAGCATCAAATTAAACTAAAACTATGGAATCTTTTGTTAATCTTTGTTAAATAGTTTAAAAGCTGAAATGAAAAATGCGAAATGTGCTTTGGCAACTAATGAAATAAATATACAGGTGCATCTCTATAAATTATTATGTCGTGGAAAAGTTCATTTATTTCGGTTCAACTCAAATTTTGAAACTCGTGTATTAAATTAATTCAGTGCACATAGACTGAAGTAGTTTAAGTCTTTGGTTCTTTTAATTGTGATGATTTCGGCTCACATTTAACAAAAACCCACCAATTCACTATCTCAATAAATTAGAATATGGTGACATGCCAATCAGCTATCAACTCAAAACACCTGCAAAGGTTTCATGAGCCTTCAAAATGGTCTCTCAGTGTGGTTCACTAGGCTACACAATCATGGAGAAGACTGCTGATCTGACAGTTGTCGAGACAATCATTGACACCCTTCGCAAGGAGGGTAAGCCACAAACATCCATTTCCAAAGAAGCTGGCTGTTCACAGAGTGTTGTATCCAAGCATGTTAACAGAAAGTTTTGTGGAAGGAAAAAGTGTGGAAGAAAATATGCACAACCAACCGAGAGAACCACATCCTTATGAGGATTGTCAAGCAAAATCGATTCAAGATTTGAGTGAACTTCACAAGGAATGTACTGAGGCTGAGGTCAAGGCATCAAGAACCACCACACACAAACGTGTCAAGGAATTTGTCTACAGTTGTCGTATTCCTCTTGTTAAGCCACTCTGAACCACAGACAACGTCAGAGGCATTTTACCTGGGCTAAGGAGAAGGGAAGGACAATGGACTGTGGCCCAGTGGTCAAAAGGCCTACTTTTCCAGATGAGAGCACGTTTTGTATTCATTGGAAACCAAGTCCTAGCTCTGGAGGGAAGGGTGAGAAGATAATAGCCAGTTGCTTGTGAAGTCCGCAGTGTTAGTTTCCACAGGTCTGTAGGATTGGGGTTGCAATGTAATATGCTGGTGTTGGTCATTGTGTTTTTGAAACCAAACGTCACTGCCCGTATTACCAAAGAAAAATTTGGAGACTTCATGCTTCCTATATGCTGACCACGCTTTGAAGACTGCTGATTATTTTCCAGCAGGATTTGGGCCCTGCCCAACCACTGCCAAAAGACCAAAAGGTTAAATGAGCATGGTGTTTTTTTTGTTGGTGTTGTCCTGATTGGCCAGCTAACTCGCCTGACCTGAACCCCATAGATAATCTATGGGATATTGTCAAGAGGAAAAGGAGAAACAAGAGACCAAAAAATGCAGGATGAGCTGAAGGCCACTGTCAAAGGAACCTGGACTTCCATACCACCTCAGCAGATCACCTCAACTGATCACCTCCATGCCACGCCGAATTGAGGCAGTAATTAAAGCAAAAGGAGCCCCTACCAAGTATTGAGTACCATGTACAGTAAATGAACATACTTTCCAGAAGGCCAACGATTCACTAAAAAAGTTTTTTTTTATTGGTCTTATGAAGTAATAATTTGTTGAGATAGTAAATTAATGGGTTTTTGTTAAATGTGAGCCAAAAACATCACAATTAAAAGAACCAAAAACTTAAACTACTTCAGTATGTGTGCACTGAATTTATTTAATACACGAGTTTAACAATTTGAGTTGAATTGCTGAAATAAATGAGGTTTTCCACGACGTTCTAATTTATTGAGATACACCTGTAGTTTAAGTTGAAGTACTAATTACCGAAAGTAAAACTGAAATAAAAATAAATTTAGGCTAAAAAATGCTAATAAGAACACAAAAAAATGAATGAAACTTAAACTAAAATGGTAATAAAAACTGAAAACATAAAAATTAAATCTAATTCAAAATATAAATAAATACTATAATAATATATAAATATTACTAAAATAACACTGTAATTATTTATAAAAAATAGATATTTTTCTCCATAAGAAGGATAGGAAACTCATTGATATGATATGAAAATTCAAAAAGTAGGTTTGCAAGTCCTGTAGGTCATTCTTTCATGTTTCATGTTGGCCAAAGCTAAATGTTTAACCATTTCTGCCTTTCTCATCTACCACAGGGGTTGACAGTAGAGGAGCACAAGTCCTGCAAAGAAGCACTCAACAATCTTCTTGGGAAAGTGTATCAGCCAATCGTCATCAAAGAACTGCTTGTTTTACAAGGGGGTCCTAAACAGGTGTTTCTGAATTCTTTTCTGATGTGTTAGTGTTTGACTCCATAGAGGGGGGGGGGGAGAGCTTGTCATGTCGTAATCTGTGATTTGCTGTAGGCATCATCAGGTCCAGGGGGGATGTTGCTGGGTTGTGGGGTGGAGGCAAGGCTCTAACCCAAGCTCCCATGTGGCTGAGGCGACTGTGTGGACAGTTGCTGTCTGATAGGTTAATGCATCCACAAGGTGTCCAGGCAGTGGTGAGGGCCATCCTAGAGGGGACCGGAGGTAAGGCTGAATTCAGCGAAGAGGTCAGATGGCTTCAGACAAACATGTGAATTTGGCATTTCAACATCTGAAAAGGTGTTTGAGGGAATGGAATCAAGTTTCCAAAACTATCAGATGCAACCTTTTTTTATTTTTTATTTTTTTTGTAAAGTTTGAGTAAATATTGTCTACAATAATTTGCTATTTATTTATTTGCTATTATTAATTTAAATGATTAATAATAGTATTATACCAGCCATTTATTTTGTTATTACTCGTTCAGTAATGCAACCCTAAACTAGTATAATTACTAAAAATGTTTTTAAAATGTTAAATATTTAAAATGTCTATAAATGCATAATAATTTATGACTATATCATTGGTAACCTATTTGTCCTTTATGCCTTAGGCATGATTCTAAATACATTTACAAATACACCTGTGTTCCTGCTCTCAGTTTTTTGTTGTACACAAATTTTAATAAAATGCAATATCCTGGAACTGTGTCCTGTCTCCTACAACATTTACACCCCTAGGTAGATGCCTGGGTTAGAATGGATAGAGCTAATAATAGGACTGCTGAACTAAAAATAGGAGACATATCAGTGAGTGCTGGGCAAGTGTGTTTTGCATATTCTGTAAACAACACAGTGTCAGCAGGTTCAGCCAAGTTATGGAATCATGTTTTTTTGAATCGTTGTGGAAAACATATATTGTCATCCAGTACATAACTAGAAATTCCCAATGTGTTTCCAGTGGGTTTATCATGCCATTCTTTCAGTCATGTTTATCTGTGTTTCACATTTCTGACCAGCAGGTGGCGACTCTGACTGGAGGAAATGTGATGCTGTGGCCAAGATCCTTGCCGCCTGTCCTCAGCAGTCCCTCTCTGCTGAGAGTTATTACAGTCAAGTGTGTCCACAGGTAAAGTAATGTTCTCTTATTTCAGTCAAAAGTGAGAGATTATTGGCATTATGGTGATTCAGATATTTTATTTGGTTTGCAAACGATAGTAATAGTCGTATAATTAAAAAAAACAGTGCATTGTCATCTGTTTCCTAAAAACCTATACAGAATGTCTACAATGGACTCTAATCATGAGATGTAATGTCACTGGATTTAGGTTCTGGAGCTTCTGCATTTCAAAGATAAGCTGACTGCACAGCAGTTCCAGAGAGTTTGGTCAAAGATCGGCCTGAGTTTGCACAGCGATTCCTGCTCTTTCCTCTTCTCTCGCCCCTTCATCGCTGTGCAGAGGGAACCGGTTAGTATGTATGTTAGGAGACTAGTTTAGCATTTTATAGTGGCTGATTCATATAGGTTGTTATGCTCTGACTGAGCGATGAAGCTGCATCAAGTTGCTAATGTTTGTCTCAATACACAGACCTAAAATCATTTTTGGATGCAAAGCTCTTTTGAGTATTATAAAATTAACTGATAAGCTTTTGCAGGAGATGACCTATCCCAGGATGCAGTGGAGGAGTGGGAGCTGACTCGCTGTATTGAGGATGTATATAAAGTAAGCAAATCATTCTGTATTGTTTAAGCACCGTATCATCAATTATACCACAACAAACACACTATATATATCGAGATATATAGATATATCTATATAAAAACTATGAAATGAAAATATATCATTACAGTAGAGCTTGATTTTTTTTCAATCTGGTCAGATTTGTGTGGTGGGTATCAGTCCATTAGAAGTGCTGCTGAAAGCTCTAGCAGATGTTATCCCAACACTGTTCAGTGTCTTTTGCTTCACCAAACAGAATGTCTCTCATTTACGGTCAGTGTGCATTCTGAATATGGCACAATTTTTCTGAAGTATTTATTTGTGTTTGAACTAAAAATGGTTGTTCCCTACAGCACACCCTGTCAGGAGATCCTGATATGGTTCCTGTGTCACTCAGAGCACTCAGTAGCTCTTGCTTCACTGCTGAAACGTCTGTGTGGACTGCTGGGAGAAGTGAGTGGAGTCAGACATGGCTTTCAGTTCTCACCTGACAGTGAAGGAGGGGCCAGACTTACAGTCAGAGAGCCTATCAGGTATTATTAACTGAAAACCTACAAAAGTTATGTACTGTTTTGTGGAAAATTGTAATATATAAGTCAGGTGAATATACCAGCCATTTTAAGCTTATTGTTCGATGGCTTAATTGGCCAAACCGATTAGCTAGATCAATGCTTCTCAAGCCTGTCCTGGGGACCCCCAACCAATGCATATTTTGATTTAAGACACCTGATTCAACTCATCAGCTCATTAGTAGAGTCTGCAAGACTTGAAGTAGGTGTGGCCTATTAGGGAGACATACAAAATGTGCCGTGGTTGGGGGTCCCCAGGACAGGTTAAGAAGCACTGAGCTAGATGACCCTTTTGTCAACTCCAAAATAAACAGAGAGCTTTAAAATTAACAATACATGTTTTTAAATGATGAATCTAAAATTGATATTGTGTAAAATACTGATTTTCAGTAACTTTGTGTGCATATCATTTGCTTTCATTAAATTAAGCATGAATTATATCACTATAATGTCAACTATCATCTACCCTGAATTAACGTTTCCATAGTTTAGGGTTAGTAAGATTTTTTTTATTTATTTTTTATTATTTAATACTTTGATTCAACAATACATTTATGACATAAATGGATTAAATTGACAGTAAAGACATGTATAATGTTACTAAAGAGTTCTATTTCATTCTATTCTTTTGAACTTTGATTACTAAAAAATATTAAGCATCACAATTTTTAGCATCCTTAATAATAAGAAATTTTTATTTTCCTCCCATACTTTGTTTTGCGGTTTTCGTAGATCAACAACACTAAACAAAAAACTCAGACAAATGAAACATGAAGATGAGAGAATTGCTAAATGAAATAATTAACCGTGCCATCAAGAATAAATATATTTTAAAATATATAACTTATATAAATATAAATGTATAAAAAAAGATTAAGTTAATAATAATCACAATATTGCGGTTTAGCTGTTTTTTTTTTTTTTTTTGATGAAATAACGCAGCCTTGCTGCGCATAAGAAAGCTTTGAATGGTAGTGTATGTAGCAAGTCATTATCAAATCATTACCTGTCTCTCTTTCTGTGTGTTTTGGCAGTGATGAAGGTGACGCCTTGTATGAGAAGGTCTCGGGTGAGCAGTGGAGAGTGCAGTGTCTGGTCCAGTTATTGGGAGAGATGAAGGACAGTGACCTGCCTGGAGAGTTTTTCCTACTGCTGCTGCAGGTGCTGACCTCTGCCAGTCTGTTTTCCAGTGTAGCTCAAACTATAACACATAAGATACATGAAGGTCCTAAAGATGTTTTTATGACTCTAAAGCAAAAATTGAGGCCTCAAGAATGCTGCAAAATGTAGAGATTTAAAAGAACTTTTCGACATAAGTATTATCTTCTGCTTGACCTAAAGACTTGAGCTGCGTCCCAAATGACGCACTATACACTACGCACTCATACACTATGTACTTATGCACTATGTACTCAACCATATATAATATGAATTATGTAAGGTTATTTTGTCATTCATAATCGGAGTCTGATAGCCCCTCCCCCTTCGGTACGTAATTAAAGCTGCAACAATTGAGTGCATGAAGTGTTACAAATTCACACTTCATTTTTCGGATTAAGTGCATACGGTCTTTAAAGTGCACTTTTTCTTTTTGGAAATTGTTTTTTATTATTATTTATACTACAAAATGTCATAGAATAGTGCATAAGTATGCAATTTGGGATGCACCTTAGGAATATTCCTTCCCAGAATTCTCTAGATAAGTAGTTTTTTGCGGATGCTGTGAAAGTGGTTTGAATTTCAAAGCGGATGCTGAGGTCACCAGATTTTTTTTTTAGCATGCTACACTTTAGGTGGTGAAGCCTCGTTGAACATCTGATATGTCTGTTTCGTGCTGTTTTCAGGATTTAACTGCTGTGGCTGCTGAGCGGGAAGAGGTTGAGCAGGAAGTGGACACCTCATCTATGACGCTGCTGGAGTTAGAGCAGCACCTGCTGGGGCGTGTGAGTGGACATGGACAGAGACTGGCTCTGCTGCAGGTGTTGGCCATCATGTGTGAGGGTCTTCCATACACACAGCTGCTGCGCAAGCCCACTCAGGTGTGATATAGAAGAACTCATGCATACAAGGTTATTTAAACATGAAATAGTTTTCTCTCTTCTCTTCCTTCAAAATCTTTTAAGCTGTTTGAGGTTTTAATAGCGAAACATGGGCCGTCTAAAAATAGAGCACATCATCTCCTGGCCAGATGTGTTCCATTTAACGTGCAACAAAGAATATCTTCTCTCTGACTGTTATTTAGGGCACGTGTATGAGTCTCTCTTGGCACAGTTGTGCTATATCATCAGCTGTGCTACTTTATGTAGTGATACTAGTGTCAGAGAAGGTATGACATTTATATGCCAGCAATACATTTCTCTTTCTGCATACAGGTGGTGGGGTTCATAGTGTCCATGCTTCAGAGGGCATGTGTTAGTCTGAAACGTGTCACTGACAGCCCAGTGGAGAGTCAGACACTCAGTATGGGAATGGGGCTTGTGGCCACTCTACTTTCTGGAGCTGCTGAGGTAGTGTATTATTATTATACATTTTGTCCTTTGCTCACTCTATTGTGAGAATTTTCTTCGCAAAAAGCTGTTTGCCTCATTTTTGGATAGCTGACATCTTGCAGTTTAATCCAGCAATTTAGTCTGGCAGTGTAGCACGCTACAGGTCATCAAAAAACATTTTTAACAAAAAGGTTCTGTTTTGTATGATTATTACATATGGCATTAGATTTTAATGTCTTTGGATTACATTAATTTGATTCTTAGCAATATTGTAATTATTTATTTATTAATCATCATATTATGTAATTAATGATTTAAAAATTTTAATCAATTGACAGTCTTAATGTATATACAAATTTTAATCTAAAATCTTGATGTTGAAAAAAATAGTTTATGGACATTTTATTTATCAACTGCCAATTTGTACCTGTGTATATCTTCTTTCAGCTCACTGCAGATGATTATTCATCAATGGGTGAACTTATGCCCCACCTTGAGCAGATTTCCCAGAAGCACCCAGAGCCAGTCATCCAGGAACTGGCGTCCGATCTGAGGGCCACTATTGCCACACATGGGGCTTATCACCCTAAACCTGTCCCTAAAACAGCCACCCAGCACAGTACTGCCCACAGTCCTGCTCAACCTGCAGTTCACAGTTCAAAAACTCCCCCAGCTAGTACACCCTCATCTAGAGGTCTTTCCAGACCCCAGGTCTCCTCACCACCAATCTCCCATCCCAAACATACAACAGAATCTGGTGTAACACTCGAAGTTAAAGACTTTCAGACAGCTGGAGGAATACCCGATTGTGGAAATTCTGAGCCCTCATCTAGTAAAGCTTTCTCTGAGTGGCTGCTGGAGGCCTGTGACCCGGACGTCCCCTCTCGAGCCGTAGCTCTGCGTTCACTCACCCGCTCTGTTAGAGATAGAGACAAGGAGGCATTGCAGAACAAGGACAAACTACTTACAGTAAGTGAGAAATATATGAATGTGTGTGTGTGTGTGTAATGGAGAGTCGTTCCATCAGATAAAACTGGCCTTGCAAAAATGTTTTGAAATGACATTTTCCATTATGTACGATATGAAAGTTAAGGAGTGGTCACATTTACTATTGCTAAGCAAAAATTCACAGACTTCACAAAATTCACATTTTGCTAATGTGACCACACATTTCTATAAATACATAATATTTCCAGGGAACACATAAATATATACTGTGGATAATTAGAAAAGCATCTGGAAAATGCATTGTAAATATAAATACAATAAATTCTAAAATGTTACCATTAGTTTTATACATTATTATTATTAAAGGTGAAATATTCTAAATTTTTTCTAAATTTTGTAAAATATTGGAATGTTTTTATATAATTGTTATGTTATAGTATTATTATTTTTGCGTAGTTAGTCTGTGTACCCTGTCAGTTTAATCTATATAGGTTATAAAAATATTTCCTCCTCCTGTTTTTTTTTTTTTTTGATCATTTTGATTTCAGAGTTGTGCTTTTATGGAAATGATCAAAGTATCTGATAAACACTTATTCTCCCAGTATGCATTATTCTCTCTGATGCTAGAAGCCAGGTGTCACGTGCACATCTCTCCTGGGGTTTCTTAGACTCTTCTTCCCAGGGTGACACTGTTTATATGGGCCAGTGATTTTCAGTGTTCCTCTTTCTCCTGTGTGCTGTTGTTGAGGGTGGGTGAGGGTCTAGACCATGATTTATAAATGAGATGGGATGTTTGGTGTATAAAACCTCTTGCTTAAGGGCGCCTGAAGACTCTCATGGGATCTAGTTATGATGAGTGACTTTCAGCAGTGTCTCATCTAATATTCTCTGTAATAAAAGCCTCTTCTTTGTCCATCGCTTCATAAATACAACTTATTCACACATAATCATGGACACAGAGCGTCACACTAACAGTGACAACACCCAGTAATCCAGTAACATGGTGTAGCTCAGCGAAGTCAATATTTTCACATTTTTCTCCCCTTTTGATTCATTCAGTATGTTTTAAATATTTATTTTTTGTCAGTGTCTGTTTTTTGTCTTTTTTGATTGAGATTGAGGTATTAACACATACCATATGTTATCTGTTGCATTCATTTTTGGTTATTCTTTCATTCTTCTCAAAGCCAGCCCACTTCACCTCACTTGAGGCTATAGACATGTTTTAATTTGCATTACTGTAAACGTGCTGAGAACTGAGCTAATGGCTCCTTGAAAAACTGTCAGCGATAATTAGACTTAGGAATGAATTAACTCTGCCCTAATTCTTTGCTTAGCTTTCAGTGAATTATTTCAATGTGTTGCAGCTCTTTCTGGAAAACCTGGAACACGAAGACTCCTTTGTGTATCTGTCTGCCATTCAAGGTAATTCATTCATTAGTTTAAGAAAGAAATCAACCTAACTCCTTAGAAATACAACAAAATATTACAGTCACACCTGCATTTGCCTAGTTTTTTTTACATGACTATTGATGGTTTTTGAAATTAATATCAAATTTAGATTTATTTGTAGTTGTGATGGTATATAATAGAACAGCTTGGTTTTGACTGGTTGAATGACTTGTAAATGGATTTAAAAGAGAACAGACATTACATTGACCTGATTTACTTTCCCAGCAGAACTCACTGTCAGCTTTACCTTGGCACATTACAATATGTGTTCAGTATTCTTAAAGAATACGGACATTCAGTTAAACCTTTTTTTTTTGTTAAATGACCAGACTTTTGCTTTGCCATAATTAATATACAAAGCATCTGTTCCCTGAGCTCATCAAAGTAGTCATTATATTAGTTCTTGTGATGGTTTTAGTTGAGTCTGAATATAATTTAATATATACTAAATCACTAATAATTATTTAATTCTTTGTTTTATATATACAACAATTTAAAGTTTTTTGGGGGGTCAGTATAAGATTTAAAAAAAATTTTTGCATAGACACATTTAATCGATAAAAGTAAAAAAAAAAAAATGACATTGTTACAAAGCATTATATTTAAAATAAATGAATCCTGAAAAAAATATCAAGCAGCACAACTGTTTCCAAAGTTGATAACAAGGATCATGTGACAACTGGAGTAATGGCTGCTGAATTTAGTTTTTCCATCACAGGAATAAATTACATAAAAAAAAATAGAAAACAGTTATTTTAAATTGTAATAATATTTCATAATACTGCTGTTTTTGCTGTAATTGTGATCAGATAAATGCAGCCTTGGTGAACGTAAGAGAATTCTTTTAAAAATATAAAAAAATTCTTCATGACCCCAGACATTTGAACAGTAGTGTATATTGATCAGCAGTTCTGGAAGATTTTCTTTGTATATATGTTTTTCTCAGAAATTACTGGATCAATCTCTGGTTATTTTAGGAATAGCTTTGGGATTTACAAGAACGTTGTTTCTGGGCCAGCAAACAGATTTAGAGTGATCTATTTTGGGTTGATTAGCTAAACCAGCTCTGTTTGCAACCAATATGATCTCACCTCTTGTCCATAAATAGTCATACAGGACCATCTCGACCCTTTTTAGCCCTATTAAGGAATAAGATTTTAATGCTCTGTGCTAGTTTTTATTCATCCAGTCTTAAAGAGGGTCTGTCAGACGTTCAGTCTTTTTTCAAAGCTGTTGATTCTTTTTCTGTTTCAGGGTTGGCAGTGTTGGCTGACTCTTTTCCTGAGCAGATTCTGCAGAGACTGCTGGGAGAGTATCAGACCGGGGCGACTGTCGGTTCCCCCAAAAGGGAGCGCTCCCTAGAGACACGCCTCAAAGTGGGCGAGGTTTTAATGAGAGCCAGCAGGGCCATGGGTGAGCACAGTCACTGTCTGTAGTCTTTCTTTTTTTATATTTCTTTCTTTCTGTATTTCTTTCAAAATAATTTCTTTTAATAATCGTGCTCCATTTCAGGACCTGTTTGTCAGATCTGGGCAGTGGCGTATCCCCAGCACAAGCGTGCGGTTATTTCTTGTGTCTCGAGATCATTCAGTCTGGGTGTGAGACATGTCGTCTTGGCCCGGCTCCTTAACACTAACAGACCGAGCTCTGAAAAAGCCCACCAGCTGCTACAGTCCGCTGAAACCGCACAATGAGTCTCACTGCTCTCTGTCACATTCATAGCGCCTTCACACACAGCAGGGGGCATCACACACTTCAACCGCACACTTGAGCCCAATTTACATTTTCAACCCATGAGTATTATCTAATGGGACACGGATTTCAATCCCAAAATCCTTGATTTTGTAATAACTAAATAGCTAACCACAACAGGCTGTTTCATAACGTGCACATCCAGTCCGTAATTTAAAAAATCCTTTTCCTGCATAAGTGTACCTCTGGTTTCTAATTAAACATGTCGCCTAATAAGGGGCTTGGACAGATGGCCACAGTTAACAAGAAGCACAGGATCAAAGAAGTGCGTTACACTTTTTCTTGCCCCTTTCTTCTTCCTCCCCTCAGACACACTTTTTTTTCCCTGTAGATCTAGTCCACAATAGCCATTAAAGCTCTTTTGATCTGTTTAGAGGATTGGTCAGCTGAAGAAGTGGGCATTCATGTCTGAATAGGTCCTGGCACATGGGCTCTAGAAGGTTTTATAGAGTTTGAATGATATCTCAAACAGAGCCAGAAAAATCAGCGGTGCTTAGCAAGACCCTCTGGACCCACCTGCCAGCCAGTTTAATTGCTTTTGTCTTGTTTTATCCTTATTAATTTCCTATAAAGATTGCCAACTTCTCTTACACTAATACCTGTTAGTGTGAGGAGATTTTTATTGGAGTCCTTTTCATATAAGCCAAAAAATCCCAGTTTAGTGACTTTGCTCATGCTGTAGGAACGTGTTTTGGACTTTCTCAGACTTTCACACTGAGATGGAGAGATTGGAAGAGGAGTGGCGACTTCAGCTTTGTGTTTGATGTGTGTTCAGACTGGAGCTCTCATCAAGTCCACTGTATATGTGGTATTCGAAAGGATTAGTTTATTTTTTATAATTTAAAGACTTTGTTTGTCTTTAAATATGTATAAATATCTGTACAAATAAAAAAAAATCTTGTTGTTTATCTTTTAGGTGATCTTGCTCCAAACTATGGCCGCCCTCTGATTGGTGTGTTCCTGAGTGGCACACGAGACGAGGACAGTAGTGTGCGTGCCAGCAGCCTCTCTAATTTGGGTGAACTCTGTCAACGTCTCAACTTTTCCCTCGGACCACTGGCACAAGAGGTAGTACCACTCTAGTATTCAAAAAGTCAAGACAACCTGTCAAGCTGATGAAAAGCTGATTCTGTATGTCGTTTAGTCTGTAATTAGTTCTTTTAAAACAAATTCCCAAGGCTGCTTCTAGTCTGATGTCATCGTTCTCTTTACTCTGCACAGCTGTGTGTGTGTGTGTGTGTGTACATGTACATCGCTCTACACAAGATTACCACGTCTAGTGCTGAGATCAGGATTTCTGCTAGCGCAGCTGGGTGATAGATGGATGAACCTGAGCTGCGGCAATTTCACTGATTTGATCAATTTCTTGACTACAAATCTTAATGTAGCAATTAATTATGTATGTTTAAATGTAAAATAGCACTGTAAATGAAAATGTTCCGTTTTTAGAATCTTGACCATTCAAAATTATCACAAAATATATTTTTTTAGAATTTTATCTTAAGAATTTCCAATTTAAAACTGAAAACGATGCTAATATTTGCATACTGAATTATGTTTGGTTTTCTTTCTTGAATTAATTTGCATTCTTTTTTTTAAAAATAGTGACTTAACTATTTATAGCTGCCTGTAAAAGTGGCACAGAACATGTTTATTATCCGTTGTGTGTTGATTCTCATACACAGCCAACAGAAAACCGTAAGAAAAATAATGCTTTTCGTTCATTTTTAAAATCCCAAGATTGGTCTTTTATTCTGCCTATTTTCAGTGGCTGATGCAAACGTGTTTGTACAGCATTTGTACAATTCACAACACAAATGACTCTTGTGAGCTAGTTAATTCGTTGAATAGTTATTTTTTCATATGTAAGTGAAATGGATATTAATAAATGAAATATACCCAAATAGATCAGAATTTAATCAAATCGATTTGAGAGCTTGTGAATCAGAATCAAATCAATCTGTATATGGATACCCAGCCCTAAAGTACCATGCAACTATTTTTTTATTCAGCAAATCCTAAAAGCTTACCTGAGACTTTAGCATTATGCTTTTGCTGCCATGCAAGCATTGGTATTTCCTTTAGGAAATGCAGATCTAGTATTCTTTGATACTTATGTGATATGTGAAATGTGTGACTGCTTTGCACAGTTGGGAAGCAGTTTGTTAATTTTTTTCAGTGCTTGTACATACGGTCGTTGAGAAAATCTACTGTAAGTGGCTGAGCTGCAGCAGTGGTCTGAATAAACATGAATAAGCATCTCTGTCAGTGTGACTAACTGGGCTGCTTATTTATGAAAGAGCCCATCTGCAACAGGCTGTTCTCCACCGCCTTGTCTGCAAACCTGTGTGCGTGTGTTTAGACATCAATCGACCCACTGCATTGACATTAAGATCAACTAGTGCAGCATTGCAGATCTTTATGGCCTGTGTATGTCCTTTGTATTTGACCTCTGTTTGTGTGCTGGTTCCTGCAGCTGAGCACATGTCTCACCGCCCTGATAAAGATGGACAAAGAAGCAGAGGTTCGAAGAGCTGCGGTCCACGTCATTGCTCTGGTTCTTAGGGGCCTTAGTGATAAAACCACTCAGGTGAGTATATTTGTGATCAGTTAATCATGAAACTTGCTATTGTGCAGTTGCTGGCGTTAAAGGAATATATTTGGTAAAGCACTTGCATAAATTGTTTTAAGTAAAATGAATTAGTATTTTTATTCAATCTGAAAAGTAAAATAATATAAATTGTTCTTTTGGGTGGGACTTCTTTGATTAATATTGAGTAGTTCAAAAGATATATGTAACAAATATTTACTGAAATAAATTTACTGAATAAAAATATTTATTTATTTATTTCATTTAATTTCATTTTATGTAATCTTACTGAGCCCAACCCTTTTAAACATTTATTTGGGTTCTGTACAATTGCTTTATTGATTTCCTTTTTTACAACGGTTAAATTAAAAAAAAAATGTTTTATGGTAGTCAACAACGTGCCACAAATACCATTTACAGCATGATTTTAACATTTTTAACAATTTCTTTAAAGGCGTGAAACCCCATCTCTGAGTTCAAATTATTAATGTGCAAAGATATCTGCTTTTTTTTCATTTTTTTTTCAGAATAATTCTGAAAAAAGAATGACATTCTCTGAGTTTACAGAATATGTCTTGTGTGTGAGGTTATGGAGTAGGTTGTTAGGTCTCCCGATCTGGTGTAATCAGATCATCACACGTGTTTTGTGGGAGGAATTCTTCCAGCATCTGGACTGATGAGCAGCAGCTGTAATTTTCTACTCTCTTATTTAGAGGTCACCTGCTGTGTAAGACAACCAGTGCTCTGTCTAATCATCATTATCAGCAGACACCCTTGTTCCCACGGCCCTGATCACTTTCCCAACAATGGCTTTAATTTCAGATAATAGCTCCTGCAGCTCATTTGGTACATGATGAATAAAATGAATACATCTAAACCATAGGATAACCATTTAAAAATATTTAGTTATTTTACATTTTCAGAAGAAAAGGTGGTCATTGCTCATCCAAAAATTGACCCTACTATGTTAGACTGTTGTTGGCAAGACATAGCTGAAAAGTATTGATGTAAATAACATGAACTGAACAGGATTAGGTAATAAAGTTTAGCTTTTAGAGTTAGAAGTTTGCTTTGAATCCTTTTATAAAATGTTATGTATCACAAGTTTAGAGCTTTACTATTGTTAGAGAAAATGTAAACTAAACCTTATTGAAACCTAATAAATTCAGTCAATTAAATAAGTAAATGATTAAACATAATTACTTATTTATAATATTTACATTTAAGAATAAAGACCAATAAATAATAGAAATCATAGAAATTAAATTTAAAATAGTGTTTTTTTGTTGTTGTTGTCGTCTGTTTTATCAAATTATAATTTATACAAAAAAAATTGTTGGGAATAATAACATTCTTCTAGACAAGTATTTGTTTAATTTTGTAGAGATGTTGACACATAAAATGTCAGACTGCTAAATCTTCATCTGCTTTGTCCTTTTACTACTTGACTTTGCAACACTTGTTTTTTTTTTGGGTTTGTCCACATGAAACGCATCTTAAACTCCCTCTATAAACACACATGAACTGATCCCATGAACTCAGCCGACTGAACTGGCCACTGCTGATGCAAATGACCTTTTATACTTTTGACACCCTGATTTACAGCACCAGTGTCCACCCTAGTAAGTACCCTGACTCTTGAAATATTTGCACATGCACTTTATAGGACAGGGTTTACCAGACAGGCTCAGGCGGTGCTGTCCCTTGCATGCATCTTGGCATTGGCCCGTGTGCAGTCATATCTGTCATCACCGTCTGTTGGGTTTCCCAGGATGCAGCTTCACAAAGGTCCTTCTGGTATGAGGAACAGTTGTTACTCTTTGTTTTTGACACTGTTGCTTTTTTAGTACCCACCACAACATGAGACGGCTTGTTCGATGTCCAGGTAAACCATAAGTCACAATGCCTGGTGTCCTCTTAGTGTGAACATAAAACAGCTGACTGCTCACAAAAGCTCTCTCCTGCTATAAGGTAGAAAGTCAAGAGACCATCTGCCTCAAGAGACATACTGCACTCATTATTTTCTCTTCCTCGTTTGTTCTTTTTCTCACATTGAGTTGTACAGTAAAACAGTACATCTGCTTATTAAGTGTTTTTCTCTCTCCTTTTGGTTTTCAGGTTCTTGGGGATGTTTTATTGGAGCTGTATCGGGCTCTGAAGTGGGTGGTGCGGTTGGACCCAGATGAGGTGGCTGTAATCCACGCTCAACTCGCTCTGGAGGAGCTGAATGATGTCATGAGGAGGTTCATCTTCCCTCAGCAGAAACTTGAGAAAAAGATTGTGGTACTTCCTTAGACAGAGGATTTCCTCATAGATTTCCACCATCCATTACATTTTTTCTACTTGTAGTAATTGAAAGATTTATATATTTTCGGGGGGGGTTCTTCTCATTTTTCACACCCATATTTTCATTCTCAAACCAAAAAACCTGTCTTAGCATTGATAAACTAGCATTATGGCTTTTGTTATCTGGTACACTGAGGTTAGAGGGCACCAAAAGCTATGTAAAGAGCGCTGCGGTAGCTTGTTTCCACTCTATTCTGCACTGGTGATAAAATGCCTGTTTGCTTTTTATCGAATGTTTGTGGTACATATAAAGATGGCTAGGTCATGACATCATTGTAAGAAGCGACAGGGCAATTATTTTTTTGCTCATCTTCTCCTAAATTTCCTATCCAAATGATAACAATTTTACTGTACAAATTTAAACTGCATGTACCGCCGTCTCTATAGGATTCATGATTAATTACTGGGTCTGCACCAAAACAGAGCTGGTTAAATACCATGTAAAATGTATGTACCAATTAAAATGTTAGCATTTACACTCAAAATGTTAGTTTGATCATAAGGTGTCTCTGAAATAAAATAAAAAGTTATTATTTTTCCAAAGATGGTCTAATGTGTTTATATTATTCTGTCGTTAACAGTTTTCTTTTTACAGTTTTAAAGTCAGTGTAAGTGTAAGCACATGTCTGAACATCTGGGTTGGTTTTTTTTCTGTGTGCAGTCCAACGTTCACCCAGCTGCTGTATAGGTAATAGAGTGTGTGAACAACCATTACCTGCCTAAAAAGAAGTAGGTCACACTGTACACTAGCATTTGTGCTGAGTATTATATTGTCTTGTATTAAAATTTCTATAAAAGCAATATGATTGACTTAATAAGCTGATCCGATGATCTTCGCAAAGGATTGTGCTTAAAGGATTGTATGTTAAAGGGGGGGTTCACTGTTTTTTTTCTAGGCTGGATTGTGTTTATGGGGCGCAGTCTAACATGTTAATGCTTCATTAAAAAAAAACATTATTTTTCACATAATTAACCTTTATTCCACAACGCTCTGTGCCTTCTCTGAGAAACGGGCTGATCATTTCATTTCCTGCTTTTATGAAGCCTCGCACTCAGAAATAGGCGATGGGCTCTGATCGGTTAGCTAGCCCAGTGTGTTGTGATTCGCTAAACGTATATATATCTAGTGTGCGATGAAACTGTGAATCCATTAGATCTTAGAAGACAGAATGGATCCCTATAAGGAATAGATTTTTCCGTGCTCTCTCAGTTGTCTCTTCCTCTTCCAAAGCAGCGCAGCATGGCCTCGCCCCCTTTGCGGCATGCCTTTTTCCCTTTTTTGACGGGCGGGGTTATCTGGGTTTGTTATGTCACTTTGTTAACCCGGGATTTAGTAACTGGTTGTAAGTCTTTCCTAGAGCCGTTTTTTTTTATGTGTTTTAATTAAATGCCAGACATTCCTAAAAGACGATATATATTTTATTCTATTGCAGTGAACTTTCAGCTTCCGAACTTGGCACGATATGTGTTTTATGCCCAAACAGCAACTATTACACATACTATGTTAAAAAAGGTGAAATCGAAATCATAAAAACCCTTTAAAGGAATATAGTTCACCCAAAAAATTTACATTTTGTCATTATTTTTCTACTCATGTTTGTTCTAAGTTAAGACGTCGTTCTCTTGTTTAGAATGTAAAATTCGTATTTTTAAGAATGTATTTTGAATTTGGAAGTCCTGGTTACCAAAACTGATTGGTGCCAAAATCTTCAAAATGTCTTCTTTTGTATTTCACAGAAGTCAGTCATATAGGTTTGGAACAACATGGGAGTGAGTATATGATGGCAGATTTTTATTTTTGGGTAAACTATCCCTTTAAATATTATCGTCGAAACAGGAAAAAATGTGGGACAGGAATTTTGAGGGCGTTCAATAACAATGTAGCCAGACTTAATGAGAGTTATTACATTACACTCGATTACACTCGCTTACATTTCGATTACAAAGAGAGACAGTTTTTTTTGTTGAAATAATATACATAGATGAAACATTCATCAGTAACGCTTTTTTTGAAAGTTAATATGGCCAGTTTAGATTTTATGTTGTCCATATTTACGTTATTACGACCATATTTGCATTTTCTGTGTTCAGAAACTTAGAGAACTCAATGGTGATTTGTGCTCAAAAATCAAAAAGTTTATTCACAGTTTTTATTCATCACAAAGAGGAAAAAGACAAATGTTTCAGGTCTCAGGTCTTCTTCAGTGTAGTACAGTAAACTGCCTTGTTGAATTGCATTATTTTCTGATTTTGTCACATTGTAGAGCAGACTTTGCAAATAGGCAGTTATTGATGGATGGAGCAGTTACTCTATACATTAGTATAAATTATATTACACCTGACAGCAAATTTCAGCTGTGTGCAAAGCATACCAAAGTAGGGATGCTCATTTTGCCTGTAAATAATAATGCTTATATAGCAGCCTTAAAGGCATAATAGGAAAAATGAACTGCCCGTTTAATTCTACGAGTCAAAGAGAGAGAATGGACTGTTGTTTTTTGTTTATTGCACTTGTATTTAAACCAATATTCAAGATGTGTTGGCTAATATAATTGCTGTGTAATGGGCAGCTGCCTGGTTGGAAGTCATAAACTTTGTCTTAGAGTTTCTGCAAAGAAACCTCTCAGGCTCTTGAGGTGTCTCTTATAATTGCTTCTCTGGTTAGGATCCAAAGATGTTTCCACAGTAAGGGGTAAATCACTGCCCAGCACTGAAGCCAGGCCGATGGAGAGTCACACTTTCACCTTCCTTCCCCGCAACCCCCATAATAACCTTCCCACGACTGCTACTCAGCCATGAAAGAGCCATTACGCTAATTACTCTTCCTGCCATGCAGCAGAGTCGGAAAGAAAAAGGGTGTGAGTGTGTTTTACCTGGCCGGTGAATTTCGGAGGGATCATTTCAAAAACAGAGCAAGTTTTCATTGGGTGCCGGAGGAAGACACAACTGAGATAGGAATGTTTGGAGATACAGTGGATATTGATTATGTCCGATCCTGCTGCAGTCTATCTTTCTCTTCCTTCTCTGGCAGATCTCTTCATCAGCCGGTGTTGGACCTGCAGGCTGCCAGCAGGAGGGGTGCAGGGAGGGGTGATAGATAAATAAATAACCCAATAAAGAATGCATTGAGAGGGTGTGTGTGTAGCCAAGAGAAGAGGGTGCCTGCTTAAACAGTCCCAAGTCTTGTTGAAGGCTGGCTGCACTGCAGAGCAGGGGGAAAAGCACAGAGAAGGGACCTTGAAGGATTTCGGGCTGCACTGCAGAACGATGCCACTGCAGTACAGCACTGACACAGAGGAATGAGGTCCATCGGTGGATCCCCGACCTCCTCACATCAGGTGAGAACTTAATTCAGAGCTGATATCAGAGGCCTTCATGCCTCAGGAGGAGAGGAAGGCAGAGACACAAAAAGAAGGGGAGGGAAGCAGAGGAGGAGGAGGAGGGTAATGGTGCTGTATTTTTGGAAAAGGGATCTCCTGAATTAAGTGTGGCTGGAATAAAGATGTAGTGTGAGCAGGAGGCTGAACAAGGACGGTGCTGTGCTCCACTGTGGTGGAGAGGAGCGGAGCAGACGCCTGGCAGACACACACTCACACACACACCGGCTCAGAGACTGAGAGAGAAAGAGAGAGAGTCCACCGTCACAGCTGTGGGGCTGGGAAGGTAAGAGACGTTTAATTCAACTTGAGTTTCATCTTGTGTCTGTGTTTATTGTGGGAGTGGATTGAAATATGAAAGCATGCAGCTTGAGAGCTCTGTCATATGTTCATTGTGTGGTTGTATGTGTGTGTGATACTAAAATTGAGAGAGAGTCAAAGAGTGGAGTTTTAGGTTGGGTGGCTGTGTTTTCACACAGATAGGTTACTGTAAGCTTGTTTGTACAGGGTACTAAAAAATCACTGCTGCACTAAATAACTTAAAAATAAATGGTTATGGATAGCTTTTAGTATTGAACTTGAGAGAATCAGTGAATGTTTGAGATTTTTAAGGTCCTCATATGTGTGTTTTTAGTAATTGCAGTCTTAGTCCTAGTGGAATAAGGCCCATGGTTTGCTGGCACCCTTGTTAGTGCCTTGAGGCTGAGTAAATAAGTGGGCAGCAGGACGGGGTTCCACGGCCGATTCATTTGTGTTTTCCGAGTGTTGCATAGGCCCTCTGTGCTTTAGGTTTCCATGTCCTCCTCTCGTCGTGCCCACACCCGGGTTTGGGAGAGTTTGCCAATGTCTGGTTTGTTCCTTGCTGCGGATCGGCCAGCGCCATGTTCCCCCGCATTTCTGTCATCGACTTGTAATTCTCCATGCCATCGGCCTGGTTTTTGTGGGAATATGCTGATGTTTGATAAAGTTCTTCGTTTCCATGCCCATATAAGCTTTGTTTCTATTATTGCCTTCCAGATGCCACTCTCTCTTGTACCCTAGTTATCTACCTGCTGGAACCTTACCTTATTAAACCACCCAGGAATACTGAATCTGGGGGCTCTTCGGCCTTTGGAAGGATTTGTGAGCGCTGACCCTTTGCGACGCGCTGCTCCCCACTAAGTGTTGTTTATGTTTTCTTCTTCCCCTTCTTCTCCTCAGATCATTGATATTTATGACTTATTATTCTGAACCATTTTGTTTAATCATATAGGTGTCAACAGTGTTTGAGCGTGGTTCTTGGTGTGGCAACACTTTTTCGTCACTGCAGCCTCCTCTTTTACCCTCAATCCTGCCCTGCGCTTACTGCAATCGGTCCCCCCCCCCCGCGATCTGACAATATCTTTTGGCTTATTTGGTACTCATAATCCTCTACGGATTGTGGTGACCACACCTATCTTTTGCCTGTACACATTTCTTCGGCAACCCATTTTGTACATTTCTTCTTTCTCGAATTTACTCATATTCCTTACACCCATTACATGCATTTGCCTTAAACAATTATCCCACTCTTCTTTTAATTTAGCACCCAGCCTGTTTATGTTTTTGGTATAGACGCCATGTATTCCAGTCTTGTTTCTGTTAAATTAATTAACTTTTCTGTCTTTTTACTCACCTTTGTACGATACCTCCCTCAGTTTAACCCATGAGCGCACCACGCAAACACACTTACCCTCCTCAAATCAACTACCATAAAACAAATACCACACATCAGCCTTTGCACACCCCATTATCACCAATTTCATAAGACTCGTATCTTGTTAAGCGGTGGTATAACACCATACTAGCCATGAACAGGACTGGCGTGACCGAATGTGCGTTTAAAACCGTTAAAGACGTCTTGGTACTATTATGTAATTGAACCAGCTCTTTGATATTCTTCCCCCCCCCACACCCCCTTCTTCAGCTGGATCATTATACTTAATGTAATTTTTAGTACTTGTAACTGTGGCACCTTTTTCCTTATACATACCAATGTACCACACCAAACAATCATTGGCGTATATCAATTCAGCCATTCTTATCTCAATTTTTCTCTCACCTGCTTCCTGCGCTCCCTCTTGCGTCCTGGTGATTAACAGCCCTCCCATTTAATTCCTCATCCCACTCCTCATCGCTGTCAGCCCTCGCGGATTGCGACTTGTAACTACATCATAAATGTTCTAGTTTTATTCGTTCTGGTACCCAACATAGAGAATACAGAATATCAAGAGAGCTCGGCTGGTTTACCAAACCCACCAACCTGCAATGCACTTATGCTTAATACAGTTACAATGTTATGGGATCTTATCCCCCCTGTACCCCTTAATCTGTCAGGGCTGAGAATGCACGATTGCCCATGATCATCCCCTACCATTACTCACAAGGCAAACAGATCTGAGAACAACATCCTGCAGTTTATGGAATTAAATAGATTTATTAAAGGCATAAATACGGATTTGAGATAATTGAGCTCTCATGGACTGATCTCCACGAATAAGATCGTGAATATCTCATCATGACAACAGTGAGTAACCATTGACCTCTGACCTTTTTTATTTGTCAAAAGTTAAAAGATTATTCATTTTCAGTCATTATATTCTGGCATATACTGTGACATCCAGGTTGCAATGTAGCAAATAATTGCATTTGCCACTAATCTTGGTTGTGCATCTTAAGTTGACATAACAATCTTACCAAGTGATCAAAGGCTGTAGTTTAAACACCTTTATGCCTGTCATCACACATATGGTAGTGGTTTGTTTGCAGTGTTTGGGGACTGAGTGATGGTTAGTGTCCTGTTTGACATGGGGCTCTTCTTCACACCCGTCCCTCTGAGCTAACAAGCCTCCGCAAGAAGATTCCCTCTAATTATGGTCAAACATAACACTCTGCCTGCTGTCTCTATCTGACCCTCAAGGTCTATATGGTTTGTCTTTGTTCATATCACAAGTAAATGTATAGGACAAGACAAGAAAGAGATAAATCCATTATAGTGCGCAGGCAACATTTGGGAATTTTGGCCGTTCTAACTCCAGATACATTGCTTAAAGTTAAACCCAAATTGCTAATATGAAAGGATCAGTTATGTATTTCTTGGAATTATATGACGTAAAACAGCTAAGTACTGGTCTGGTGCAGCTGTAAATAACTGTGAGAACAGTCAGTTACTGTGGTAGAAAAATCAACAACCACTTCAGTGGAAGTCAGCGTTATTTCTGCCACTCTTCTCCATTGCGGTGGCTGTTATGATATAAGGGCACTGAGTGAAGCGGCTCTTTCTTTCATGAAAGGTGGACCAGGAGGCAATTGAATGAATGAAAGGGGGGGATTGTTCCCTAGTCTGGTTGCCACACACCTGCCAAAATCATTCTAGCCTTTAATTAAAGTCATTAACCTGAGAAAGACAGAGAGAGAGAGACGGACGGTGAATGAGAGAGAGGTTCACAGGAAGTTGTAGTTATTCTAATATTGTCACAAGGTCAGTGTTGCAAGTTTTGTCCTATTTGTTAATACATTACATTATTGAACATTCTTCTCTTTGTCTTTCTGTTGGTGAATCTCACAAACCTGTCAAAAAATAAATAAAAAGGTATTCTTATAAATATATATATATGAGATTATATATAAAATTACATAATTAATAATTAAAGAATTTTCCCTCCAAATTTCTGTACTTAATGTATAAACTAATCATTCTTATTACCATAATGACCAAAAATAAATACAATTAAAAGTGTAAAATAATAATATTAGTATTTGTTGTAGAGCTTAATGTTGGCTTTATTAAAAATATAATTATTTCTACGTCTACGGTTTTATATATATATATTAATTGGAATAATTACATTGGAATAACAAACATAAAATTAATAACTATCTGTAACGTTTGATAATGGGAATTGGAGGTCAAAGCAGGGATGCACAAATCTTGAGGTCATACAAATAGTTTTCTAAAATTTATTCAAATATGATTTTCTATTTTATTAATCATTCTTTTTCCCTAAATTTGGTCCACTCGCGAATTATGTGAGTGATCATCGATAGCATTAAACTGTATTTACACTTAATCAATTGAGTATGTACTATCACTAGTCATACCGATTGCTCCCACATGTACTACTAGGATCTTTGCTTTGATATTTGGTTTTGTATTCTGTTTCAAAACTGTGATTTAAACCATCACGTTGGTTCTCCCACTCCCACACACCTATCGTTAGTATATCGAGCTACTGTTTTGGTGGGGGAGTCTAAATTCTCTTAATGGACATCCTTATGTGCCTTTTTTTTATGGTACCAGTGGTAAGCCGGTAGAGAGAGAAAGGTAGAGTTTTTTTTACCCCTTTAATTATGTCCATCTTTTTTTTTCACTAGTCTTTCAGATGACCCTCTTGCTGTTGGCCAACTGCGGCTTGACGGATCTTCAACACCAACTATTCCTTTTCTTATATTCGAGGCAGCTGTGTGCTTTTTGCCATCCTACAGGCTTATGTGCAGCCCAGCACTGACCACACAGTTCATCCAGCACTCGCAGCAGCACCACCACCTGTATTTTGGACTTGTAACCGGACCTCTATTCCGCTTTCTAACTAACACATTCCAAACCACATACTCCTGCCGAGCGCTGTGCCTTCCTAGAGCACCGACAAATGCGTGGCCCTTCCAGACCCCAGCACCTGCGGCGCACTGTGGCCCTCTGCATTGCAGCCTATCAGGAGGATCCGGACTACCTTCGCAAGTGTCTTCGGAGCATTCGCCGCATTTCTTTTCCCGGGCTTAAAGTAGTGCTGGTGGTGGATGGAAATCGGCAGGAGGATGCTTACATGATGGACATCTTCCAGGAGGTGATGGGGGGAGTGGAGCAGACAGGCTGTGTGGTGTGGAAGGGGAATTACCATAGGGATGGGGATGGGGGAGGAGGGAAAGGTTCGTTGCATGCTGAGGAGGCTGCACGGGTGGCCAGGGTGGTGCGGAGCTGTCGTTACTCCTGCATCATGCAAGAGTGGGGCGGCAAGAGGGAGGTCATGTATACAGCCTTCAAAGCACTGGGAGATACTGTGGATTACATACAGGTAAGTCTAGACCCCACTAACAACCTAAAATTAATCAAACGGAAAGAATCCTGAATCCATGAATAAATGTTCACACAATAATACGACAATTACCCCTAAAGTAATAGGAATAAAGAGCATTCATTCCAGACATGCTTACTTGTTGCTCTCAGAAGGCCACATTACCTTAATATTGGTGAGACAACAATTTACTGTCACTATCCATAGTCTGCTATCACCTTATAGTTTCCTCAATGCCACTGTAATCCGAATCCTTGCAACACTGAGGTCAAAGATCAGTCTTACTACTTACCTTCACCTGTAGTCCTGAACACACCTGTGCTGTCATCAGCCTTTCATTGTTCAACATATGACTGATATCTTCAGAAACAAAGATGACCTTGAAACATCTGTGAGACAATGTTTGTGGTGCCACTAGTTTCTTTCAACAGTCCTTGTATTGTACAGACAATCAACATCAGCCTCACTTGAAAAAAGGAAAACAGTTGTACACGAGTTAAATTCTTGAGAAGTCTTCTAATTCATTGTATATATCTCTTGGTTTTGTTTGCAGGTATGTGATTCCGACACTGTACTTGATCCAGCATGCACCATTGAGATGCTGAAGGTTCTAGAGGAGGATCCGGAAGTGGGTGGTGTTGGAGGAGATGTTCAGGTGAGAAATTTGCCTATTTTAGTAATTTTTATGTCCCTTTCAACAAACTAATTTGAGAAGTTTTCCAGTGGGTTTCTTCTTTTGTAGAGTACTCACCAAAAGTTTTCATTGTCTCTTTCAGATTCTGAACAAGTACGACTCCTGGATCTCCTTCCTGAGCAGTGTCCGTTACTGGATGGCCTTCAACGTGGAGCGGGCATGCCAGTCTTACTTCGGATGTGTGCAGTGTATCAGTGGACCTCTGGGAATGTACCGCAACTCTCTTCTTCAGCAGTTCCTGGAGCCCTGGTACCATCAGACCTTCCTAGGAAGCAAGTGCAGCTTCGGGGATGATCGCCACCTCACCAACCGCGTCCTCAGCTTCGGCTACAAAACCAAGTTCACGGCACGCTCACAATGCCAAACCGAGACCCCCACGCAATATCTGCGCTGGCTCAACCAGCAGACCCGCTGGAGCAAGTCTTACTTTCGAGAGTGGCTCTACAATGCCCTTTGGTTCCACAAGCACAGCCTCTGGATGACCTATGAATCTGTGGTCACCGGGTTCTTCCCTTTCTTTCTGGTGGCTACAGTCATCCACCTGTTCTACCGAGGCCGGTTATGGAACATCTTGCTCTTCTTGCTTACAGTCCAACTGGTGGGCATGGTGAAAGCCACCTATGCCTGCTTCCTGCGGGGCAGGCTTGTCATGATCTTCATGTCACTGTATTCACTACTCTACATGTCAAGCCTGCTGCCTGCTAAGATCTTTGCCCTGTTGACTATTAACAAAGCAGGTTGGGGAACATCAGGCAGGAAAAAGATAGTGGTAAACCTTATTGGGGCTGTGCCTGTGACCGTGTGGGCAGCCATACTGCTCGGTGGCGTGGTTTACACCATTTACTGTGAGGTGCAAGAGCCATTTAGTGAGACAGAAAAGGCTCTTCTCATTGCAGGCACCATCCTCTATGCCTGTTACTGGCTCATACTCCTGGTGCTCTACCTGGCCATAGTGGCTAAGCGCTGTAACAAAAGAGAGGAACAGTATCACCTATCCTATGCGGAAGCCTAGCATGGTCTCTCCAAAAGATCTCTACATGCTGTCAGGGCTCATTTGAAATGGCCCCGTCTTTACCTGGTGCTGCAATCTTGGTTATAATTATGGATCATGTGCAAGTCCAAGCTGCCGGATGCTGTTAGCTATGGCTACTTGAGAGGTTTCAAACAGTGGAGTTTTTGAGAGAGCCATAATTTACAAAAGCTGACATCAGGAATGGTGCTTCTCTTGATTATAAAGCACACAATAAGGAGGCGGCCAGCCAAGGTGGAAACAAAAAGTTGAGCCAAAGGTTAGTGCAAGAGTGATAAGTTAATGTAGTTAAGCTGGCACACTCATATTAAGTTAAGGGACTATATTGGTGCTTGGATTTATAATTAGACAGAATGTGAACTTTCAAGGAATGAGAGATGTGTGCCAACACTTGAGGAAACCTGCATAAGACATTGAGTTTGCCAAACCCAGTCAGTATTTTAATGTCTTTTATCTGACAATCCAGCATAATTCTATATTTCATCATTAAAAATTGTGGTGCTGCAGATCCTTTTGTGGGGTAGCATGATAGAACATTCAAGAAAGTACAAACAGCATTTAAATGAGAATTTTATGGTACTCCACAAATATTTACTACACTGTACATGTTTACAGTTCAAGATGTATATAGTAACATCCAGTTCCAGTAAATGGATAGTGTCAGGCAACCAAAGAGGATTTTCTCTAGCATCTAGAATGTTTTGTTCCTGTGTGTTAGTTTAAAAAAAAAAATGGAGGAAAGATTGATTTCCTATTTTTATTCCCATTCTCCTTTTTTTTTTTGCCTATAAGACAAACTTGCGAGAAGTATAAGATAAATTTGTTTTTTAATTATTTTCATTATAGGTGGTAGAACCAGAGACATAACAAACATGGTCAGTAATACTTAAAACTATTAAAAAATGTTCCCCTAGTTCTGAGAACTTCAAAGCATAAACAGTGTTACATTATATATATAAATAAAACTGTCCAGTTATACTGCCTGAAACTTTACACATTACATTTGTTTACAGACTTTGAATAGCATTTCTAATAGTAATTTTCTATAGAGGCTTATAATTTAATAACATTTCATTCATGCTTCACTACCTGGTGAGATTATTTTTAACCTAAGAGGCATGATGTGGACCCTGGATGTCATGATTGTTACAGCTTTTTCTCACCCCCAAACTGATTATTTATATAAAGCATGTTAGCTAATTCTGCATGTTAGCCTCTTACAGAATCTGACCACCTTTGCAAATTCTTACGACCCTTTCCTATAACATATAAACTATTTAACATATATATACTATTTTATTTCCATTAGTTTAATTAAAATGTTCGGTTAGCTAGAAAGATAAAAGCAAAAAAAGTGGACTGAAGTTGTTTATGGTATACAATGTTAGGTGGTTTTAAGGATTACCATATATGGATCAAAGGTGTACAGTGGACTGTTTTTCCACCCTCAACCCACCCATGCAACAAATTAGTAGATTTACTTTGGTAGCGGTTCACCACTTTCTCTGCTCCCTTCCCCCCAAAACACACATTAAACTCTGGCAGAGACCTAGACACTGAGGCTAGTGTGAATATGTGTGCAAGTTTATAGAGAAGCTTCGAGTTTATGAAACATTTGCCCGCTCGACTTTTGCTCGTGCATTACATGTGATAACTGTGTCTTAACAGTGAACTGCTTCGGACTGCAGCATCCTCTAAGGCTGCAAAAATAAGATGACTCTGACGACGCAATGCAATTAAGAAACCAGAGCTATATACCATGTTTACAGTCAAACTTGGGATTGCATTGTTCACTTTTGTGTGTTTTCAGATTTTATGCAATTCAATTGTAGGCTGGATGGCTGATATGCTCCTCAGGAACAGAGTGAGGGACTTAAAAATGAATTTTAAAAAGATGGGATGGGGATGGGGATGGGGAATGGGGGGGGGGGGGAGGAGTTTTGCTCTGATTTGGCAAACACAACCAAGTATATGTAGATGGTTAAATTTATTTATCAGTGAAAACTAGATCATACATTCTACAAGTTTATTGTAAAGTAATATATATATTTTTGTAATGTAAAATTCAAAGATATTTTAAACATGCAAGAATCCTGACACATTTTCCTAGGAAATTGTATTTTATGGAAAACATGTTAAGTTATTTTCATAACATTGTACAGATTAGGGAATAATAAATTATTCATAATCCATAATAGGAGAGGTTAAGTGTTTTTAACCAAAATGCACAGTTGTTTTACAGATCACCATCGGCAGCTTACGTCTACTCACAAAATTAAATATTCAAATGTTAATGGATTGGCACCATTTAGTCTGCGTGTCACAGCTAACCTGTACTTCCACAGTGTACAATACCTAGAAATGGCCATCAAGGCCTTTTAATCTCACATGAACTTTACATATTATGTTTTATGTATTTATGTACATTCTGTTGTATGTAAAAGAAGCTGGATTCTTTACATTTGGACATTTCCCATGTAATTATTTAATAACTGTTGTTTCGATACAATAAACTTCAATTGAAAAGTGAGCATTTTCTTTTTCTTTTTTGATTTTAAAATGTACTTTTGGCCTATTACTTAGAATAATTATATTTGTTCAACATTATTGTCAATTACACATTCCTGACAACAATGTACAAAGATTCTAATCCACTATTCAAAACCACATGTATATATTCACATATGGTTATAAATCTAGAATTTTGCGCCGATCAGTTAGTCTCTGATATCTGGACATAAGTTATACTTTCTTTGGCACATTAGTGATAATGGGTTTTGGTCGGGTTTTAAAGATGAGCTTCTTTTTAATGAGGGCGGAAACGGTGTAAGATGTTGGGTTCTCTTGGTTGGTTTCCATGTTTTCCTCTTCATCCTGAGGGAGTCCGGAATGCTTCATCAGAACAGCAAAGGGCTTCTCCAGTTTAACCTGTTTGCCATAGAGGATGTGATGTCCGACTACAAGGACCGGTACACCCTTGGAGAGAGGAAAAATCAATAATTTACCATTGGTAAATAGATATAAAAGTGTTTTATAATTTGATTTGTTTCCATATTTAGTCCAAATAAATAAATAAATTAGGGGGGCTTATATGTGACCAACTACTAGAGAAGGACACACCTCTTTAGTGTAGTGCAGGTCTCCCATCAGATTTCCTGCAAGTCCAGTATTTTGTCTGGACACCATTTCTCCCTGCAGCTCCACCAGCAGCCATTCAGCTGGACCTTCACCAGCTTTACTGCAGAACACACCGAAAACCATTTCCAACAAGCACTTGTAGACCATGACCTGTAAAAATATAGCTTAAGTCTTCACACCAACCTTGAAATGACTATTTGAACCATTCCTTTATCTGTTTCCTCTGTGTCAGGATTCACAAATCACACAATTATCCCTGCTCTGTAGACCTATCATCTGAAACGTTGACAAGACAAAACAAGTCAAATATTACCTTCACTCCACAGTTGACTTTCTACATGAATGCACAGAAGTATGCTACATTCGTAAATAAATACACTCACTTCTCAAGATCCGTAGCTATGCATGATCATATACCGACACAAAAAGTTTCCCGCCAGTCAGGGTTGCCAGGTTTTCACAACAAAACCAGCCCAATTGTTACTCAAAACTAGCCCAAATGCGTTTTAAGGGGGGTTCCCCAGTAAAAATCGCGTTCGGGGGGGGTAAAATACATGGTTTTTGGCAGGGTTCCCCTGGTAAACTTCGCACTCCCGGGGCTAAATATTATGTTATCGGGGTCGCTTTAACCCGCGGACATGAAAAACTATGGAGGACGAAACCGCAAATACACAAATAAATAAATACATATGCAAATAAATAAATAAATGTGCGTATAAATACACAAATTCTTGTTTAAATACATAAATAAATCATACATGTGATGAAAGTAGGCAAATAAATAAAATAAATGGGTGGGCAAATGGAAAATGTTTAAGGAAACGCTAAACTCATCCTAACTATTTTCCTTTGATCAAACATTTATTTCTGAATGTAGTTCCAATTTTTTTCCCCCTCTGCGCAACATGCTAATGAGAGGGAGTCAACCATGGACTTGCTCGGGTCATGTGATAGCTGGGGGCGTGGCTTTCCGCTGACAGGAGATGCATGGTGTAAGTCCAGTATAGCCTAGTAAAGTCACTTTTGCTGTTCAACAGAGCAAGATACATAGAAAAATTGAGCTGTATTTTCCGTATAGTATCTGTGACTTTACAAACGACCCAAGGGAATGGCCAGAGGTGTCGTTTCCTGACATCATTTTCTGTAACCCGACTGAGTCTCCAGCTAGAGACGACTGTAATATCAGCATCCCACGGTCATCGTCAGATTATTCACGCTATCCGTGGAATAAGGGCTCGTTCTTTTGATGGCAGCTAGTGTTTATTAGGATGGTTTTACCTACTCGTTGTTTAGGTATGTGTAAGATCCTTTTTATGGTCAGTAAACAGTCTTCTACAACCAAGTCGATCTGCAGCAATCTCTCTTTACGGCGGGAGAACCAAATTAACTGAAATACACAAGGTGGACATGCAGTGATTTCTCAATTTATTATGGTACAAACCAGAGGTTCATATCATCCTTAGAAAACTGGTGTGAAGTGGTTTAATCGAGGAACAGACCATTTTTTCCCATTAGTTATCAGAACAGAAAATACAGGTGACAAAAGTATGTTTATTAAGCAAATAACGATTCAGTATTGCAATTAAGAGCTATGTAAGCATTAATATTTTACATTGGCCACTTAAAATATTTTATGATTTAGCTCTCTCATGATTATAACTACAAAACTAGCCCTATGAAAAAGTGTAAGATAATAATCAGTCCCATTGGATTTTGATGAAGTAATAGGAAATCGCACAGGCATAAAGCTCACCGCTCAAGTGCGTCACACACGATCCGCCTACTCTTTCGTAATTGACACCCTCTCATTAGCATGTAGCGCAGAGGGGGAAAAAATGTGGAACTACATTCAGAAAAAAAATTGTGATCAAAGGAAAATAAATAGGATGAGTAGCATTTCCTTAAACATTTTCCATTTGCCCACCAATTTTTTTATTTATTTGCCTACTTGGCCATCACATGTGCCATGATGGATTTATTGCCGACTCCCCAAGCCTCATACCTTTAAACAAGATACGTGTAGTATACACACATTTATTATTATGTGTGCATTTTTTATTTATTTATGTTTTTGCAGTTCTTCGTCTAAATAAAAAACAAACCCGTGGATACAGTGATAAAGTAGCCCAATTCCGCGGTAAAACCGCGGACTTGGCAACACTGCCGCCAGTGTGAGTTACATTTCAAAATAAAAGTCTCATTGTAGTGTGAACAAATTACAAATACATAAAATCTCGATAGCTTTGTCATTCAAATAGTGCTTAATACGGTTTGTGATTTCACACAGTAACGTCACAAAGTTAGAAAAGTTTTTGACTAGTAAATTAACAAGTTACAATATACTAAATATAATATAAATTAAGTAAATAAAAATAAATGTAAATATAATACACAACACAGTGGCTAAAAATACAGTAAAGCAGTGTCAGGGAACCTGCAAATTATAATTATTATTATTATTATTATCATTATTGTTGTTTACTAAATAATAATAATTATATTATTGAACAAATATGTCAGTGGCATGCGTGGCGTTGGCCATGCGGAAAATGACTCGTCAGTGTTGTTGTGGATCTCTGACAGGCACGTGAGCGGTGCTACGTAGTCTATATAGCAGTCGACATGGCGGCCACAACTCCTCCCAAGGTACTGAACATGCTGCTTTATAAGTCAATACACGGTCAAAACGACAAATAGCTGCATTTTACCGGTGTTTATAAGTGGGTTTTGGCGTAGATATTCTGTTTGACTAGCTTTCTGAGCTGTCGGTGTTGGGAAATAGGTGATAGACTGGTCTGATAAACTGCTGTTTAGCAACAGTTAGCCTGGCTGCTAACACCCAAACACCCTGACATACAGCTCATAAAACTGCGAAAAACACGGACGTCAGAAGCAGCGTTTACGCCGCCAGTTCCTTCGCGAATGCAATATCGATCGTATTTGGGGCGTTTGGACAGTAAAAAAAAAAGTCCCAGTTGTGTCTGTGCTTAAACTAGTGTTGAGTCATGAGTTGCCTGGCAGGTTTATGAACATCATAATCTAGATTCTAGATCATAAACATGTTTTGAGCTAGAAGACTGACAGTTTATTCACTGATTCAGGTGAATTAATTCCATAAGGAAACTGGCTTTCATATTTTCAATTCTCTTAATAAGCTATTTCTTAGTACTACAGAACCTAATTTTCATTTTGTTTCTCGTTTTCTCGTCTCTGTTTACTCTGTTACTCATGCATGAGCAAGTTCCTTTACCACCATGATGTTTTGATGGTTAGCAATTACAGCTACCAACACAGATTTAATATAGAAATTATGTGCATTGCTCATGTGGTGCATGTTATTGCAGGGTTTTGTTTTCCAAGGGCAATTTTTAGTTTTGCAGCGATCAGTGTCATTATTTTTTATTGTAAGGGAGCCTGCAAGAACATTCTGTTTGTGTCAGTATGACTGGAGTTGTAAGTTCCTTAAAGGGGTCATATGATGCGATTTCAATTTTTCCTTTCTCTTTGGAGTGTTACAAGCTCTTGGTGCATAAATAAGGTCTGTAAAGTTACAAAGACTAAAGTCTCAAATCCAAAGAGATATTCTTTATAAAAGTTAAGGGTCAGCCAGGCCTACCTAAAACGGCTCGTTCTAACACGCCCCCACATGTCTACGTCACGATGTGGGAAGATTTGCATATTGCCGCCCAAATGCTCACGCAAAGAAACAAGGCGTAACTTTTATTCTCGCTGTAGTATTGTTGTTGCTGCCACCGCCATGTCGTGAAGGCGCTGTGTTTTTTTTCGTTGTGAAAGCGAAACTACTTTTATTTGGCCTTCCAAAAGAGGACTATATCGTTTTTTGTCATGCCTGGAACTGATCCATGCTAGTCACTGAGGAAATACATCAACTACCTTCGCGCTGTGGGTCGCCGGATCGACTTTCACCATGGACGAAGCGGAGTCCAGCCCGGGGTCGTCACATGTGGTTGCCGCAAGCCTCCTTCGTCGAATCCGCCGGCCGCGTCGTTCTCAAGCCCGCCGCCTCTGCTCACTCTAGCCCTCCGGCCGTTCCTCACTCTAGCCCCCGGCCTCTGCTCCCTCTAGGCCGCCGTGTGTGATGCTGTGTGTTTCGTTGTGAAACTACTTTGTTTGGCCTCCAAAAGAGGACACGACTAGAAATCTGGTTAAGTTGTATTTACAACACTATCCAGAACAGTTAAATCCAAATATTCAGATGTGTCCAGCACAATTTATGGAGGACTGTTTCCTGAACCTGGTAGACGAGTACGTTTTTTAGTTTAAACAGCATTTGCCACTGACGATTCAAATGTGAGTTTTTTGGGCAGTGTAGAGTAGCACTTGTTGTTTGTCATTTCTCCGATCACAAATGCAGACATGGTTTTGTGTTTACGCGATGCAACGCAACACGTATAAAAACAGCATAAGTCATTATAATCCTAATTATGTCCCCCCCCCCCTAACTGGGATGCAACAAGATGCCTATGGGTTTAATTTTTTGTCTCACAATCGCTGCGCTCCGGCCTGACAGGGCATCATCACAATATGGCAAGGGGCGTTACATTTCCGTCACACACTTGAGGTATTCAGCCAATCACGCTTCACTGGATAGCTGGCCAATCAGAGCACACCTCGTTTTTCAGATCGATGAGCTTTGTAAATATCGACGCGTTTCAGAAAGGCGGGGCATAGAGAAGAAACAATAATGTACAGTATGTGGAAAATAATGTGTTTTGTGAACCTTAACCTTTTTGAACACATTTCATTACACCAAATAATTTTCTTTTTAGCAAGATCATATGACCCCTTTAAGTTCAAGCCTCAGGCTGCAGACTAACTTGCCTTTTAAGGCACAGGGAGTGGAGTAACATAACAGGATCTTGAAATGTTTGTTTTTAGCGACCTATTTAGAGAGAATAATATCTCTGGTCACTGTAAATCAAACTGTGTAATGTTCTGTTTGTATATACTTAGTTTTTCTTTGTTTTGCAGGTGGTGTTTGAACACGAGGGAGTCTTTATTCACTCATCTCCAGATGAATCTGAGGACCAGGATTTAATATCGGGATTCCTCAGGATTGTTGATAAGGTTTGGTTTTTGTCAGTTGCTTTTTTTGTTGTTGCTTATAATAATATTTGGATTTAATGGGCTTGTTGTTTTAGAATTATCATGATATACCTGAACTGGGTCAATGTGACATACATTAGATGTTTTACCACATTCTTGTGTCATTGTTTGGACAGCTAATACGCTAGTACCATTAAAAAATGTAGGGTTGGTAAGATTTTTATGCGGTATTATAGCCATACATATATATCAGAATCAGAATGAGCTTTATTGTCAAGTATGTTTACACATACGAGAAGTTGTTTTTCGGGACGAACTCCACAGTGTAACAGAATGAAGTGACAGAACAAAACACAGATGATCAAAATGACCACAATGACAAATAAGAATAAAATATACAAATCCGACAATTGATGTCAGGATATTATGGTGCAAATTGAAAATTTAGACTGAGTATGAGTGTTAGATAACTAAATGTATGAGTGTATAGATAATGTGTGTGTTCCACAGTTATTGTCAAGTATTCATGAGATGGATTGCCTGAGGGAAAAAAACTGTTCTTATGCCTGGCTGTACTGGTGCTCAGTGCTCTGTAGCACCGGCCAGACGGCAACAGTTCAAAGAGGGAGTGTGCTGGATCAAAATCACTTCTTGGAGAGAAGGGAGGGTTGTACAAGTGATTCGCTCAGCAGTCCGGACTATGCGCTGTAGTCTTCTGTGGTCAGTTTTGGTAGCTGAGCTGAACCAGACAGTTAGTGAAGTGCAGAGGATGGATTCAATGATGGCAGAGTAGAACTGTTTCAGCAGTTCCTGTGGCAGGTTGAACTTCCTCAGCTGGTTAAGGAAATGCAGCCTCTGCTGGGCCTTTTTCACAATATAGATTCAATGTGATTGTCCCACTTCAGGTCATGAGAGATTGTGGTGCCCAGGAATCTGGATGACTCCCCTGCAGTCACAGTGCTGTCCATGATGTTGAGTGGAGGGAGAGCAGGGGAGTTTCTCCTGAAGTCCACGGTCATCTCCACAGTTTTGAGCGTGTTGAGCTCCAGGTTGTTGAGACTGCACCAGACAGCCAGCTCTTTAACCTCCTGACTGTAAGCAGACTTGTCACCGTTCTGTATGAGGCCGATGAGTGTGGTGTTGTCTGTGAACTTCAGGAGCTTGACAGAGGGTTCTTTAGAGGTGCAGTTGTTGGTTTATAGGGAGAAGAGCAGTGGGGAGAGAACACAACCCTGGGGAGCTCCAGTGCTGATTGTACGGGTGCTGGATGTGTATTTCCCAGCCTCACTAGCTGCTGCCTGTCTTGTCAGGAAGCTGTTGATCCACTGACATATGGAGGTGGGCACTGAGAGCTGAGTTAGTTTGGGCAGGAGTAGGTTTGGGATGATGGTGTTAAAGAACGAGCTGAAGTCCACGAACAGGATCCTCTCATAAGTCCCTGGTCTGTCTAGATGTTGCAGAACATAATGCAGTCCCATGTTGACTGCATCGTCCACAGACCTGTTTGCTCTGTAGGCAAACTGAAGAGGATCCAGCAAGGGTCCAGTAATGTCCTTCAGGTGTGCCAGCACCAGTTTTTCAAATGACTTAATGACGACAGACGTTAGAGCCACAGGCCTGTAGTCATTTAGTCATGTAATTTTGGTTTTCTTTGGGACGGGGATGATGGTGGAGCGTTTGAATCATGAAGGGACTTCGCACAGCTCCAGTGACCTGTTAAAGATCTGTGTGAAGATGGGGGCCATCTGGTCAGCACAGGATTTCAGACAGGCTGATGTAACAGTCTGGGCCTGGTGCTTTTTTCCTTTTCTGCTTATTTCCTTTTCTGCTTTTCTGCTAAATTATATATATATAATTTGTGTGTGTATGTATTACGATATAACTAACGAGATCATATTCAGAAGACAATGAAACCGAAACCAATAGCGTTGAAACAGGAAGTGAAGTAAACAGAAGATAATGACAAAATAACGGTCAACATAACAAAACATAAACCTGACAATAAGATCGTTAGTCTATCGTTAGCCTATATGTATAACAGTGTGCCTAGTTGTAATCTGATCTTCTAATCTGGACAATAGACTTTCTATTGATATTTCCACCTGTGCAGTCTAGACGGGCTGTCAGTCAGTGCAGTTACAGTGTTGTTCCACAAGGTGGTGGAAAGGGACTGTCATTCAACTACACGTTCAAAAACGCTGATTCATTCATTCAAAGAGACATAATGAAACACGCTGTTGAAATTATTTTTTAACTTTGAGCGCCACTTTAGAAGGCTAAGCTGACCAGCTATGCGTCTATGCTAAGACAGAGATTTCGCTTTCCTTTGACATGACAACCTATTTTCACAAATATTTATGACTCGGCCTGAGGACAGACGCAAGTAATCGCACGCGCTCAGTCGATCTCTCTCATTCACTGTCTGTTTAGGCTTGTTAAGTGCAAATCTACAGAGCTTCTGTACAAATCAGCATGGTACACATTGTTATATTACTAACTTGTTTAATATTCAGCCCACTTGCATGAAGTGTAAAACGAGAAGGGCATAACCTTACGAAAAAAGAAAACAGCAAAAATCGCGGTTGCTGTGGTTCTTGCATTCCTCTGCGGTTTGCCTGTCAATAGCGGTATTGCGATTTTGCGGTTATCGCGACAGCCCTAATTACTCACCCTCAAGTTGTTCCAAACCTGTATGAGTTTCTTACAGCTGTTGAGCACAAACGAAGATATTCTGAAGAATGTTGGTAACCGAACATTTAACGGTAGCCATTGACTTCCACAGTATGGAAAAAATAGCTATAATACTATGAAAGTCAATGGCTACCGTCAACTGTTTGGTTACCTACATTCTTCAAAATATCTTCTTTTTCAGAATTTTCTTTTTTGGGTGGACTATGCCTTTAAGAAGGAAATCTTTTGTAACATTATAAATGTATTTACTATCACTTCTGATCAATTTAATGCTTCCTTGCTGAATAAAAGTATGAATTTCTTTCATAAATTTCTTACCCAAAAACTTTTAAACAGTAGTGTATGCATTTAAGAAAATCCCACCTTGCTGTTGAAACATCTGTAAAATCACAGCCATCTGTCAGTATCTCCCAATATCTTATTTTTTTCTTCTTTAACTGTAGGATGGTGAAACCCTTGTGGAATATAAACCACTGGAGGATGCAGATCCCTCAAACATGCTGTGTGCCTGCAAGGTTTGTTAGATCATTCATAAATTATGCATATCCTGTTTCATCTGTGGGATTTTGCATATTTATGTTGACTGAGAGTTCAAAACACTCCTGCAGTTCTTCTGTGCTCTGTACTGGTATTTTATAATTCTGAATAGTTCTGGATTAGGATATCCTGATTTTGGTTTTTTGATTGTGTGAAGGACTCCAGCTCAGTGGTGGAATGGACTCAGAGTTTAGAAGGCAACCCTCACCGTCCAATTGACCATCAGCTGAGCTATGAAACAGAGTGGGACATGATCAATGCTGTCTCATTCCGGAGAAAAGTCCACACACATGGAGATGGTAAACAATTGCTCTTCTATGAGTCAAATGTGGTTGAAATCATTTAAAAATCAAAATTATTGTCACCATGCACTTTACCCAGTACCTAACAGAAAATGTCAGCATGTTATCTCATGCATCAGTCAGTGAATTATGTGTCTGGTCCTGTTTTTCCAAAACCAGAAGATGGAAATCTGTAACAGTAACCTAGCTTATTATTTATTGTCATATTGTCACAGGTGGATCAAACCACGCAAATGACCGGAACAAGTGGGCCTTCTCTTTTAATGTGTGTGACCTCAGGTCTATCACAGTCAAATGTGAGGGCTGGTCATACATCACTTTCCGCTTGAAGGATGGCACAGCACTGCCAGCTATTCATTTCCACCAGGGAGGGAACACAGCATTCCTGGATAGCCTAAGGAAATCAGTTCAGATCAATGAGTAAGTGAAGTGTCAGGGGTTGTTTTAGTGTAAATAGGTCAGGCTTAATCTGTGGCTCAGCTGTAGACAAATATTGTGCAATATCTATTTCAATATCATTCTATTGATGAGGAATGTGAACGGTTTGCCAATGCTGTTTTTTATTGCAGCATTAGCCCAGTAGAGTGTAGTCATGAGTTACAGACATTTTATAAATGATTTTGAATACATTATAAGCAGTGCTGCATAGAGCCTGCACTCTTATTTAATGTTTTCTGGGCATGTTGTGGGGTAAGATCTACAAAATCATTTTAAATTTGGGTTAAATTATAAAAAAATAAATAAAACCCAATACCCAGATTTGCTAACCGCTTACACCAACGTATACCCTTTTTATTTATGGGAGGAGAGTAGGGATGTAACGATTAACTGCGAGCCGGTCGAAAATCGATTCAAATATGTGACGATTCAAGTCGGTTTAGGATGCCCAACCCAAGTCGCGATACAATTGGAGTAGGAGTTTATATGAATGTATCTCTGAGGGGAACTGACTATCTTTAGAACAATGAACAATGTTTAGAACAACCTCTGAACAATGCATATTAAAGTAGCATTCATAAGCACAGCTCTGCTTTGTTTACAGCGGTAACCCAGGAATCGCTGTATCATTGCTGTTCATAAGCGCCTCTTGCTGTCAGAGAGTGAATCTGCGTCTCATTAAGCTCATCTGCTGTTTCGTTCACATATGTTTTATGTTGTATATTTCACAAAACTAAAGTCAAGCCATTCTGTTTTTGCTTCAAATTTCGATTAAAAACTACTCATGCTGCATGTATGCTGCATCTTTGTTTGGATCATAGTAAATCCAGTGTTTGCCTCTAATTTTAAATGGAAAGAGCACAGACACCTTAGTTTTGTTCATATTAAGAGATGTATTTTTATTTGTGTAACATATTGTTTCTTTGGGTTTGTTTTAAAATTTAAATTTAGTTTTGTTATATTTCAATTTCACAGAGAAATGTGCAGCAATAGCCTAATAAAACGACACCTTTTCATTTACTTCGTCTTCAGTCTCATTTTGTAAAAAAAAAAAACGGAGTAAATCAATGGTGAAATCAAAATCGTGAATCGAATCGTGGATTTTGATGATCGTTACCATCCTAGAGGAGAGTATTTAAATGAGTCATACAAGGGGATTTACTAAGGTTTGCGGTAGTCAGTTTACTACCATTTATTTAAACACCAAAAAATGTCATGTATTAATATGTTAATCCATCAATCCAGTGTTGTTAGTAGATTATACGCTTCTCTCCCCTTCCACTATACGTAAGGAAAGCTACAACAGTTGAGTGCACGAAGTGGCCAACATTCAACACTTCTGGGTTCATCTGAGTATTTTTGCACTTTTTCTTTTTTGGAATTTTCAGTGTGAATGTATTATTCACACTATGAATACTAAAAAAAAAAAGGCATGGAAAAGTGTGCATTTTTGTTTCTGGAAGCATTAATAAGTATATTAGCTTTTACAAATTCATGTGTACTGTCAGACGTCTTCCTCAGAATGAATATGGCTTAATTATTTAATTCGTCTTGTTTTTATCTTAAAAGTGACCCCTGACCTTTTAATTCACTAAATACCACAGGCACTAAGATTACTCTCTCTGACTCACGTAATTCTTCACCCAAATACTTTATCCTTTAAAAAAGAACACATCAAACTGTAACCCAATCTGCATGCATACCTTTGAGGAAGTCTAGCATGTGTTCTGAGGCGAGAGGCCGTGAGCGTGATTCATGTAAGGTCGAACAGCAGCTGTTCGTTTAGAGTTAAGGCTTTATGAAAAGGACAGGTCGACACTCCTCTCCCCTGCGTTAAATATCATACCAGATTAAATCCGCCAGTAAGCATGCTGAATTCAGCACTGCCGAGGAAAAGATAACTGTTATTGAAGTTCTTATCTGAGTCTACATAATGAATCATAGACTTGGCTTTGTGTGCTCGGCTTCTCCCGTCATTCAAACCACAGAGTGATATGGCTAGTGATGTCATATGTTTACAATTCGACTACTTGTTGTTATGTGTACTCTTAAAATTATTGATGGTATTACTTTAAGACTATAGAGTGAATCTTACTATCGTTGTTTCTGTCTTTCAAAGGAGTCCCGATGATGAAAGTGTCTTGATTGTCAGCACCTACAGCAAAGCCTTCTCACAGTCCTTTGAGAATCTTCTGGATGATACAAACTATGGCTTGGTACAGGTTTGTGATTTACAAGGGGAATCATATTAGTAACCTTCCACGAATTGAGCTTTGATGTAAAAATATTCATTTATGTGATTGAAAGCATTCTTCACAGTATTATCTCACTCTCCAACCAGAAATTCAAGAAAGATCCTTATACAACAACGCTGGGTGGCTTCTCCAAAGTCACAAACTACCTCTTTGACGCATTTCGGGTGCCTGAATTAGAATGTCACCAGCGGCCTGCCGAGGAGGTGGCAGATTTGTTGGGAGAACTCATTCCTGGACTAGAGATTAACCAGCAGGAAGAGCCTGGATTTGAAGTCATCACCAGAGTGAGTGCAGATCTAATGCCAGCCCAAACTCTGACTCTGGGTCTAGACACAGACAGTCGACATGAGGAATCCTGTACAAAACATACTGTTATGGTAAATTGATTTGAGGTGTTTGTGTTCCAGCTTGATCTGGGACCAAGGCCAGAGGTGCAAAGAAGGGGGCCAGCAACAATGGAAGAATGGGCAAAGTACCAGGACTCAGAGGGAAGAATAACCAACGTATCTCACTTAAAGGATGTTCTATTTAAAGGGGTAAGAAATTACTTTGAATATCTTACTGTAGTGTCTTCCATTAATGTACCTAATTTCTGATGCACAGGATATCCTTTCTTTGTTGCCTATGCTGTTTTGGTTTTCTCACACTCTTCCCCTTTTTCACTGTAGTCTTCAGCTGTCTTTTCTTTGCTTTTGGTTTTATCACCTCCTCTTCTTTCTCCTCTTGTTAACCTTTGTGGTAGATTGCAAATGTTTAAGTCATGAGTTCATCTTTTTTTCATATTTTATCCATCTGTCGTTGTTCTACATCATAAAGGAAATCACATACCCTGCCTACCATTTATTTGATTAGTAAAAGTGTTTTAATTTTGTAACATATTATTTGTAATGTATTATTGTGATGACAGCTGAATTTCCAGCAGCCATTATTACAGTCCTCAGTGATGCATGATCCTTAAGAAATCATTCTAATATACTGATTTGGTGCTCAGGAAACATTTCTTTCTCTCTTTACTCTTTCTACATCCAAAACAAAGCATTAAATATACATTAAAGGTACAGTATTTCATCATCCCAGTCTGATACATTTGAGTGGATTTCCTTTAGGCATACCTTCCAAAAAGCTAGATGCAGTGTAAAACACTACATTTTATATGTACACAAACTCAACTTGATTTGGAAATGAGTCTGACACAAGCTGTTGTAGTGTCCCATTTTTCCTGTGACTTCTTGTCCACCTGCTTTCAGTTAGACCAGAACTGTTTATACATGTATAGTAGACCTGTTTTTAAATATTTCAGAGTATGTAGCTTATTAAGGCTGCTGATTTAATCGCAACAGGGTCTTTGCCATGCGGTGAGGAGGGAGGCTTGGAAGTTTTTGCTCTGCTATTTTCCATGGAACAGCACTCATGAAGAAAGGAAGCTCCTGCAAAAGAGAAAAACGTATGCATGTTTCCCTCAGAGAAATTATATAAAGCTCTCTTCTTATCAGATTAAGCATACATAAGATCATGTGTTTTCCCCTCAACAGTGATGAATACTTCAGAATGAAGCTTCAGTGGAAGTCAGTAAGCGAGGAGCAAGAAAGAAGAAACTCAAGGTTACGAGATTATAGGAGCCTTATTGGTGTGTATAGAATTACATAGCAAGATTTATTCTTTAGCTGTTTTAAAAATGTTTTCAAAATATTCACCTTTTCATTACCTGAATGAAGCTCAGTTTGTGGTTGTTGAATCTTTTTAGAAAAAGATGTGAACCGAACTGACCGAAATAACAAATTTTACGAAGGCCTGGACAACCCTGGCTTGATATTACTACATGACATCCTGATGACGTACTGCATGTTTGACTTTGATTTAGGCAAGTGACTACATTTGTTTGAATCATCATTTAGTGATTCTCTTCATAAGAACTACTGTATACCACTGTAAAAAAAAATGTATGTAATCTACTGTTATGTATACTCCCATGCTGGTATCTTGTAAAATCCTTTAGTTAATGTCAATGTGATTTTAATTGCACATTGTTATTTATATTATGGATAATCTTAAGTGCTTTTCAGTGTAGCATTGCTTGTATTTACCTAGTTTCCTGTTCCTGTGCAGGGTATGTGCAGGGCATGAGTGATCTGCTCTCTCCCATCCTCTTTGTGATGGAGAATGAAGTGGATGCCTTCTGGTGCTTTGTTTCCTTCATGGATGAAATGGTAATGCAGTGTGTTCATTACAGAACGTCTCTCTTTAGCACTCTTGGGTTTGCTGTGCATGAGAAGCTGTAAAACTCATGTTTGTTACAGCATGAAAACTTTGAAGAGCAGATGCAGGGGATGAAGACCCAACTAATCCAACTCAGCACTTTGCTTCGGCTGCTAGACCTGGCCTTCTGGAACTACCTAGGTAAGATACCCCAAGGAAGACTTATTGGAAATAGTCTTTTTCCTTAATGTTGATTTCACAGGATTCTGTGACCATAAGTAGCCATTGTGTACATTTCTGTGTTTATGTGGTTTTACAGAGGCGCAGGATTCTGGGTACTTATATTTCTGTTTTCGCTGGTTATTGATCCGATTCAAGAGAGAGCTGCATTTTCAGGATGTCCTGCGCCTTTGGGAGGTGTGTAATAACTAATTTAATATTAATTAAATTAGTTATTAATGATATTTAAATAATCTTTAAATGTAATAATATTAAAAAGATTAATAATCTTTTTTTTTTGTTTTATATTGGCCATCTCAAACACATTTCTCAGTACACTGTAGCCATTGTCTGTGATAATTTTGATTATACTTGATTAAGTGTTATATTAGCATTTGATGTCATATTTTATTTTATGCAACTATTTTCTCCTTCAGATCATGTGGACCAGACTACCTTGCCAAAACTTTCACCTTCTGGTGTGCTGTGCCATTTTAGACTCAGAAAAACAAAAAATTATGGACAGAAAATATGGATTCAATGAAATCCTGAAGGTTAGCATTAACTTTATATCATACAATACCATTCAAAGTTTTTTTCTTTTAATTAAAAGTTTTACATTTTGAATTAATACTTTTATTTAGCAAGGATACATTAAACAGTAAATAACTTTTATAGTGTTATAAAAAAAAAAATTATTTCAAATAAATTCTGTTCTTTTAAACTTTCTATTCATCAAAAAATCCTGAAAAGAAAATTATTACGGTTTCCACCAAATACTACTACATAGCACAACATACATAAATGTTTCTTAATCATCAAATCAGCTTATTAGAATGATTTCTAAAGGAGTAATGACTGCTGAAAATGAAGCTTTGCCATCACCTACTAATAAACTACATTTTAAAATATATTCAAATAGAAAACAGTTATTTCATAATGTAATAATATTTCATATTACTACAGTTTTTACTGTATTTTAGATCAAATAAATGCATCCTTGATGAGCAATAGAGACTTCTATGAAAACATTAACAAAACCATACAGACCCCAAATGTTTGAATGGTAATGTGTGTATCTACATTTTATAACATACATAAATCAGCTTGTGTTCACCTATTATGTTTTCTTCACAGCATATAAATGAACTCTCCATGAAACTGGACATCGAAGAAATCCTTAGCAAATCTGAAGCTATCTGCATGCAGATAAAGAATTGTAAGGTATGTCCTAAGCATGATTGCATATATTGGGGGTATGTGATCTCTATAACACGTTTTTCTCAGTAATAAGTGATTATTTCATCCCATTAATACAAGTTTTGAATCTCTTCCGATATCCTCTAAGGACTTGCCCCATTCAGTGAGTGAGATTCTGGGTCTCAACACAGTCACTGAACCCTCTGCAGCATTAGAAACCAGTGAATATGGAATACTTGAGTCACCTCAGACCTCACCAAGATCCACACACAGACAAGACCACGTCATCTCCAACGGCCACAGCCACTTAAAAGAATCAACACACAATGGCTGCAAAGTAGCCTTCATTTCCTAGTGTATAGCACTACAAGCTGTATAGTACAGATTTTATAGTTCCCTGTATTCCAGCAAGATGAACAGTATTGGGTGTCATGTAGATATTTGCTACCAAATGCCACATTGTAAAATATCCCAGAGAAAATATATGAATGTAAAACAAGGATTCAAAGGGATCCCTAAAGCATTATTTTTGTAAAATCTTGTACCATATTGTCTTTCATTGAAATAATCATTCCTTCTCACTGTATTGAGAGAGTTTTCATAATGTTTCAGAGGTGGGGTATTCATTGTTGAATATCTTTTTTTTTTTTGTTATCAGTTTGCTCTTTTCCTAAATAATTCAGATTCAAATTAAAATCTGTCTTCCTTCCATTAGTTCATGAGTTATATTTCAGAACACCATTTAAGACTGGTAAGTTGCTTTTATTTTTTTCTCTTTTTAAGAGAACCGTAAATGTATCTTGCGTTCATTACACTTTCTGTGTTTGTCTAGTGAAATGAGCCATTTTGTATCCCATATTATTACATTAATTAGGTAAGTGTACTTTGTAATTAGTTGGTCACCTTAGATAAAAAAAAATTAAAAAACACCCACAAAAACAAAACAATATAACTGTCTTGAGAGTGAAGGAGAACATTTGCTTGGCCATATAAACTAAAGTCACCAGTTCCAACTGGCATGTAACTGTGGTTTGAGTCTGCAGTCTTCGTTCAGTAGGCCCGCTGTGACATTTGCAGATGAGATGGAGAGACGGTGAAAATACTGATTGAGGATGAAGTGTCTTTTATCCACTCGTAACCACAGGTCACAACAAAGACACTGCGAATCAAGTTCAATCTCTTTCATTTCCTGTTCCACAGGAAATTGCCTCAGAGGAAGCTGATAGCTCACTGCTCACTGCTGTAATGTTATCTCTTTTCTAGCTCCCTTTCATTAAAGAAACGGCAGCATTTTGTGCACTGACAAGCACGCGCTCATTCACCAAAACCCATAAACAATATGCATCTGTCCTCAAAGGTGGTCAAAAGGCAGTTTCCACAATTGCTCTCAATGCATTTTACTTACAGTGATGTTTAAATAATAATGTTGACATTTAGGTTAATATTTTATGAAAATTATTGCTCTAATCTCACTACCTTTTTCTTGCTTTCTATATTGAACATGTTTCTAAATCCTGGCTCTGAAGGATAAACTATACAAAGGCCTTTATATCTTACAAAAAATGATAGGTGCTGTTTGCGGTTATCAACCCCCCCTTCACTGTCCAGCTGGAAATTGAAGCACCATTTACGGAAATCCTGAAATCTGGATTATTTTGCTCCAGATTCATTTCTACTAGAAGGTGAGATGAGCTTATCAACTTCAGTCACGGCTTGGACGTTTCGACATTCCCTAATGGAACAGCCATCCCCTCAAAAGCTAATATGAGCGATTGCCTACCCCGTGAGACAGTGGCCCTTCAACGTCATTCGTCACAGTATATAATCCCAGCTCTGATACTGCCGGGGGAGAAGTGTCAGGTACTGTGGCACATGCAAAGAGCTCCCAGTGATCTCTGAAGGGGCAGCTTAAGGGGATATCGTCTGAGACAATAGTACCTTTGCCATATGAAATGCAGGGAAAGGACATCTCAAGAGACAGCAACTATGTCCTCTGAACTACAACCTAACCCGAAGGGGCCACAGACAGCCCCTAAATCACCAGTTGGGCTTCTTAGGAAAAGGGGTCAAGAAGCAATTCCTAAGATGCAGCCCGCTATGATGATGTTCTCCAGCAAATACTGGGCTCGACGAGGTCTATCTTTGGATTCAGCAATGTATGATCAACAACACCTTGCAGCCTCCATGGTGAGTACTGAACCGTTTTGATGGCCCCTCTTTTGGGCACCACATTCCATATAGTCAAATAATATTTGTTAAAATTTTTGGAATATATTAAACTATTGTATTTTTTTGTGCTTTTTTTTAAAGCCAGTTACTTGCATAAGCCATTGGTTTACATTGGAAAACTTAATTAATGGCCATAGGTGATTCTGGATGCAGATGCAAATCTAATGAAATGTTTTATTACAAAATTCACTAGTTTACTGACTGAAAGCCAGGCCAGCTGGAACTGGGCACAGTGATGTAATAAAAAAAACAGAAGTCGGTCAAAGGCAGTTAAGGTCAAAGTGTAAATTCTCCTTTTTGAGGTTATAAATGACTACCCTTGTGTGTTTAACGTTTAGAATAAATACGCTTTTATCTTAACCAATTTCTGCATCCAAAGAGTTTTACATTCACTAAGTAACACCTCCGCACAGCTCCGCAGGACATCCTTTAATCGGATAGATGAAAGACCTGATAAAGAAGAACCAAAATCCACCCATGACCTTGGGAAATTAGCAGTGATTTTCTCTCTGAAGAATGAAGTGGGCTGTCTGGTGAAAGCGCTGAGATTCTTTCAGGTTAGTGAACACGTCATCTTTTGGTGGGGTAGATTAATAGCACACTTTAATAAGTATATCTAATGTATAATAATTTTAATAGACTTCTGATTGAAACCAAAGTGACATCCTGCCGTTGTTTGTTTAAAGGAGAAGCATGTGAATTTGTCCCACATTGAGTCTCGGAGATCCAAGAGAGTCACCAATGAGGTGGAGATTTATGCAGAGTGCAACTGCACAAAGAAAGAGTTCAGTGAGTTAGTGCAGTACCTGAAAGACCACGTCAACATTGTCTCATATAACACACCTCAACAAGTGTGGTCTGCAGAGACCGGTAAGCCTGAACTCAGTGAGCAGAAGAATAGTCACTGTAATTATGTTCCAGCTTTGTGACAATGTTACTGATTCACCTGACTATTTGTTCCAGACTGTTTGGACTGTGTGTGTGTTTTGGGTGGTTTGCCAGATGGGGAAGGAATACCATGGTTTCCCCAAAAGATCTCAGAGCTGGACCAATGCTCTCATAGAGTGCTAATGTATGGCTCAGAACTGGATGCTGACCATCCAGTACGTAAATCTGTTTAGTAACCAGTTACCAGTGACTAATAGTGTATTTATAAACTTACTTTAATCTAGCTTAATGGATTCTGTAAAAATTGTTCATGATACCAGTGCATTATCTAAGGTTAAAAATTAAACCTTATTGTAAAGTGATTCTTTGTTCTTTGTTGCAGGGCTTTAAAGACAAAGTGTATCGGGAGAGAAGGAAGTACTTTGTGGAAGTTGCAATGAACTACAAATTGTTAGTATGGATTATAATATAGTTTATATTCTTGTGTAATTGTTTTTGGGTTCTTGTAGCTCAATTGTTAACTAGTTAAAAATGCTACAATAGTTAAAAGCTGAAGCATAATACAGTTCCATAAACGGAAATTATATGAAATTCAAGTTTCAAGTAATATGAATCAGAACATCTTTCTTAAAAATCTTTTCAGTGGGCAGCCCATCCCACGGATCGAGTACACACCAGAAGAAGTGAAGACATGGGGAGTAATTTTCAGAGAACTTACAAAACTCTATCCAACTCACGCCTGCCGCGAGTACTTAAAAAACCTCCCTCTTCTCACAAAGCATTGTGGATACAGGGAGGACAACATCCCACAGCTGGAAGATGTGTCTCGATTCTTACGTGGTAAAAAATGTTGTCACGTCAAGTCACAGCCATGCAACTACTTTCTACTTGCATTATTAATTGCATTCATTCAGTTAAAAAGTCTACACTATTTAATCTGGAGGTTTTGATTGTGAACCTTGCAGAGAGGTCAGGTTTTACCGTACGACCTGTGGCTGGATATCTGTCACCACGAGACTTCCTGGCCGGTCTGGCTTATCGAGTGTTTAATTGCACTCAGTATATACGTCACAGCACTGATCCACTCTACACACCAGAACCGTGAGTATAAACCCCCACCAATAAATATTTGGTAGAAAATGTCATTTTTCTTCATCACCTCTAACCTGGAAACTGTTTTCATGTCCTCAGGGACACCTGCCATGAACTGCTGGGTCATGTGGCGCTCCTGGCCGATCCCAAGTTTGCTCAGTTTTCTCAAGAGATTGGCCTTGCATCTCTAGGCGCTTCAGACAAGGATGTGCAGAAGCTGGCAACAGTAAGTGTGACAGCAGCTTATTGAATTCTTAAATGTCATCTTGAACTGCCAGGTTCCTAACATGACACCGAAATAAAAAGGTCACTGAAGTTTTTCATGGCATGAAGTTTGATCTATGGTGTTGAGTCACATGCATTTGCATTGAAATCAGATCACCGGCTCTGTATCTCGGACTTTAGTGAGACAATCAGATCTGGGTATAAGGTTTTTGGTGGTTTCAGTATGAGTGGGTATATCTCATAAAGGCCTGAAGGAACGTGTTGTAGATAATCTTGCTTCTAAACCTTTGCAATATATGCAACATGTTTATTATGCAATGAACTGCTGTTTTTTTTTCTAGTGCTATTTCTTCACAATTGAATTTGGACTGTGCAAACAAGACGGTCAGTTGAGAGCCTATGGAGCAGGTCTACTGTCTTCTATTGGAGAGTTGAGAGTATGAAGCCCTTTGTTAACTATATTTAAGCACCTCAAGCATTAAGATTTTATAGTTTATAAGTGAATAATCTTTGATTATGCAGCATGCGTTATCTGACAAGGCAACAGTGAAGATGTTTGATCCCAAAACCACATGCTACCAGGAGTGCCTCATTACAACATTTCAAGATGTCTATTTTGTCTCCGAGAGTTTTGAAGAGGCAAAAGAGAAAATGAGGTAAATATATCCAGTCAAATGTGAAAATGGACAATCATCCACAACTGTGTAAAAGAGACACATTTGGACTTAATAATGTCAATTAACGTTGTTCCTTCTAAACAGGGAATTTGCTAAAACAATAAAGAGGCCTTTTTCTGTCTACTACAACCCGTACACCCAGAGCATTGATTTATTGAAGGACACCAGGAGCATTGAGAACGTGGTTCAAGATCTACGCAGCGACCTAACCACTGTCTGCGATGCCCTGGGAAAAATGAACACGTACCTCGGTATCTAGCTAATCAAAGTCATCAGTGCTTTATTGTAGAACAAATCTGCAACTGTTTTACATTATTAAATTCCAATTCCATTAATACTTTAACATCTGCAGTGATGTTGATTATCTGGGCTAAACATTTATTAGTCTTGCCTTGTTATGAAGATGTGTGCCACATAAATTAAGGTGTGAAATATTGCAACCATAGTCATACGGCATTCAAACCCAGTCAACATTTCAATGTATTAAGACACTAAATGAAAAGAAAGGATTTAATATTTATCTAGTCTTTGCCTCTTTGTGCCGAATGTTCTGCTTAAAACAGAGTTACAAAATGTATGTGTTTTATTTCAACCTCATAGCAAGTGAAGGCAGTTGGTACATTAATAATGATTAAAAAAAAGAATTAAAAAAACCTATTAAGCACTATCCTGATTCCAGTGGCATTCTAAACGTATGTATGTGGTGCTTGCTTTATTTGTTGTTGAAAAGCTAACATCAATAAAGCATTATATTTTAGCATTATATTTTGATCTGCTTTTTAAAAGTGCGCAGCAATGAGTTAAGGGCACATTTCATTCATAACACTACATTTTATTTTATTTTACATTAAATGTATATATAAACAAGTACATATTTAATACTGTGAATATATACACTTAAATATAACCAGCGTAATAAAAGTAAAAAAGGTATCTATAGATTTATAAAATATAGATTTTATTGATTTTTTGTAATCTATTATAATAGCTAATATCAATAGATCATTCCATCAATATACTGTATATCACATTGACTACTAATAACCATCCATTTCACAGTGTATCTTGTCAATGGACTTCATCATCGTCCTCGTCAAAGGCTTTCTCCTATAGTGAGTCAGAGATGACATAAGTTGTGTATTAACATTATTGTAATTATTGTATTGAGTAAACTTCATTAATTTCTAGTAAAATGATTTATTTGAAACTTTTTAAAAAACTAAAATCAACTGGTGCGTAAACTCTCACCCAACCACCGTGCTGTTTAACCCAGGGAGCGAAATACTCCTGCAGGTACTGAGCTCCGTATCCCATGGCCCTGTTCATGGGGTGTAGGTCCAGGGCTTTGAGTCTGCTGGTGACCTCAAAGGCCAGGGCGATCTGCTCACGTTTCCTTCTGCTCTGCAGATATTCTGGCACCACACTCGTGATGAAGGCTTCGGTCAGTTTTTTAAACAAGTCGTAAGAGAACGTACGCTGCAGGTATCCTAAAAGCTCACGGTTGCTCTGAATCTGAGAAGGCAGAGGGGACATTTAAGAGCAAGAAAAGGTTTTCGGACAGCACACTGAACAGCTATTTAACAGCTTTGATCGTGACTCTTTAATGAGAATTCTAATATTTTATAATTGATTTTCATAATATTTGTTTTAGAGTTTTTAACTGAAGTCTTACATTTGGTTTGTATCCATCAAGTTCCAATTTCCAAATGTATGAATTTAATCCAGTGGATTATCTAAAACTATTCACTAAACCAAAACTAACCAGTTAGTCAGACTACAGACTGTACAGAGATCATGATGTGTACCCTTTCATTTAAGTTGTCCCCTGATTTCTTCAGTAAGTCAACAAGCTTGTCTATAACATCTTGGTCAACATCTTTAACACCTATAAAAAGGACAGAGCACAATTCAAATCTGGATAATCCATAGTGTTATACAAGATGATATTTCGATGACTGATTGTGTAGAACAGTACCACCATCTGACTCTAGTCCTTCGTCAACAATAAGTCTTTTGTCTGCAGTCTGGAGTAGTTCTTCATCAAGGAGTCCATTGTCTACAATCTGGGTGAGTTTTTCAGCCACATCACCAAATTGCTCATCACCTGTTTTCAGCAGACATTACATTAAAATGAGAATAAATGTTATAATCATCTCAGAAAGAGTCACAGATCTCAAATACAGTATCCAGTCTGTACATACAGGCACTTTGGACCGATCTGGCGCGGGGCGTCCTCCTCCTCTTCTGGCAGTATGTTTCCAGAAGTCGATATTCATCACTACAAGTGATTAAAGGTGAATCGTCTTCCATCATGTGAAACACCCACTGATTTCTGATGATTAGATAAAGACACGGGACAGTTTACTTGTTATGCTACATGTTATATCCGTAAAAAATGTAATCAAATCAAAACGATAAATGTGAACTTATTAACATTTCATATCTAAAAAGACTTTAACTGCGCGGTTTCAGTTTGTAAAGCTGAAGTTACAGTTTAAACTTTACACGACGCCACAGATCATATCTAGTTCCACTGACCGCAAATGTCAGTGCAAAACGCACATTTCATTGTTGTAATTCTTTAATCGGACCACATAAAATCTACTGAATAAATGTAAAAGCAATGCGGTCTCCTATTTTCTAAACAGAAAATATACAACAAAACTTACCAGGAAAGTTTTCCTGAGAGTTGGAGACGTAAGTTACTGTACGTCAGTACTTGCGACGTATTACGTGCACGGACGTTTTGCACGTACAGCTGTGACTGTTGCTTTCGTTTTCTTTTCGAGCCATCATTCACATTGTTTTGGTTTCTGTCACTGATCCATATAATGTTCTCTATTATAGATCAGTGGTTCCCTCTCGAGCTTTCACGAGACATCACGGAGATATTTCTCCGTTATGGGAACTCCTTCCCTTCCAACCTTTCATGAAGTCCTATTGGCTCCCGCCAGTCCAAATGAGTGGCCAATTGACGCGAAGTATGCAAATACTGACGAGCTCAAGCGGTAGTATAAAATGCGGTGCACTTACGTCAGAATCTTCTACTTCACCTGTTGAATTCACTATGGCAACAATCTGCAAGATCTGCGCGGGACCGATAGAGCCGCCGGATCAACACGACTACTGCGTCGCCTGCCTGGGCCTGGCCCACGCCGAGGCGGCGCTGGACGAGTCCAACTGCGGGCATTGCGCAGACCTTCCGGCCCGCGTGCTCCGGACCCGCCGCGATGTGACTCGCGGCCTATTCGGGATGAGGCCCACTGCCGCCAGCGTGCCGAGTTTGCCCTCCCGTGACGGAGCGTCCGTCTTGTCTGCTCCCCCAACCCCAACGGTCACCTTCCTTCCCCGGTCTTCTCCTCAGATGGCCTGCTTCCGCGCTCCTGTCTCAACGTCGCCTAGTTTGTTCCCCCCTTTTTTTTTGTTAAGCTAAGCCAGGAGGAGGGGGATGACACGATGTCCATCTCGGCCTCGGAGAGGGAGGATTGGGCGGGATCGGAGTCCGATCAGCCGGACAGCATGGGGCCCCCAGACCTCCAGGAGGAGCTCATGAGGGTTCTGTCAAGGGCTGTCCAGGAGTTGGAGCTTACCTGAAGAGTCCTCCAGAGGAGCCTGCCAGGAGTAATCTTGACTCCTGGTATTTCAGGTCCACCCGGAAAGCTGACTCGAGGATGTCGGTCCCCTTTTTCCCCGACGTACACGAGCAGCTGGTGAAAACATGGTCTGCGCCCCAATCAGCGCGCGTGTACTCTGCCACACAGGCCATTTTTACCCACGTGGATGAGGTGGAGGCCCACGGGTATGTGCGCTCTCCCCCAGTCGAGGAGACCGTCGCTGCGCACCTGTGTCCTGCAGCAGCCAAGACCCTAGGCTCAGACATCAGCCTCCCCTCAAAGCCATGCAGAACCACCGCCCACCTTGCCAATAAAGCATATACGTCTGATGGCGAGGCGGCTTCCGCGATGCACACCATGGCGGTGCTGCAGGTTTTCCAGGCGAAGCTCCTGCAGACAGCGGCGGGCGGAGCCCTCACTGCGGAGGCCATTAAGGATCTGCGCGCGGCGACGGACTTCGCACTGATGGCGACGAAGCGAGCGGCCCAGGCTGTGGGTAAGGCCATGGGTTTTATGGTCGTCCTTCAGAGGCACCTTTGGTTGAACCTAGCTGACCTCAAGGATGTTGACTGTAAAGTGCTGCTGAATGCTCCTGTGACTCCCTCCGGCCTTTTTTTGTGAATGCCGTGGAGTCCATTACTGAGTGCTTCGCGGAGGCTCAAAAGCGCGCCAAAGCCATGAGTCACGTGATGCCGAGGTGCGCTTTCCAGCAGCAGACGGCGAGATATAGATCCTCGTCGGCACCTGGCTCTTCTCAACGGAGGGTTAACCCCATGCCAGCAACCGCTGCGGTGTCTGCTCGCCAGGAGCCGGATGTCCAGAAAAAGGTGTGGGGTCCCGGGAGAAAAGCCATGGCCAGCGGAGGAGCCCGCGACGTGACTCTCGCCCGCCGCCGCCGCCGGCTAAGCCGTCGTCCTGACTGTCTGAAGAGAGGAGGAGAGTGCGTGAGCGGCCCGGCTCCCAAGCGTCGCAAGTTCAGGGCTTCAAATGTTTGTGTGTTGGATGTTCATTCAATAAAAATGTACATTCTCACAGAAAGAGCTATTTCTTCCTCACTCAGTCAGTGCGGTGCCGCTCGCCCTGCCTCAGAGCAGTGCAGAGCCGCCGCACACTCGCCGGCACATCCAACGACCAAGCCGCTAAAGCTGCTATGTCAGTTCCTGAGCGCGTGGGTAAGTTATTCCGGGAATCTCGCGCTGGTTACTTGGTGTGATAGAGTGTGGGTATGCCCTTGAATTCAGACGCAGACCACCCCGTTTCAGTGGCGTGGTGCAGTCTCTAACATTACCCCGAAACGCCCTGGTTCTGAGACAAGAGGTATGCAGGCTGCTCGAGAAAGGAGCGATAGAACGAGTCCCTCCCAGCGAGCTGGAGAGCGGGTTTTACAGCCGCTATTTCGTGGTACCCAAAAGAGACGGGGGACTCCGCCCGATTCTAGATCTCAGGCCCATCAACAGAGCGCTTTGCAAGCGTCCGTTCAGGATGATAACGCTGAAACAGATCCTGGCGCAAATTCGCCCCGGGGACTGGTTTGCGTCCGTGGATTTAAAGGACGCGTACTTTCACATTCAGATAGCACCGCATCACAGACGCTTTCTGAGGTTTGCTTTCGCGGGCACAGCGTACCAATACTCTGTTCTCCCGTTCGGGCTGGCTTTGGCCCCGCGCACTTTCTTGAAGTGCATGGATGCAGCACTTTCCCCTCTCAGAGCCAGCGGGATGCGCGTTCTCAACTATCTGGACGATTGGCTGATTTTAGCTCAGTCCCGGGACACGCTAGTCAGCCATATAAACACGCTGCTTCGTCACTTGGAGTCCCTAGGGCTATGTGTCAACATGCAGAAGAGCATTCTCGCCCCGAGTCAGTCTATAACATGTCTGGGAGTGTGCTTCGACTCGGTGGTGATGAGAGCCCGCCTCTCTCGGGAGCGCTCGTTGGCCATTTTGTCTTCCCTGCGCCATTTCAGACTGGGCAGCTCTGTTCACTTGAAGGAATTTCAGAGGCTGCTGGGGCTCATGGCGTCTGCTGCGGCGGTATGTCACCTGGGCTTACTACACATGCGTCCCCTGCAATTATGTTTGAAATCTCGAGTCCCTTGGATGGCGTGGACTTTGGGCCGTTTGCGCATCGCGGTCTCCCGCGGCTGCATCGAAACTCTGAGGTTGTGGCACAACCCAGATCTCTTCAGCCGGGGGGTTCCCCTGGGCTTGGTGACGTCACGCGTTGTGGTCACGACGGACGCGTCGACTCGCGGCTGGGGAGCAGTGTGCGAGGGCATGCCAGCTTCGGGGCTGTGGTCAGAACCCCAGAGCCGGTGGCACATAAACCTTTTGGAGCTGGAAGCAGTGTTCTTAGCTCTAAAGGATTTTCGGCCGCAGCTGGAACAGCGACATGTACTGATTCGCACCGACAACATGTCTGTGGTCTCGTACATAAATCACCAAGGAGGCGTATGCTCCAGGGCTCTGTACAAGCAGGCAGCGAATCTCCTGCTATGGGTGGACCGTCACTTTCTCTCCATCAAAGCAGCGCACATACCCGGTCTCCTGAATCGTGGGGCGGACATGCTTTCGAGGAAGGGGATTCCTCAAGGAGAGTGGAGGTTGCACCCCGAGTCGGTTCGGATGATTTGGGCCTGCTACGGGAGAGCGGAGGTGGATCTGTTCGCCACGAGCGAGAATGCCCACTGCCCACTGTTCTTCTCCCTGTCTCGCTCCCCGCTGGAAGGGGATGCTCTGACATTGCACTGGCCAGCGGCCAGGCTGTACGCGTTTCCTCCAATCAAGATATTGCCACGGGTGTTATGCAAGATCAGGGAGGAGGGGGCTTCGGTGATACTCATCGCCCCGAACTGGCCGAACCAGCCTTGGTTCCCGGACCTGACAGAGCTGCTAGTGGCGCCGCCCTGGCCTATCCCAATCAGGAAGGATCTGCTGTCTCAAGCGAGCGGCTCGGTGTGGCACACGAACCCGGAGTTATGGAGCCTTCATGTGTGGCTGCTTCGGGGATATCAGAGGAACTGAATGCTCTGCATTCTCGTGTGCTCGACACGCTCTCGGAGGCGTGGGCGCCCTCCACGAGGCGTTTGTATGCTTTGAAATGGGGAGTGTTTGTGAAATGGTGCCATGATGTTCATATCGTCCCGGCTGCTTGCTCCGTGTCGAATGTGCTGCGTTTTCTACAGTACAGACTGGATAGTGGATCTCTACCATCAACACTGAAAGTCTATGTGGCCGCTATTGCCTCGTTTCGTTCCCCGCTGGGCGGGCAATCGATCGGTAGGCATGCGCTGGTGGTGAGTTTCCTTAAGGGAGCGAGGGGATTGCATCCCCCGCGTCCGCCTTCAGTCCCGCCCTGGAACATAGAGGTGGTGTTAAGAGCTCTTTCACAGCCACCATTACAAAAAAATACTCGAGCCTTTAGCATCCGTTGATATGAAGGAGCTATCTCTCAAAACTGCATTTCTTCTTGCCCTCGCTTCGGCTAAGCGCATAGGGGATTTACATGTGTTTTCTGTGGACAGCGATTGTATTCGCTTCGGACCTGGTGACTGCAGCATCACTCTCCGGCCGAGACGGGGCTACGTGCCTAAATCGCTATCTACTCCCTTCAGAGCGCAGACTGTTTCGCTGTCCGCCCTGTCTTCTGAGTCATCGACCTCGCGTGATGCGGACGCTCAGACTTCGGTGTGCCCCGTCAGGGCTTTGAGGATTTACATTGACCGTTTGGTCAACTTTCGGCAATCTGACCAGCTTTTCGTGTGCTACGGTGGTTGTGCGAAGGGCCGGGCCGTGTCAAAACAGAGACTTTCCCACTGGATTGTGGACGCTATCACGGCTGCTTATACGAGCCAAGGTTTGGATTGCCCCTTTCACATTAGGGCCCACTCAACAAGAGCTATCTCCTCCTCCTGGGCGTGGTCGAGAGGTTTGTCTATTCAAGATATATGCTTTGCAGCCGGCTGGTCTTCTCAGAATACCTTCGCCAGGTTTTACAAGCTGGACGTTCAGTCCTTAGCCTCCCGAGTGCTGTCGGTGAGTGACTGATTCACGTTTATGCTACCTCTATTCGTGTGTTGCTGCCTCGATTATCATGTTATGTGTTATGCTGCTAACACCGCTATCTCTGTGCCCCTTGACAATAATGTTGTTGCTTCTGCCCTGTTCTCAGCGCAGCCAACGTTATTAATGTCCAGATATGCAAATTTCGTATGCCTGGGCTTTAGATGCTCATTGGCTTATCTCCACCTATCTGCTGCGAGCCCGCCTAACAAGCGTCGCTATTGGTTTGGAATTGTGTGTGTTCTATCTTCGCTGATTGTGTAACTTGTACAGGCTGCTCGTAGCCTCTCTCACGGCGGGATTGCATATCGTTCCCATAACGGAGAAATATCTCCGTGATGTCTCGTGAAAGCTCGAGAGGGAACGCTCCGGTTACTATCGTAACCTCGGTTCCCTGAGAGCGGGAACGAGACATCACGGTGGTCGCCGTGTTCGCTACTCGATCAGCTAGAGCTGCGTTCAGTATCCGATTCTGACGTAATTGTCGCGTGCACCGCATTTTATACTGCCGCTTGAGCTCGTCAGTATTTGCATGCGGTTGCATACTTCGCGTCAATTGGCCAGTCATTAGGACTTCAGGAAAGGTTGGAAGGGAAGGAGTTCCCATAACGGAGAAATATCTCCGTGATGTCTCGTTCCCGCTCTCAGGGAACCGAGGTTACGACAGTAACCGGAGCGTTTCTGTTCATTTATCAGCGATCACATCACGCACAGCTTTCAATTGTGTTTTAAAAATATTTTATTCGTTTTTTCACCTTTGACATGTCTTATAGCCTATTATTGAATTAATCTACTACATCTATTAAAAGCTGTAGAATTTGTTAATATTTGTAAACATTTTCATCTTTTTATTTAACCTTTTATTTAGCCTTTTTATGTTTTTACCAATTTACAACCATTAAAAAAAATTAAAGTAGGCTTTGGCAAAATAATCAAATCATTTTAGAGCATTTTAAAGAAATATTACTACAAATAGTATTGGATGATTTTCTAATTTCTTCAGAAATTTCTTTTGTTGTTTATGTTAATATGCATGTTCATAATAGCTAGATGATTATGACGTCTCTAGCCAAAGTTTATCACTTTACTTTTACTTTTAGTCATTTAGCAGACGCTTTTATCCAAAACGACTTACAAATGAGAAAAAGTAATTAAAACTAAAAGCTAAAACTCTATAAATACTATATACAGTGGGTACGGAAAGTATTCAGACCCCCTTAAATTTTTCACTCTTTGTTATATTGCAGCCATTTGCTAAAATCATTTAAGTAAATTTTTTTTCCTCATTAATGTACACACAGCACCCCATATTGACAGAAAAACACAGAATTGTTGACATTTTTGTTTTTATTAAAAAAGAAAAACTGAAATATCACATGGTCCTAAGTATTCAGACCCTTTGCTCAGTATTTAGTAGAAGCACCCTTTTGATCTAATACAGCCATGAGTCTTTTTGGGAAGATGCAACAGTTTTTCCACACCTGGATTTGGGGATCCTCTGCCATTCCTCCTTGCAGATCCTCTCCACTTCTGTCAGGTTGGATGGTAAACGTTAGTAGACAGCCATTTTTAGGTCTCTCCAGAGATGCTCAATTGGGTTTAAGTCAGGGCTCTGGCTGGGCCATTCAAGAACAGTCACAGAGTTGTTGTGAAGCCACTCCTTCGTTATTTTAGCTGTGTGCTTAGGGTCATTGTCTTGTTGGAAGGTAAACCTTCGGCCCAGTCTGAGGTCCCTGAGCACTCTGGAGAAGGTTTTCATCCATGATATCCCTGTACTTGGCCGCATTCATCTTTCCTTCGATTGCAACCAGTTGTCCTGTCCCTGCCGCTGAAAAACACCCCCCCAGCATGATGCTGCCACCACCATCCTTCACTTTTGGGACTGTATTGGACAAGTGATGCGCAGTGCCTGGTTTTCTCCACACATACCGCTTATAATTAAGGTCAAAAAGTTCTATCTTGGTCTCATCACCAGAGAATCTTATTCTCACCATCTTGGAGTCCTTCAGGTGTTTTTGTAGCAAACTCCATGCGGGCTTTCATGTGTCTTGCACTGAGGAGGGGCTTCCGTCGGGCCACTCTGCCCTAAAGCCCCGCCTGGTGGAGGGCTGCAGTGATGGCTGACTTTCTACAACATTCTCCCATCTCCCGACTGCATCTCTAAAGCTCAGCCACAGTGATCTTTGTTCTTCTTTACTCTCTCACCAAGGCTCTTCTCCCCCTATAGCTCAGTTTGGCCGGACGGCCAGTTTTAGGAAGGGTTCTGGTCGTCCCAAACCGTCTTCCATTTAAGGATTATGGAGGCCACTGTGCTCTTAGGAACCTTAAGTGGAGCAGAAATTTTTTTGTAACCTTGGCCAAATCTGTGCCTTGCCACAATTCTGTCTTGAGCTCTTCAGGCAGTTCCTTTGACATCATGATTCTCATTTGTTCTGACATGCACTGTGAGCTGTAAGGTGTTATATAGACATGTGTGTGGCTTTCCTATTCAAGTCCAATCATTATAATCAAACACAGCTGGACTCAAATGAAGGTGTAGATCCATCTCAAGGATGATCAGAATAAATGGACAGCACCTGATTTAAATATATGAGTGTCACAGCATACTTATGACCATGTGATATTTCAGTTTTTCTTTTTTAATACATCTGCAAAAATGTAAACAATTCTGTTTTTCTGTCTATATGGGGTGCTGTGTATACATTAATCAGGGAAAAAATTAACTTAAATGATTTTAACAAATGACTGCAATATAACAAAGAGTGAAAAATTTAGGGGTCTGAATACTTTCCGTACCCACCTTATACACACCATTTAAGAAATAAAAGAAAGTTAAATAAAATGACAACGCCTCAAAACCACATTTCAAAACTTAAACTTGAAACTAAAAATAATGCTAAAAACAATTCAAAATATTAAAGTACAAAAGGTATGAGTATAATAATGATATTAACATAACACTAAGTCAAACACCAAAAAACAACTACATATGTGTATGTACAACCACACACATATACACATACACATTTATAAATTCAATACATATATCATTTCATTTCCATTTCTTGTATGTTGAAGTACTGTATAACTCAATTAAATAAAACTAAAACTAATGAAAAAACCTATAATAGACTAATAAAAAACTATACATGACAACATTACTACACCTGTAACTAAACAAAATAGATGACTAATACAAATCAAGTACACATTAGTTATCAGTAATCCTAAAAAAATAACACTGAGGCAAACGCACATGCTAAAATAGCAACAACTTACTGACACATAGTAAGAAATGGTTATAAAAAAAAAACTGAACAGAAGTGAAACAGTTATCTTTAAATATGATATAGGCCTACAGTATTAATTTAGTTCAGGGTGATGTGTGTGTGTGTGTGTGCATGTGTAATGTATAATAAACAACAACAAAAACATTACAAGGGATTTTCTATTACAAAATTTTATACAAACATTGTTTTAATTTTTTATAAATGTACATTTTTGTATGCCTATTATTATAAAGGCTAGCATCTACTAACAAACTACTAACTCAAATTATAAACTATGATTACAAATATTTCTTTGAGATTTTGTCTGCAAATCCAAAAGTACAGTAAGAACCAGGTAATAATAATCTGCATTTTAGTTACTAAATTAATTTTACAGTGTTTATAAAGGTACAAATTCAAATCCACAGGCAACAGACAGTATTTAAAATGTAATTTAAAGAATGTAGTTATTAATATGGTTGTCTTGGTGTGTCTTTTTATCTTACACCTTTAACCCGATGATTATAAAGGAAGGGCAAGGATAGTGCAATCTAGTCTAAACCATAAAGTACTCACCCGCCCGCAGGTTGAAGCTCTTTAGGAATGACATTTGTGCTTATTTTTTCAGACTCGTAGTTATAAGTAGTCTCACAGAAGGCAATCGTATAAAACTCTTATTTTATTGGTTACAGTATAAAGCAGTTAATGAAAAAAAAAAACTTCAGTTAAACTAAGAGCTCTATAATCAAACTCTAAACAGCTATATTGGTGATGCTGTTAAGTTCCTCGAGTTCCTCGACAGGGTTTCTGGTGTCCTTCACACTTAAAGCAAGGAGCATCTAAACAGTGCTTTACTCCTCAGTCTTATTATACTTTTTTTTGGGGAATTCCACTTCTTTCTCATTCATCAACTCCTCTATGTCCTGTATGAACCAGTCTTCCTGTTGTAAAAGTATCTGTCTCTGTAAATCATGTCTAATTCCTTCCGCCATCGCCTGCGCTGTTGTCTTCTTCTCACACTTTTCCACTTCTTCATTATAGTCTTAATCAGTCTTACCTCCGCTTGTGGTTTTAACACCTTCTCTTCACCCCGTGAAGTAATTCATAAAATTACTTTTCAGATCTTTGGCTCGTTTCATCCTGTTCTACATTATAAACAAAAGGAAGTCAAGTACATTTGTCTACTCTGTTCTATGTCAATGTCATTTTAAGTATTTCATTACCTTCCAATCACATAGCATTCAAACATCTTTATATTCAAGCATATATGCGTTAACTTAAAAGCAAGCAGTGTTGAGGGCAACGCATTACAAGTAACGTGAGTTACATAATCAGATTACTTTTCTCAAGTAACTTGTAAAGTGACGCATTACTTTGAAATTTACAATGAAATATCTGAGTTATTTTTTCTAGTAAGTAACGCAAGTTACTTTGTTTTCCCATTTATTCACTGACATCTCTCCTGTCCCTGTGTTGAGAGAAACTGGGAGTGAGGTGCTCTGGTAAAGGCATTTCCTTCAGCCTGAGGCTTACTAATTTCACTTTTTCGAGTGAAAGGGCTAAAAATATAACTTTTGGATTTTTATTGTTATTACAAAACAAATAAGCAAGTTCAGCCCAGGTGGCAAAAAGTAACACAATACATTACTTTCAATAAAAAGTAACCCAAGTAATGCAATTAGTTACTTATTTATGAAATAATGCAATATTGTAATGCATTACTTTAACTTTCCCCAACACTGAAAGCAAGAAAATAATATTTCTTTAAAACAGGTAAATGCCAATATCAGTCAAAACAATATTATAAATAATTTTCAATGTACTAATCTAACAGAAGTCTTTTTAATGGAAACTTCACTTTGTATCCTGTAGCTCTTGAGTCATTGTTTGTTTTTTTCAGCATTCTTTTTCCAGCAGGCTAGTTGTTTTGCGCGGGACATGTAAAACACAGGCCCGATACAGGTCCCAAGACTGGGAAAGGTGTGCATCAGATTCAGGATTAAACACCTTGTGTGACTAATTTCTTCATCCCCATTCTTAAGTGTGAACATGAAAGGAGCGATAGCCAGGAGAGGTCCATAGATTACAGCTGAAGGGATTAGAATCAGCAAGGCGTTCTTTAGTGCTCTGTTTTTTGTGTATGACCCACCTCTTCCACCAGTTTGCCCTTCACCCGGATCTTTTTTGCAGAGTACATGCACAATGCCTGTAAGACATGCCAGCATTATCAGTAAGAATACATCAAGGGTGATTGACAAGTACATAGATATTTTAGGAAGCCTTTGTTGGTAGGTAATCACCGCAACGCCTAAAGTGACGATCCAGATTAGAGCCGAGCAGACAACACGATACTCCCATTTATTCCCTAGTTTCATGTAGCAGACTGCATGTGCTGCGGCCAGGTAGCGCTCCACACACATACTAGTCAAGAGAAGAGGACAGCCGATCAGGTTGAGGATAGAAATGGCCTCTGAAACTGCCAGGAGCTGCCCAGCGCGTTCACTCACAGAAATGTATATATCAAGAGGAAGACTGATACAGAAGATGACATTCAGTACAGCAAGATTGAGCCCCAAAACTTCAGAGGGTGATAGAGCTTTCTTGCCCCTCACTAGCAGCCATAGCAGAGCCACATTAGTTGGGATGCCCACCACAAAAGTTAAAATTTCTAGTGGTAGACGAACATAGGCATAATGTTTATCATTGCACTTATCCACAATGGTAAGAAACAACTGATGAAAATCACTTGCATCGCTTGTATAGCTGCTGGTATTACTGTAGATTGTTTGTGTATAGGTTACATTTGATGTCCTGTTTGCCATGTTGACTGAGCACTGTAAACAATAAAGAACATTGCCGGTAGTACAAAAACATGGCAAATCAAAAAGCATTTAAACTCTCAAATCTATTTATGTACACATACAAATAGGTAGATGCTTATGCATGCATTTAGAAAGTAAAAACTTATTCTTTGAAGTATTATTAAAATTTAAAATACCCCCCCCCCCATTTTAACATATCTAAAAATACATTTTTATACCTGTGAGAGGAACAGCCATTATTCCAGTCTTAAGTGTCGCATGATCCTTCAGAAATGATTAATATGCTATTTTGATGCCCAAAAAACATTATAATTATTGATTTGAAAACATTTGCTGTTTAATTATTTTGTAGAATCAATTTCAAGATTATTTGATAAATAGAAAGATCAAAAGAACAGTATTTATTTGAAATAGAAATATTTTGTAACAAAAATACAGTCACTTTACAGTCACTTTCGATCAATTTAATGCATCCTTAGTGGATACGACCCCCTATATACTTTATTTGTGTGTTTGTGTGTGTGCATATATATATATATATATTGAAGTATATTTCATCAAAAAATCTACTGACCCTAAATTGTTGAATGTATATAGTGTATACAGACACACACACAAATAATAATTATATTTTTAAATGTTTAAATAATTAAAAAAATATCTCAAGTATGATGTGAATAAAATAAGCGAATAAAATAAGTTGTGGAAGTGTTACTGAAAATGCTGAGACATAAAAACTGACCTTTTCTTGCTATGAGATCAATTTTATTGTTCGCTGTCCTTTTTCTTTTCTCTTTTTGACAGATCTTAAATATATCTGTCCTTGTTCTAACTGGTCTCCGTCTTCATCCGTAAATTAGTAACATATTCTCGATTTCCTGTGTTGGTTCATTGAACCGAATACGTTTCCACTCACCCACTGACCAATGGAACGAATTTCTCCTTTTTTCTTTTCTACACCCATTTGTTCTGGTTTTCGAAAAACCCATGTAGCAATTCTTCACCTCAAATCAGCAAGGGCATCCAGCACCTCATTTACGGGGCATCAAGACAAAGCATAGATCTGACAACCCTTCCTACTTACAACACTGATCACTACTCGCATTAAAACGTGCCACATCCCTTTTCACAGTTAGGTTACAATGGCTCATTCTAAACCAACGCGCTAATTCTAAACAACCACCATCATGCCCATATAATCTAATGAACACTGAGACTGAACCCATTCAACACCTACTGACACCCCCACCACTCCAAAGAAATTCAATATGCGCCCACGCCTATCCCGCATGACAGAACAAACATCCAATGTAGTTGGGTGCAGATAGGGCAACTCATGACTCAAGGACCCGTTCCCTATGTTCTATATGGAGGCAATGTAGAAAGCTCGTATGTCACCATTAGCTAAGGCGTAGAAGGGGGGTGTGGAGGGGTTTGCTCGTTGACCTCTGAAACCAGGCTGGGTAGATTTGAGCTGTTGGGCTGGTCAAGGTATTGTATGGGGGTTCTCAGCAGCCTCTCGCTGACTCCTGTGTGGAAAGGAGCTAGACTTGCTGTGATGCACAAATCACAGACTGAAGCACTCCTTACATGTATATGTCTTATGGCTTGTATACATCGCTCCACATATTCGAATATTCAAAAAGGCGGTGTGGTTGTAGAGTGGGCTCAGGGTTGGTTCAATCCGTGTCATGGTGGTGGATTTGTGCCACAAATACTCGAGCAGAAGAGTCTCTTCAGCTGTTGGAAGTTCCAGTTGCATTCTATTTTAATATATTTTAAAATGTAATTTATTCTTGTGATGGCAAAGCGAAATTTTCAGCAGTTATTACACTAGTCTTTAATGTCACATGATCTTTCAGAAATCAGTCTAATATGCTGATTTGGGGTCAAAACACGCGTTTTAGATGTTGTGAGCAATGTAGTTTTCCGTACGCTCTCATGACCCTCTGTTCTCATAGACTTTCGGTGTTGACCCCTGTAATGAACAGGACACCAGGTGCGGCGGTCGGGGGGGGGGGTCAAGACGCTGGGACAGGCTGAAAAGTTTAGGTGGAGGGAATGCCTCCCAGTCTATATGCTCTCGCTCCAACCAGGACGGGCTCCTCCGAGACCTAGAACTCCGTGTTTCTCTTCTCCTGAAGGTGAAGACAGTACCAACACATCTAGTATGATGATAGTTTAATATTAAACATTTATAGTGCATGTTGTCTCTAAAAAATGTTTTTTAACTTTAAATTTAATCATTATAACTTTAGAACACAGTGTATTTGCTTAAGCCTATGAATCAATCGAGGAAATGAAAAATGCCACTTGGTTTAATAACTTGATTTAAGACAATTATACATTCATCTTTAAGTGCAACTACTTTATGGGGCCACTATATATTTGTTAAGTTTATATAATTGAAAGACGCAACACTTTTCATTATTTTGATGATTTTTAAATTTCAAAATACAGTGGGGCAAAAAAGTATTAGTCAGCCACCAATTGTGCAAGTTCTCACACTTAAAAAGATGAGAGAGGCCTGTAATTTTCATCATAGGTATAAACCTCACGAGGAGAGACAAAATGAAAAAAGAAAATCCAGAAAATCACATTGTAGGGTTTTTAAATAATTTATTTGCAAATTATTGTGGAAAATAAGTATTTGGTCAATTAAAAATTTTTATCTCAATACTTTGTTATATACCCTTGTTGGCAATGACCGAGGTCAAACGTTTTCTGTAAGTCTTCACAGGTTTTTTCACAAACGTTTTCTGTATTTTGGCCCATTCCTCCATGCAGATCTCTAGAGCAGTAATGTTTTGGGGCTGTTCGCTGGGCAACACGGATTTTCAACTACCTTTTTGGGGTTGAGATCTGGAGACTGGCTAGCCACTCCAGGACCTTGAAATGCTTCTTACGAAGCCACTCCTTCGTTGCCCGGGCGGTGTGTTTGGGATCATTGTCATGCTGAAAGACCCAGCCACGTTTCATCTTCAATGCCCTTGCTGATGGAAGGAGGTTTTCACTCAAAATCTCACGATACAGGGCCCATTCATTCTTTCGTTTACACGGATAGTCGTCCTGGTCCCTTTGCAGAAAAACAGCCCAAAGCATGATGTTTCCACCCCCATACTTCACAGTAGGTATGTGTTCTTTGGATGCAACTCAGCATTTTTTCTCCTCCAAACACGACAAGTTGATTTTTTACCAAAAAGTTATCTTTTGGTTTCATCTGACCATATGACATTCTCCCAATCCTCTTCTGGAGCATCCAAATGCTCTCTAGCAAACTTCAAACAGGCCTGGACATGTACTGGCTTAATCAGGGGGACACGTCTGGCACTGCAGGATTTGAGCCCCTGGCGGCGCAGTGTGTTACTGATGGTAGCCTTTTTTACTTTGGTCCCAGCTCTCTGCAGGTTATTCACTAGGTCCTCCCGTGTGGTTCTGGGTTTTTTGCTCTCAGTTCTTGTGATCATTTTGCCCCCACGGAGTGAGATCTTGCGTGGAGCCCCAGATCGAGGAGATTATCAGTGGTCTTGTATGTCTTCCATTTTCTAATAATTGCTCCACAGTTGATTTCTTCACACCAAGCTGCTTACCTATTGCAGATTCAGTCTTCCCAGCCTGGTGCAGGTCTACAATGTTGTTTCTGGTGTCCTTTGACAGCTCTTTGGTCTTGCCATGGTGGAGTTTGGAAGTGGTGGACTGTTTGAGGTTGTGGAGAGGTGTCTTTTATACTGATAACAAGTTCAAACAGATGCCATTAATACAGGTAACGAGTGGAGGACAGAGGAGCCTCTTAAAGAAGAAGTTACAGGTCTGTGAGAGCCAGAAATCTTGCTTGTTTGTATGTGACCAAATACTTATTTTCCACCATATTTTGCAAATAAATTCTTTAAAAATCCGAAAATGTGAATTTCTGGATTTTTTTTTTCTCAGTTTGTCTCTCATAGTTGAGGTATACCTATGATGAAAATTAAAGGCCTCTCTCATCTTTTTAAGTGGGAGACTTGCACAATTGGTGGCTGACTAAATACTTTTTTGCCCCACTGTATGTAATCTTTAAGGTTATTTTAAGTATTAAAATGACTAACCTGCTTCTACCCATCCGATGCTTTTCCTTCTTTTTCCTCATGCACTCTTGACAACAGCAGACGATGAAGCACACAGTCATGACAAGAATGACCACCCCGCTCACAACAGACACCAGTAAAGCAACGCCAAGTCCCTGGTCATTTGGCCGAGGGATACCTGAAAAGAATAGTGTTTATTTGACCAGATATGATGGCCAGTTATATTACAGCTGAAAAAATAAACCCTGTAAATATTCTTAAGGTATTTTATACCAAACCATAAACCTAAATCATACATTCACTTACATTTAATGGAAATGGACAAAGTTGCCTATGGAAACAATAATCAGGGTAATTAGGATGATTTTTTGGAATATAAGACAAAATGGCTGCCCTACTCTCACAGACTGGCAGGTAGCTGCTCCATCGAGGGACGCCCGCATGTAGGATGCATGTGATTTTCTCATGGCCAACCAGCTGGTAGCCCTCCTTACACCAGAACACAAGCATGGAGCCCACAGATAACCCCGTGCCGTGCTCCACATAGTATGATCCCCGTCGTGGGGGAAGCACAGAGATGCACGCAAGTCCTGGAGGAACACATGGACAGACAGAAGTGTAGATGGATACAATCGGGCTTTCAATATTTTATGATGTGTTAAACTGTGATTAAATAATAATCTGCCTCACGACACATGGCTGAATTTATTCAGTCATTCTGTAAAAGCTTTCAAATCCAATAAATACGTAATCATCATGAAACCCTCTGAGGAAATGACTGCCACTGTATTACACAATATTTTTTGCATATGTTATATATTTTTTACTGCCACATACATCTTGCTGTCATCACTGCAGACATCTGTCCTTTGTAGTGAGATCTCACGCATCTTTGTATCTGGTGGTGAACCACAGTGAATTTTCATTAATGTGTGCATGTCTTCTATTTGCATAATGCTCTGAGAGTATATTTTGCTTTGTATCAGTGCCAGCATATCAGTGACTGTCTTCCCTATATAGCTTCTTGATCCTCTTGCTCAAATCCCCCCCAGTTCCTCCCCGCTTTTGGAATAGCAACTGATTAAATAAAAATAAGGCCCTTTATCAAATATTGATTAATTCCACACAGTTCACCCATTGTGTAGGTAAGGAGAAATTGTTTACACAAAGTGCTAAAAAGTGTCTGTCTGTCTCTCTCTCTCTCTATCTATCTACATATCAGTTTGTCTGTCTCTGTATATGTGTCTGCTTTTCTGTCTGTCCGTCCATCCATCCTCTTGAGTGTCTGCTGCAGTGTCTTCAATAGTTCGCACCTGTGTTGTTGCTGCTGGGTGGATCTGTAGAGACATTCTGATGTTTTGGAGTGGTTGATTGTGCTTCAGTACTTGCATCAGAGGTGGTCATGAGCAGAATGGAACTCACTGAGGCTGCTTGAGTGTTGAGAAACCATGCTTTTTTATTTCATTTTCATACATATGAATATACTATATATGTAAAGTATATCAAGACATACATAAAGATATATTTTCCCTGATTTTTATTTCCCGAAGGTTAGTTTTCAAAGTTTAAAAACAATGTTTTCATCAGCACCTCACATCTCACCTGTGTCATTGTTGCTGAATAAATCTGAAGGTTCAGTCGGATGCTCTGGATTGATTGGTTGCTCGACAGTGGTTGGATCAGAGGTGGTCATGAGCAGATTGGGGTTCACTGAGGCTGCATGAGTGTGGGAAATCCACACCGTCAGTCCACACACAACCCACATCAAGGACCACGCTGATGTCATGATCAAAGGCCCCCAGGGGCCGCAAGATAAGGATCAAAACAGTAGATATGTCCTGAGGTGATCACAATACTCTGCGTAGCAAGCTAAACATCGCTGATTATAATCCATTTATAGTGCCACATGAAAGAAATCTCAAAAATAGCTCCTTTTCCTAGAAGTGTCATTGAATATCCAAACTTATCCAAACTTAGTGCATTCAGGCTTATGCCCATAGCTTCTAAAAATGTCAGATTCTTCTCTGATTCTCCTGCTGTATTAAGTGTAGGCTTCCCTGTGTATGTACACAGCATCTGCTCTGCCTGTCCGCTCACTACTGCTGTTATCCTACAGCATACAGTGAGGCAGTCAAGGCTCTTACATAACATGAAGTGCACGTGTGGATGTAATTTTGTGCACTCTTAAATCCCTGATCTCATCTCTCCAGTAACTTGTGCACACTCTCTCTTTCCCTCTCTCTCTCGGGACAGTCAAGGGTGAATCAGGGCATGTGGCTCTGTGCATGTGAGCCCCTGTCCCATATCTGCAGAGAGAGTGAAAACAGAGCCACAATTTGCAGGCACACGGCAAATTATATATTTATATAGTCAAATTAACATGTTGACTTATAATGCGTCACGATTTCTTGTGCACCCCCAAAACATATAATAAACGTGTGTGTATAAACAGAGTGTGTTGCAGCAGATGGTGTTTAAAGATGGCACATGGACCCAACACCAGTACCGTTGAATGAATTCTATTCACTTGGACGAGCACAGTGGGTTTCAATCTCAGTGCAAAGAGCCTGTTAGACTGTGTGGGAAGTGTAAGAAGGATGCTACTGGATAGCACTGAAACCTTGGTAACAGTGTCAAGATTTATATATATCAGTATTTACTCTTAAAGTCTATGATGCATTCAGTGCTGGCACTTCCTGTTTTGTTTTGTTTGCCCATCTATGGTCTTTCTTCCTGTAGAATGCCTTATGGATGTTTGATAAACCACAGAGCAGTCACATGATGGATGTGTTCCCAGAGACACAATCAAATAACAACAGCTTTTTTCAGCTGCATTCAGTGAGTTTACATTTAAAAAAGGTTGAGAATTGGAACATTGATTTGTTGTTGATGCAGTATGCTGTTACTCACATGTCCTTATGGCACACTAATCAATCAATGACTGGCTGTGGCCCTTGGATGTCAAGTAATCACTAAGCATCTGCTGTAGTAATCCTCTTAAAGGGGTCATATGATGCGATTTCAATTTTTTGAGTGTTACAAGCTCTTGGTGCAAAAGAAGATCTGTAAAGTTGCAAATCTAAAGCTCAATCCAAGGAAGGCTTTTATAACAGTTAGACTTGTCCACGGCCCCCTAACGCCTCGTTTAAACACCCCCCACAATCTACGTCACTGTGTGGAAATTTGCATAACAATCGCCGCAAATGTTCACCCAGGCAAACAAAGAAGCGTAACTTTTTATTCTCGCGTGTGTGTGGCCCGAGCCCGCCGCCGCCATCTGTGGAATGCTGATGTGTTTGGTGTTAAAACGACACCTACTTTGTTTGGCCTTCCAAGAGGACGATATCCGCTTCGTCATGGCCGTGTAAGCTGATCCATGCTGGTCATGAGTCAATACTCAACTTCGCTCTGTGGATCATCACCGCGACGTCAGCTTTAGACCGTTGACAGAGCGGAGTCCAGCCTGGGGTCGTCACATGTGGTTGCCGCAAGCCCACCGGCCGCTCCTTCTTCAAGTCCGCCGGCCGTTCCTCACTCAAACCCGCAGTGTGTACCTCTTTAACAGAAGTTTTATGAGACTATGAACCTGGCTCAGCCCAGTGAGCGAGAACACATCTGTCGCTACCATTCCCAGCAGATGTTGAGGACCGCAGACCAGAAACAGAATGTTAGTGCAGCAATCAAACGAGACATTGTAAGTACTGAGCTTGACAAAAATATGCCATACTTTTTTTTGCCATTGTAGGGATTTTCACATTTGAAATAGTTAACCCTGGTTCATTCTAAACCCCAGTTAGATGCAATCCTGGGTATTCGTATGCTGACATTTCACACTGTACGTTGGGGGGGCGCGTAAACCGGTTGGGTAATGTGTGTACTTTGCAGAGTCAGAGTCTGATTTGGATTCCTCGATCTATGCCAAAAAAAAACGTGTTTACAAAAAGCCCTACATACTGTAGGCTGTTTTTCAGTGACTGTCCAAAGCACGTGAATATGAGGCGGCTGTTGCTAATCATCTTGTTGTAATGGACAAGCATGTAATACATGCTTGTCCATGTATTGTTAATGGTGCAACAGTGCTCTGGGGAAGGGTTTCATAACCCGGGTAAAAAGCAGTGCTAACCCTGCTTCTGTATTGCAAGTGTGAAATGTTCCTTTACCCGGCCGTGTTTTAACGCTGACCTCCCCTGGGGTGAAAGTCTATTGTGAAGTGACATGTGGCCAAGTATGGTGACCCATACTCAGAATTAGTGCTCTGCATTTACCCATCCAAAGTGCACCACACAGCATTGAAAAACACACACACACACCCGGCACTGTGAACACACACCCGGAGCAGTGGCAGTCATTTATGGGGGAGCAGTTGGGGGTTCGGTGACTCAGGGCACCTCAGTCGTGGTATTGAAGGTGGGGAGAGAGCGCTGTACATTCACTCCACCCACCTACAATCCCTGCCGGTACGAGACTCGAACTCGCAACCTTTGTGTTATGAGTCCGACTCTCTAACCATTACGCCAAGACTTCCCGACGACTCTCTAACCATTAGGCCACAACTTCCCCACAATTTCACATTGTGTATGAACTTAACTTTTTTTTTACTATGCTTTTACGTTGGTTTTGAGCAGGCCATAGTTACTACGTTTATTCTGCAAATCAACTCTTTTGGTTCATCTACATATTTGTTTGAAGGGTTCATCAGAACCAGAGGATTTCCTTATTGACGTGTCTCCAGGCACCTATTCCATCACAGCAGCAATGCAGGACACAAAGCCACAGTCGAAAACTGTCTGCATCAATGTAGGAGAAAGCATGAGCCTTGCATTCAAACTCTGAACTTCCCCTGTATATTATATGTGTGAAATTCAGTGCCTTAATTGAGGACTTGCACAATTGTAAATGCACTGACTTTGATTTTTTTGAGTATTTATAAGTGTTGTTGTTTAATACTCAGGAATATTTATACTTTTTTGTAGTAATCATGAATTTATATTGAGCCATAGAAGCCATAATGAAATTCTTTATTCTTTAAAGTTTTGCATGATTTTACATAATAGTCTTTTGTATTTAATTAATACACCAACCATAGGATGTTTGATTTACAAACAAATATCATCTCTGGGGAAAAAAATCAGCAAAAGCTCATTGGCGATACTCATAATAACATTCTGAACTTTGGCTGTGGAACTATCAGTTTAGTTGGCCTTGTGCTGATCCAAATATTTCCCTCATATTAACTCCTCGTTTTGGTGAATCAGGAACCAGCTTAAATAAAGAGCTGTGATTGGTCATCATAGCGTTATCTGTAGAGCTCCCAGAATTCCCAGTGTCTTTAGGCCAAGAATGGCTGACATTTGGAGACCTGACTGCTCTTCCTGAAATACCAAGAACACTTAGTGAGTCAGTACAAATTAAATATTTTTTGTAAGACAAAGAAAGTCTTTTTTTCCAGCACTTGAATTTAGACCAAATGATTCAAAATTATGTTTAGTTCGCCTGCCCACTTTTGTACCATGTACACTACTGTTCAAAAGTTTGTGGTCAGTATGATTATGATCGGATGATAATGATTTTTAATCATTATTTAAACATACAGTAAAAACAGTGCTGATTTGGTGCTCAAAAATTTCTTATCAATGTTGAAAACCGCTGACGTGCTTAATAATTTGATAAAATATTTTGATACTTTTTTTTAGGACTAAGAACAGCATTATTTGAAATAGAAATCTTTTGCAACATTATGTCTTTACTATAACTTTCAATCAATTTAATCCATCCTTTGCAAATAAAAATATTAATGACTTTCAACAAACAAAAACATGCTGACCCCAAACATTTTATATATGGTCCAAAAAACTGTGTCAGTTATTTGCCCATTTTGACAGCTATATTGTAAATATTTTGTCATTACCTGGTTTCTTGTGCTGTGGTTCTGCAGAACCCCTTTTCCAGTATCTCCAGGCTGGTCTGGTCTCAGGTTGAGTGTATGGCTTTCTCAGGCAGGAAATCTCTGTGTTTATTGATCGGCTCACCAGTTCTGACCTTGAAGGCCTGTGTTTTTCAGCTGCAGTATCCTCCTCATTCTCATCTGAGTCACAGGTTGATGATGAGGAACACGAAGGCACTTGTGTCTGTTGAGAGCTCTGTAGTTCTTTCAGTTGGAGATCAAATTTCCTCTCCAGCTCATCTCTCCTTTGGTTATTCAGTAGTGGAGATGACATGAACATTGGCCAGCATCTCTTGACTGGACAGTGGCATGGTGGAATGGAGGGCAGACTGAGGTGGTTGCTCTGGTGACATGGCAATTCAAAACAATTCATGGTGCCGCAGTGGGAGACCCTGTAGCAACATGGCCGAGATGAATAATGCTGGAGGTCTTTGATAATTTGCTCACGATGAGAGGCTGGAATCCATACTGCGAGCTGTTTGGGAACATAAATTGTCATCCCGTTCCAGAAGAGAACCTGGAGTCCCAAAAGACCTTCGTCACCTTTAATGAGACAACAGATCTGAGCCATTTCCCCTAGGTTTATTCAGTTACTCATATCAATCATATGATGCTCAAAAAGTATTGGTTCAAAATGTGTATATACATCTTACTTTTAAGTGGATCACTTAGCTCCATACCGGAGATGACTCTTCCAGGCCCATATCGTCTCATGTCTGGCTCCCATGGTGCCAGAACAGTGTCTCCTGGTACTATACTGTGCCTATGTGCACTGGCTAGACTAACCATATCAGGCTGGCAAATTGGCTGAACTGTATTTAATGTGTCCATAAATGTATTTCCTTTAGGTCCAAACTTATCAAACTCCACCGTATAAAGATTTCCTCTGCCCTAGAGACAGAAATTTTTAAATATTTAATAAATTGTGATCTGGATTTGAATAAAAAAAAAATCAGTTTTTATTTTGAAGTGCTGACTATATTTAAAGATAAACGTTCTAAAAACTGGGGTCAGTAATTTATTTTTTTTGAAAGAAATTAAATGGATTTTAGGAATAAATATCTAAATTGATCACATCGTGACAGTAAAATACATTTTTAATGCTACAATATTTTTTATATCAAGTAACGCTGTTTTTTTAACCTTGCCATGCATTAAGAAAACAAATCCTGAAAAAAAGTGCAGTTTTCCACAAAATAATTGTTTTCAACATTAATAATAAATGTTTCTTGAATCTCGAATCAGAATATTATAATTATTTCTGAAGGATCATTTGACACCAAAAAAAAAAGGAAATGGGGGTAATAGCTGCTGAAAATTCAGCGTGACACCACAGCAATACATTTTCAATACCTATAAATGAGAAAACCGTTATTTTATAGGAAATTACATTTCACGCATTACTGTTTTTACGTATTTTTTTAATCATATAAACGGCAGCCTTGGCTGAACATACAAGGTTTTAGAGAAACAAACAACAAATTTACAGACCCCATTGACCAGGATTGTTCATGATCTAGTTCTTTATCTTTACAATACCTGTGTATGATCGGCCCAGGTGTAGAACCCGTCTACTCTCTTCTGCTAACACACAAGACTGCACGGACAAAGTTCAGCACCCTCGCATTACCCTAGCGAATACACATGATATGTATCTAAAAGGATTCATGGGGAACACCTGCAAGAAATATATATATATATATAAATAATATCCCACAATGTAATTATTTCTTGCCTTTTGTCTGTCTTATTTTTTCTCTTTTCAATTAGAAATTAAATTAAAAAACATACCAGTACGGTATGGAACAGGCACAGCTTGTGCAGTTGTAGGATGGGACCTGGTTGAAGTCCACTGAACGACATGGGTCCTCTGAGTCTGATGACTTTTCAATCAAGTCATCCGTTGAATGCAACAAACTGAGCTGTTTCATTTTAAAACATTAAATGGCAAAAAAAAAAATCTGATTAACAAAGGATAAACGGTATAAGTGGTGGACACCATACAAACATTCAACATCTTACCTGGTCCACAATGCCAGCTGAGTTGAGCGTCATGACATAACAGCTTCCTCTAGTGGTGGAAGTGATGCACTGCAAGAAGTCTGATATGTCAGTGTTCATGGGAGTCTTGTCAGATATGTAAAATGTATTCACAGGGCGCATCACCAGGGTTGTTAATGAAGCTAGACATTGTGGTGGGTTGTCTGGGAGACCGCTGGTCACTAAATGGACAGACTGACAGACAGGGTCAGAGAATGCTAAGGCCAGTGCTGAGTGGAGGTCTCTGCCAGGACTTGTCTGTAATGTGTGGATCCAGCTCAATGTTTCATAGACTACATCAGGGGTGCCGGGCATCATGTGAGAAGACCATGCTGTCGACTAGTAAAATATAAATTGATTTTAAACAAGAAATAAATATTTGTTTATTGAATAACATAGCCTAGCCCTGCTATGGACTGACAACCCATCCAGGGTTTTCACTCAGAATAAGCAGTTTGTAAAATGGATGGATGGTTGGACAACACTGGCCTTTAACAGGCACACCTAGAGTATTCCTATTGAATTTGATATAACTTTTGAATTTAATAAACAACAAATTAAGATAAAAAAGTAGTTTCTATCATATTGTATTTAAAACGATTTTTTTAAATATATAAACCAAACATGCAGCATCATCAATATTGGAGACAATAATACTGCATGGACAAATACCATAAAAACTTTTTCTTTTTTTTTAATAAAGTGATTCATTGTAAATTTACCTTGTATGAAAAGCTGATAATGTTGAAGAGCGAGTCTCTGAGTGAAGCTTTAGTAATCAATGTTTGAATGATAAGATTCTTCACTGGCCCCAAAAAGCCATTCATTCCCACAGAGGAGTCCAGAACGAAGGTGACATTTCTGCCTTTACCCATGAACAAGGGAAGGACACTTTGGCTGTGAGATACCTGAAGACTTGATGACATTGTCAAGTCTGACAGAATAATCTGCAACGCATTAGAATTTGCTCAGTTGTAGTTGACTTAAAGACCAATCTGACTAGCTTCTGGTAACACAAATAGTGTTTTCGGATAGAAAGCAAATGTAAAAATGAAAATACAAAATAAAAACAAACAAAAAGTATTCATACCGTTCTTGATTCCTAAAACACACTTGAAAACTGTAGCAATTTTTGTACCGTCCCTAGTAATGATCCACTGAACAATGATTCCTGTCTCTACTGTGTACTGAGGTTGCCATAGTGAGCCACTGTCCAGCCTTAAACTTGTCATTGCATCCATCTAGTGGTGGCAGAAAGCATCTGATGTGCACTTGGGAACAGTTTTAAAGGATAGTTCACCAAAAATGAAAAATCTGCTATTTACTCGTCCTCATGTCATTTCAAACCTGTATTAAGTTTCTTTCTTTCTTGTGCACAAAAGATTTTGAAGATGTGGGTAATCAAACAGTTTCTGGTCTCCATTGACTTCCATAGTATTTTTTCATACTATGAAAGTCAGTGGCTACCAGCAATTTTTTGGTTAACAACATTCTTCAAAATAGCTTCTTTTGTTATCAGAAGAAATAAATTCATACATGACTACAGAATTGTCATTTTTGGGTGAACTATCCTTTTAAGTGTGTCTGAATGTGCCATTCTGGTGATAGTGTTCCTTTAAGTCACATAAACAATAATGATTAAAAAAAGTCATCAAACATGTAGGTTATTTTTTAATGTATATTTTACAGTCTACAAAAAATATGTATGTATTAGTATATTAACAAAAAGGTTTGAAATGACATGAGGGTGAGTAAAATATGACAGAATTTTTATGTATCCCTTAATATAAATGCAAATTTGCTACTAAAAACTATATAACAACTACATAAATGCATAATTTAAATCTCTAAATGAAATATTGGATAGTAATAGTAAGTACAGTGATTGTTTTGAATGTTTGTTTATAATTTTATTTATATGTTTGTATGAACCACTCTACAAGGCTCTTGAAATGACCTTTGCCCTTTATTTATAATTCAGCATTCTGACAGTAGGATTGTTTTGGGTTCAAGAAGCTGCAGCAATAGTTAAAAGAAGGGGCGAAACTTTTAGAAATGTGGTTTGACAAATGCCATTAAATGTCATTCTGCACCAGAAAGGGTCACCTGAACCGGATTTCAGAACCTGAGTTCTATGAAGTCCATCCCGTGACAGACTCTCAGTCCTAAAATAGATTCATACGCTGTCATCTCCTTTTCCACTGAAACTGAAATGTGAAGAAGACACTGAGGTGAGAAAAGCAGATGAAAAATACATGATGTTTTGGAGAAAGAACCCAACTTGCAAATATTGCAAAATGCAGAAAAGCACAAGATAACTCAAATTATCATTCCTTCATTTGCAAGTCTCCTGCAAAAATGGACTTGACACACAATGCAATGGAATGCACACTTATTTTTCTATGGTATATAAAACTGGACTTTTGTAGCCTACTCTTTAGGACCTTACATGTCTTCAGATTATGTGTGCCAAGGGATACATACTGTCACTGCCCAACAGCCCTTTTTTGTTTGAAATTTTCCATCAGAAATTGTCTTATCGAGCAACTTTAAAATTGTAACTGTAGATTCCCACTGTTATTCAAGGAGCAAAACGCATTTGCTCACTTAACTGTGAAAATGTCTTTAAAAGAAAATATTTCATTAAAAAATGTAACTACTAAAATATTTTAATAGTTGTATATATATATATAATCTTTATAATTGATTGTATTTTTTATATTCCACATTACATTTTCAAACATTTTTGTGATTTTTTTTTATTGCTTACATTTTTTGCATACACATCACACATTAAAACGACATAAAAAATAAGCATGGTATGAGAATTGATATCCTTCTGGTATAAAATCTCCTTCATACGAGCATAGAAGTCTATTCCAACAGTAAAGGCTAAGCCTTTCTACTGCACTGCATTGCCCAAGCATCCTCACTCCAGCCATGACATAATGCAATTCAAAATGGCTACCAAGCCTTCTGTGACACACTGTAAAAATGTGCTGTTATAAAAACAATAAAACCACTGGTCACGTTTTGACGTTCGAAGAAATGCACACAAAATCCGCCGCATCTATCCGCCAAGTGAATTTGTCACGGGCAGACATTGCTGTGCTAGATTTGCTTATTCACGCTTGAACAATACACCCAACAGACCCGAATGGCGTCCCTAAGGTGCCCCTGAACGTGAATTTCTGACAGCACAAATTCGCATTGACGGGCGTTCAGCCAATGGGAGCGCGGCAGTAGTCTTCTTCAGCCAATCACATATGAGTATCAAGGATCAGTTTGAGGAACTCTTCCGATATTCAGGTTCTGGGGTTGTATTTTCTGCATAGCGTTTCCTGCCCTGGTGCATGGTGGTCGAACGAAGGGATTGTTGGAAAATTTTCGGAGGTTAGTATATAAATGTGTTTTTACCCAGTGTGCCTTATTTCCTCAGACGCCACTTGGCCGAAGAGTGCGGCGATGGAATTGTGGTGGAAGTCTATGTGGGATGCAGAATGAAATAAACTAGTGAAAATGCATCGGAAGCGGTGTTTTATTTATTAAAGGCAGTTGGACTCAGGGTTGTAGTCGGTTGCAACATTGTTACGTTCCGATTGTGATTGTCAAGTTACCGCGGCAACGAATTCAGTGTGAGCTAACGGTCGTTCCTTTAGGTTTAAACTACTTTATAAGGGACAGACAAGGATTGCTTTGCGTTAGTTTGGAGGATGGCATAGTTATATGAATCCCAACGGCGATTTTAGTATGTAAACATTAGGAAACGACAGAAGTAAAACTCGAGCATTATTGTAGCATATTTGCTAACATGTGTGGAAGAGTTAGCATGACAGATGTCCTGTCAACGTATAAAACGAATAATTTACGATAAACTTTTGCCGGGCTGCCTTTGCATTCCTGCCTAAATGTTTATATAACCCTAGTGTTGTTGGTTCGTAGCTATTTGACTGAAATGGACATTAGTGGTGAAATGCCCGCGTTAACAGTATTTGTATTCCATACTCGTGCCGAATCTCAACATTTTTATTTTACCATTTGAGAAACATAACTCTTTTTGCAGAATGCTATCCGGTATATTCTATGGCAGGTTGTTTTAACATTTCCTTTTTTATTTTTATTCCGTAAAATAACTATTTTTGTGTTACTAGCACTTTTATTAGATTTTTTTGTATACAAGTAATATTCTAATAGTGAGTAATATTAATATTAAATTGTTACTGGTGACAAATTACACATTTTTGCCATTGAATCCTTTGGGGATCTGTGGTTCTCCTATTAACTTCTGACTAGTAGGTATTGCAGTTATTGCTGGTATACATTTAATTTTATCACTACTAATTGAATAGATACTAGAATGTATTCCATTGGTACAAGTAACATGATTAATATTACTAGAAGAGTCGTTAGTGAACCATAACATCACCAGTCGTAAGTATATGTAAAGTAACAATGCGGAATTTTACATATAAAGCTGAAAGAGATACTAGTAACTACTGGAATTTAAACAGTATCTAAGAAATAATTCCTAGTTGTTTAGGTTATTAGTTAAAGTAGAAATGGTACCCGTAACATTTGGACTACTAGTCAGTTGATATCTGGACTAATATTGGACTGCTACTATCTGAATCACAGATACACAGTTATAATACATCTACATAATGAATAAATAAAGTATTTTTAAATTGTGAAAGTACTAGGACAAAAACAAATACTAGTTAGTTTTAAGAAATGCATATTAAAATGACTTGTTATAGGGCATGGACAACATGAGCAAGTCACACAAGAACAGTTCTAAACGATACTGTATTAGTAATAGTACTAATATTGACTATATTAGATCCTTTTCAAATATGTAGGAATCTTTAAAAATTGGGCCATAGAGGAGGAGTACTAAAGCACAAAACCATGATCATAATCAATGACTATATGAATATAATATCCTGCCATTTTTTCAGTTTATGTTTGCACTATGTACAATGAATATTGTTAAGGTAATTGTGAGATACATTTAGGGACATACAAGTAGTTAATGGACTGTTGGTCTCTTTTGTAAAATAATAAGAGTACTAAAAAAACACCAATAAATCAAGGCCTCTGATTGCCTCTGGGTTTTAACTGTAAATCTTTAATGGTTGTTGGTTGGTTTGTACTGGCAGATCATGCTCTTAGCCCAGGTGAATCGGGACACCCAGGGCATGGAGTTTCAATGTGTGGATGGGGACCCGCAGCAGGTCACCCTTTGCCTGACAGAGGCAGTAACAGTTGCAGGTGAGATGGATGTGTATAAAATCTATGCAACAGTATTATATTTTGTTCATAGTGCAATGTAGACTCATAATGGCCAACTGTAACTACACAGATGACAACATGGAGGGTATGGACACCGTGAGTTTGCAGGCTGTGACTCTGGTGGATGGCTCGACAGCATACATCCAGCATAGCCCTAAAGGTATTGTAACTTTTGGGTTTTTTTAAAAATTTAGAACTGCCTTTTGTCATGCATTAGCTAATAATCAGGTTGTTCTTCTGTCTGACTATTTCTATGCAGAATAAATGTAAGAAATAAAATACTAAGACATTTTATTGACTCATTTGAGGATGTCCTTCATTCCATTTATCATACAAAAAAATATTGTGTAGTTACAAAACCTGCACAAATTTTCTTGCTTGGTCACTATTCAAATCTTACAGCATACAACAGAAATCTCACAGAAAATAAAATAATGGAAGGACAAGTGATTCAGCTGGAGGATGGATCTGCTGCTTATGTCCAGCACCTACCAATGTCTAAAACAGGTATTTCATGTGGATTTCTTTCTGATAGATGCAGCTTTATGATCAGTGACTGTCTAACTACAATAGATAAGACACAGACAACTTCTGTGTTATAAAGACCACACAACGTGTGCCTTTATGCTTTTAAACTTATTTCTTAGGTGGAGGAGGATTGAGACTAGAAGATGGGCAAGCTGTGCAACTGGAGGATGGAACAACTGCTTACATTCATGCACCCAAAGGTCTGTCTCTTAAATAAAATCTATTAATGTATATTGTGTCATACAGAGACTATATTCTTTTTAAAAAATCATTTTCAGCTTAAAGGAATAGCTCACCCAAAAATAAAAATGGCGTAAATATACCAATCCTCAGGCCATCAATGAGAGATTAGTGGAGTCATCGAACAGATTTGAGGAGCATTAATGTGTTTGTAATTTACAAATCATTAAGGTTTTAAACTCTCAAAAGGCTTTCCGGTGTCGATATCAATAATAAGTTTTTTCGGAAGTTTTGGGGCGTGAACGTTCATGGCATTTTGGATTCATTATCAAATGAGCAAATCTCCATGAATTTCATCTTTTTAGAAACATATGATCAGGGTGGTTTACAGGCTGTTCAGCTGGAGGATGGCACCACTGCATATATTCAACATATGCCTCCATCTAACACTATCTTGGCCATTCAGGCAGATGGTACTGTAGCAGACTTACAGACAGAGGGCACAATTGATGCTGAGACCATCAGTGTGCTGGAGCAATACTCTGCTAAGGTTAAGATCATTACCCTGTCACTTATTCACATTATTTATTGTGTGTTCATATGGTTTACTTCACCTATTCTTTGTGTTAATTCATAAATTAATGTGTAATGGAAGGCTAAGCCAATTTAAACTTGTGTATATATACTTTGTGTACTGTATATGAAGTTCCTTTTGTTAATTTGTATCATATTACTGTTCATGTTAGTTTAGAGAAAGCGTTAAGTTTATGTAAATTTACCCTCAAATCCATTTTAAAACATATTTTTTGTTTTGCAGATGGAGGCCACAGATTGTAGTACTGGGTTACTTGGTCGAGGGGACTCTGATGGTGTGCATATGCAGGTACCGTCTCTACCGACACTATTTTCTACATTTATTAAATACGGAACTTATAATATTAATACTTTGCATGTTAATGAAGCAGTGACCCACTTTTGTGTGCTCAGATTGTACTGCAGGGTCAAGACAGCCGGTCACCTAGAGTCCAGCATGTTGGGGAAAAGGCCTTCAGATGTGAACATGAGGGATGTGGCAAACTCTACACTACTGCTCATCATCTGAAGGTGAAATCATGCAAGAGAGAAGAGATACAATACACATATTTCACAAAGGCTTTGTGTTTGGATGTGTGCTTTGTCTCTGTATTAATTTATCCACTTCTGGACTTTGTGGCTTTCTAAATATTTTTAGGTACATGAAAGATCGCATACTGGGGATAAGCCATACATTTGTGAACATATGGGTTGTGGCAAAAAGTTTGCAACAGGTAAAGATTTTTCCAAAAACAATTTTTTTTCTCTCTTCCAACTTTTTTGCACATGCATTTTTATTTTTATTCCTGCTGTCTTCAAGGGTATGGTCTCAAGAGTCATGTCCGAACACATACTGGAGAGAAACCGTATCGCTGTCAGGAGCTCAACTGTCTCAAGTCTTTCAAAACCTCTGGAGACTTACAAAAACACACAAGAACACATACAGGTGTTTGTCATATTTAACTGGCCTGTAATAATGGTTTCATCTAGTTTATAATATTAAGTTGTCTTAAAATTATTTGTACAATTTTGCTCTGTTTTTAAATGTGTGATTTATGTTGCATGACTGTTCATTTTGTAGGCGAAAAACCATTTAAATGTCCATTTGAAGGCTGTGGGAGATCTTTCACCACATCCAACATTCGTAAAGTTCACATCCGTACTCACACAGGCGAGAGGCCGTACTACTGCTCTGAACCCAGCTGTGGAAGGGCCTTTGCAAGTGCCACCAATTACAAAAACCACGTGAGGATTCACACAGGTACCTGTCCTATCTGCTCTAACGGCTTCCAAAATCTAATAAAGCATACATTTGAAAGAAATCAGAAGCTTCAAGTTGCAAGCATTTTTTCCCCACAAAAATAAGGTATAATTTCACACCATAAGCTCAAAAGTATGTTTGTCTTATCTTATTCAGGTGAGAAGCCTTACGTCTGCACTGTTCCTGGCTGTGACAAGCGTTTCACTGAATACTCCAGCTTGTACAAGCACCATGTAGTTCATACACCCTGCAAACCCTACAACTGTAACCACTGCGGGAAGACGTATAAGCAGATTTCAACCTTAGCCATGCATAAACGGACAGCGCACAATGACACCGAGCCCATAGAAGAGGAACAAGAAGCTTATTTTGAGCCCCCAGCAGGTCTGTTTACTTTGAGGTTGTCTGGCCACAAACGATGACCATCTTATATTGATTAACTAAAAATTTTAATTTTGAAATTGCATCTTTTTCAGAGGCCATTGATGACCCTGGGTTAATGTATACTCCAACAGTGGTGGAAGATGACTCTGGGTCTGAGCAGGTGTCAGGATCAGAGGTCATGGGACATCAGCATGTGGCTCTCATATCTCAGGATGGCACACAACAGGTCAGTGATGACTTCCATAAATGTCGACCACTCTATTGATCACACACAATATCATCAGGACCTATTTTATTTCATATTTAAGTACTGTACTCAGAATTCATACTCCTACTTCATACTACTGTAGTACAAGCTATGGGAAGGTAGTTGATATGCAGTTATCTTTCAGGTGAATACTTGTCTTTTCCCTCTCAGGTTCTGTCTCAAGCAGATATGCAGGCTATGGGAGGCACGATTACCATGGTAACACAAGAAGGAACCACCATAACCATCCCAGCACATGAAGCGATGCTTTCCTCAGGGGGAGCACATTCTGTTACTATGGTGTCTGCAGATGGTACAGAGGGACAGGCAAGTGTTGTTACTTTATAGGGATAGTCCACACTGACAAAAAATGTAACTGCTATTATCGCCCTCAGGTGTTCCAAACGTATGCATTCTTTCGTCTGTGGAACACACAAGAAGATATTTGTCGAATGTTGGTAATCAAATACTCCATTAGAATTATGTTTGCATTTTTGGTCCAGTTATGGAAAAGACAGTGGATCGAAACTGTTTGGTTACAAATTCTTCAACCTATCATCTTGCTTGTCCCCAGAAGCCCTCCATGCATACATTTCGCAATGACATGAGGAGATGTAAATTAGGGAAATATTTTGTTTTTTGAGATTGGCATCCCTTTTATAGACTGTGTTCTTTTACGAGGAGCGCCATCTTAAATAAAATGCAAAGTTGAGCTATTGTGTAAAGTTATTGCGTTTTAGGTGGCTATGGTGAGCCAGCTGCGTCTGCGTACCAGACAGAGAGGCGGGAGTCATCCAGATCAGGGACAGCATGTGGTTCACAAGCCACACCAGTCACGCTGCTGGTACTTCTCACGGCACAACATAGCGTGCAGGTATAGCATATATACATCACGTTATGGACTCTTCCTCGCACAGTCACATTAACATGCAAGTAGGAGGGGTTGCAAAAGCTTAATTCACGGTGTTACTTTGCCGAGAGTACATAATAAAAACTGCCGTTATGCCGTAACCCTTAAGCTGGTGCCCGATTAAATCGCATGCATATTTAATGAGCATGGTCAGTAAAGCATTCTGTATGCAGCGGTATACTTTTTTCCAGCACGGCATGCTTTACTGATGAGATGCGCGTTAAATATTGCATGCGATTTATCGTGTAGCCCTACTTTAAGCCCCTTTTAGGGTGGGAATATGAAATTATTCTCAAAAGACTGTTTGTTGGGGGCTTGCAACTTCTTTCCATTAGGTGTGTGTTTTTAGGATGTGTGTGTTAATAATGTAGGTCTCAACTGAATTGGTATTGTGGTTCTGTAGGTCTAATGTTTGGAAACTTTTGAAATAAAATGCGCAAGTCTGCATCTCAGCATGATATAAATTATATTAAACTAGGCCAGATCAAATGTATTTGATACACTGCATTGCAGGCATTCCTTTAAAAAACAAAAACTTTTTACACCAAAGCTACATTTTTCTTCTTCTGATGATGACTTGAATGTGCATAAATGAGATTTACAGTTTTATGAATCATTGAGTTAACAGAAAATGAGTAAAGAATGGGTGTGACAGTAAACTAAAATCGATCACCAGTTTTATGCTCTAATATCTAAAATTGTGGCTTTTAAATAACACTTTTAATTAAGCATTGGTTTCAGCTCTTAGTGTAATAGCTGAAATCAGTAGCAGAAAATGTTCTAAGTATGATTAGTAATTGTATCACTTGTCTTTTTTGATTAATGGAGAACTAATTGAGCAAACTGGTCTAGTCCAATCAGCCTTGTATTGATCTTTACACTGATGTGCCATTCATTTCTGATTAATGAGCCCTCATTACCAACAAAGGGGAAGTGTGTCATTCTCTAGAAAAGGGAAGCCTGTGGTTGGTGCCATTGACCAATACAATTTTGAAATGGTTTGTTGTACTGCATCTGCAAACATTTGTTTATTTTTCACTTTTTCCCCTCTTAGCTCAGTGATCAGCCTTCTCTAGAAGAAGCCATCAGAATAGCATCAAGAATACAGCAAGGAGAAACCCCAGGCATGGACGATTAACTCGCTAAACTTATCACTGTGAACTAAACGTCTCAAGGGTCGGTGTGTGTGAGTGTGTATGTATGTAAGTCTGGGTATTGAAAATCTGTCAAGCATCATAGTTTTTCATATGCTGATCGCTATATACCAAGAAGATATTTTTGTGTGGATATGTACATAACCGTTTTAAAAGTAGAGTTTTTCTGTATATATTTGATTATGCTATTTTTTGCAAGCTGTTAACAAAAGGTCTACAATTATGATATAAAAAAAATAATAATTTCATTGTATTGTGTTCTTTGACTTAACATCACCCAATACAGAGTACAGTTCACAGATATTTTAGTTTGGAGCACAACAACGATAAACTTAAAAAAAACAAAATAAAAAAAACAGCCTGGTAGCATTCATTTCTATATTAACCATATAAATCCTGGGTACTTTCCAAACATGGTGGGTTTTATGTACAATATACTAAGAGACTGGAAAGTCCTGTTAATATGTTGATGTAAAAAATCAATAGTGAAACTAACAGGCTGCTTATGTGATTGCTATTGTTAACGGATTGCCAGTGAATTCTACTGTAGACCCTCTGCTATCAAAACAAATCCATGTGGCTAATTTACACTACCATGAAAACACTAACAAAATGATTAATCTCATCAAATAAAATGCCATGTAATTCATGTAACGTGTTCCTGTGTCACCAAGAACAGATTACAGTGTGTCATAATGAAGGCTATCTTCACTAAAGCACTCTGATCAACTCCAAGATCAAACGAGACCGTTACACAAATGAAAGAAAAGCATTCGCGCCAAATTGAGGTCACAGTCCGTGGGCATTTCGAGGGAGGGACTTGATGACGTACAGAACCGCCTATCTTTTAAACTTTGGAAGTCGGCGCTCATTGGAACATACCACGTCACATGACCAACGGTCGCGGGAAGACTTTGAGCACGCTTGTCGGTGGGAGGAGTAGCTCGCCATTCAAACTAGTTTTGTAAACATTGTTGTCTTAAACGATACGATTTTGGATGCTTTGACATGTTTTGAGAGTTTTACCTTTTAGTTCGGCGCCTTATATATCGCGTAATTATTATTAGGAATTTATTTTTTCTAATTCTTTAGATATCAGTTGGAAGTTTGTGGAGCAGCCATTTTTTTCCACCTGAAACGTCGCAGTGGACGCTTGGTTAATACGATTACAACGTCGTTATCAGTTTTTATGCGACTTAACTGAACTTGTTTGGACTTGTCACGGAGATATCGTTCAGCGAGAGAAGATATTTTCCTCGGATAATCTGTAGCTGACTGTTTTCCTTTCGAAACAATTTGGGAATCACATCGCCGTTTTTCGGGACTGTTCATCAGCGCTCGGGTTGTTGCATTGCATGACCCCTGTTAGATATGCTTATCTAAACTACATAATCTCTGCCTGATTTGCCAGCCACTTGGGCTGTTTTTTTTATTTTTTTAATTATAGTTTTACACAAACTTGCTTTGTGTGTGTTTTTTTTTAAGTTATCCTTTTTCAAAAATTGAACTTTTGCCTGGAAAGATGAGTTTCGTTACACGGAGGCACGGCAAGTCTCCAAATCTTAAACCCGTTCGCCAGAAGTTGCAGTTTTCGGCCAGTGATGGTGAAGACGACAGCACTGAAGATGCGAACAACAGCACCGGGGCCGAATCGGGCTTCACGGAGCTGGACTCCCCGGTGCCCGTGCGGCGCAGCAGCGATAAGAGGCCGGAGGACCTGGGCGGCAGCAGCAGCCCGCTCAGCCGAACCAGAGACGACGACGAGTCCTGGGACGAGGAGGGGTTCGGCTCGCCGTCTCGCGCAAAACTAGCTTTTTACATGAAAAGCTCTCCATCGCCGAGAAAAAGTCCCCAGGCTTACGACAGTTCACCTGAGAGGAGTTACATTCATGATGACATGGAAGGATCCAGCTCTCCTGTTCCGGACTGTCCTGACACACCACCCCATAAAACCTTCAGAAAACTCCGTCTGTTTGATACCCCTCACACCCCAAAGGTTTGTATTCACTGATATACAAAAATCCAAATTGTATTTTCTGTTAACTCAGAAAAAAATTAATTTTGACTACGGCTTTACGTTACTTGAAGACAGAACGAGAGAGAGAATTTTTTTTGTTTGTTTGTTTACGTTCGCATCATTAGTCCCCCCCCCTAAATAAAATTAAGTTATGATTTGAAAAGGCAGTCCTGAGCCTCTACCAGGTGGATGAGATCACCTAGAGTGACCCAGATACTGGGCGAGGTTGTGTAACATCAGTGAATCAGTCTATTGATACCAGCACATCATCTGAAATGTGTAATGTTCGGGCTCTCCCCTGTTGTTGTGTGTTGACTTAAGACCGTTCCTTCTGCTGTGATGTTTGCTTTAGGAATGCTTTATTAAATGAGTTAATTATGCATCTCATTGTATCTGCAGAGCTTATTGTCGAAGGCCAGGACGATGGCATCGACGAGCCGGAGAGTCGCCCTGTTTTCGAATGTGGATTCCACGAGCAAAGCCTGTCTGGATATAAGACGAAACCAGACACCTCTAGTAAACATCAACCCCTTCACACCAGACTCCATTCTGGTGCAGTCATCGACACTACAAATAAACAACAGGAAACGAGCACACTGGAACGAGTATGTTGACCATAGTTCAAACATGTCTTTTCTAGCATTTTCTTGTCCTTTTGACCAGTTAATCTCTAGTTTACGCACTGCCGTGAAGTAGTTTTAATAGAATGAAACACTATGCCCATCTTGGACAGGTGTGGCACAGGTTTGCAGGACCGATCGTTAAATCCGTTTTTACTAATTCTGTTCCAAGACAAAAAGTTGGCGAGGAACCAGTCCCTTGTGTTCGCTTACTCGCCGCGCCATGTGCTTAGTCAGGCCTCTCTGCCCCCTAGTGTTTGATGTCTGTATTGACATCCTTTCTAATAATATCTTTTCATTTTGCAGCTCATGTGGGGAGGACATGGATGCAAGTGATCCTGAGATAGAGGATGAGCTCATTCCTCCCTCAAAGGTAAAATTTAATTAATTATAATTGTGAATAGTTTTTATTGACGATTAGTTTTGTGTTTTTATCTAATGAAGCACTGAAATAAATTCTTGACAAGCTGAAATGAACTGCTTTTTAAATCAGACTTTGGTCTTTGAATTTTTTTGTATGTCAAAGATTCTGTTTGGATGTTAAAGTCCGTTTATAGCCAGGATTTTAAGGAATGTGGCAGGAATTTGGATGCATCCCTACTTGACTTTCTAGTTCAGTACTGCTTATTTGATGGTTTAGTAACAATGATTTCACCAGCGGATCACATAGGAGGAGCCTAACATGAGTACCGCTCTGAATCTTATATCCTTAGCTGGCTGAGCTGGTTCTGGGAGTTTGTTCGTTTTAAATGCAGTCAAGAGGTTGGCGGCATGATATCTATGCCTCAAGCGGTTATACAACGCCCGGCCGGGGGCGTCTGTGGGGCGCAGATGGAGTACGGTAGCGTGAAGCAATAACTCTTTTTGCAGTACTGTTTTATACGTCCGTAACACAGTATTGATGGAGGCGTCTTATTGCCTATTTATTCCTAGTGAATCTCCCCCCTCATGCCCATGCACTTGCGTGCGGTATATGCACAGTGCGTTGCTGTGGGCCGCACCCCACGTCGTGAGGTATTATGCTGGCCGAGGTGAACGTGCTGATGCGAAGCGTACTGATTACTGGAATGGAGGCACCGTGTGGGTTATGCTGAGAACAATCGCCTCTACATCTGACTGGATTGAGCTGAGGCGTCTGCGTTTGAAGGTCTGTTGGGAGCTCCGTATCTTCACTCACCGCACTTGTTCCATGCGGATCTCAAAGACAGCTGTATAGTCACCCCCCTTTCCCTGTTCCGTTGTTTATGTATGGTTCGGTTATCATGTGTGAATGTATATCATACGAAGCAAATTTGCAGCTAATTATTCATTCCGCAAACCATGCTGCGCAGGGAGGGAATTGAAGAGAAGAAGATGGTCATCCCTAAGAGAGGTACAAAATAGGTACGATCCTAAAATTGCATCCCAAGAGTGATGGAGGTGCGTGATGGTTTTTATTAGAGATGGTTGGATTTCGGGAATGGGCAAGGGATTTTTGAAAAATTTTTCTATCAGGTTCTTCTGTCATGTTTAACCAGTTCTAATCCACAGTGCGAGAAGGGTGCCAGCCTGCTACTTGAATTGCGACGTTCTCGGAGGTAAACACCTTATTCATTTGGTCTTAAAGAAAGCTTGCTTGGGGTCACCAGTCTTTTGTTCATGGACTATTTGACTGTGCTTTGCACAGGACATACAGTAAGCGAAAAGCAGACATCTTTGCCGGCTCGAGTTGTCCGTGCTGAGCGCAGAGCCCCAGTATCAGATTACTGGGAAAGTGGCATAAATATTCGACAGGGGCAATCCGCCTATCCAAAGTGCTTCTCAGCTTTGTAGCTTGCTTAAAGGGTAGGATTCTACTACAGCTCAATCCTAGAAAATAGAGATTAATCCTTAAGCCTCTCTCTTAGTGACAAGCTGGCTGATGTGGTTCTTGAACCGTTTGATTAAACTGGCAGGTAGTATCACTCCTACAGCTTAGTGATACATCACGACGACACGGCGGACCCTCCCCTGCTCTCATCAGACATCCCGTCTTGACTGCTTCCAGCATGAGTGTGACAGTGCGTGTAGAGCTCACGCTGAGAGATTTCAAGAACGCACTTCTGCTAGGACGTAAGTCCTATATCTTCATTTATTGATGGAAGCTTTGCTGCTTAATGTAGAAGCTATTTCGAACGTGTTATAGTAAAAGAGGTTAGGATATGTTTTTTGTGTTTTTTTTTTACTAGAATATAGAGAGAATTCTGGTTTTGGTTGTCAGGGAGCGAAAGAAAGCGATCGATGGCGACAAGGAGCGAAGCCGAAGAGAGGGTTGCTGTCCACTGTACAGGACTGCGTGTTTACACGTGTGGAGACAGTCAAAGTCCAGGTCCAGGAAACTTCTCGGCATTGGGTGAAGAAGGAATAGATGAACGTATCGGTAGTTAGTCTACCATTTAGAAACTGAACAACGAGATTAGGAGAGGGATCGACCGTTGAAGTGGGAGCATTTAGGGCGGGTGCTTATCACGAAGTGGGAACACATGGACGCGTTTGTGCGGGAGGCAGACGGATGACACAGGAATGTTTGGTGGGTTCTGTTAGTGGTTTCTCCTCGTTGAGTACAAGGCACCATTGTCTTACTGCGGAAGCTGGGGTCAGTTCGCATCTTGATTGACTCGATAACAGAATGGCAGATCGCATAACCCTTTAGGTTTGCCTTTCAAAATCTTTGCGAATTGCCTGGAGATAGAACAATTGTTAGTATAGTTCTGCTCTAATCTTTGCTTTAGAGTTCCATAGGTAAGGATCAAATATGGTTCTCCGGCACTTGCTTTCTCAGAGGGCTAGTGTTGGCTACCATGGGGAGGTGTGCCCTATTGAGCCTGTAGGTGAAAGTGTACCAGATCCAAAAGGATTTGTGAACTTCCTGCCTGGAAATGCCGTGGTACAGAAGTTGGGGGATGAGTAGATGCCATTTAAAATGAGCATTGGAGCAATGGTGAGCTTGCAAGGAAACCCTGTGCTATTCATGTTCGTTTGATCCAGTTAGGGTTGGAAGATTTTTTCTTACTTTTAATCATTTTACATCCACCAATAAGTTGAATAAATCTCATCATCAAAAGTGTTGTGTTCAGTAACTTTTTTTATTTTTGGAGATTAAAATTCCCCTTTTTTTTTTTTTGGCTTGGCAGAAGTCTTGAATTTAACCATGTGACAGACCATGCTTAAAACTGGAAGCAAAGGATGATTTAAATGTACACATGCCGTCTAAATCTCCAACCCTGTTTGTAGCATTAAAACAATCTTTGTCCAGTTCATCTGATGTCCTTAGTTAATAATGTATAATTCTGACTTTTGTGTTACTTCAGCTACATTGATGGGGTACTGTTTAGATTATTTGGTCTCGTTTATTCTTAAATTTCATTTTGTCTGTAAATACGTTCATTTTAATAAACTGTTTTCACCTAAACATGCCTAGTTTGATTTATATAAACTTTAATAGTATGCCAATTTGCAATTACTTTTAAGTGAGGGGGAGGGGCTGAGGGGGACTTTTCTTCTTCTTTTGAGTAGTTTGAGGTCCAGTCGTTTGATGTTTGTTTCGCACAGCCCGTCGCCTGAAACTCGGTTAACTTGCATTAAAACTATTTGTGATTTAAATCTACAGTAAGGTGAAAAATGCATTACTCTTTGTGGATGCACAGTCACGTTCTGACATAAAAGGGTAATGAACTGAGAAATTAAAATTCCCTTGACATAAAAAGATAATTGTACTATAAAAACATCCTGTAAGAACTGAAAACTTTCTCGTTAGTCTAAAATCAGCTTAAATTGAAGCCAATCTGCCAAAACAACAGGTTTTGGAATGCGTCACTTTATGACGTAACTGTGTGGGAAGACGCCTCGCCAGGCCTGCATTCTAATCACTAGTGTAGCCCCACCACCGATTCGGCTAAATAGGGTAACAAAAAAGAGATGCAAAAGAGGTCTTTGCAGAACCAAACGCTACGATGCTACGAAGACAACAGTGGGGACACAAGGCTTTGCCTTGCCCCTTGTGATCCCAACATTAGGAAAGAGTGGCTGAATCTCACCAGTAGGCGTTTCGGAGTCTACAATCCGCCATGCCTATTTAAACACAGTGTTCACATGAGGGGGTCAAAACAGGACAGAAAATAGCCTATTCCAAATTGTTTTTTGATGTAAAAATCTTGATACCATTATAAGTGAACCTCAGAGAACAGTACAAAATAATAATTAAAAAAGCAGTTCATGAGCCCTTTAAAGCTCTCAAACAACTTGCTGTTTCTGTGGTTACCCTCTGGCGAACACAACTTCCATTCGTTAGAGATTCATTTTGACATGTCATCTAACGTTACCTTTGCGGTTACTGAAACCTTTGTAAACACCATTGAAACACAAATATTATGTAAAAAATATATTCTAGTTTGTGGGAGGTTTACAATTCTCAGCCTGGTAAATGCTTAATGAGGTCATAAATTCCTGCCAAATCCTTCAGCAGCACGCGCTCATCGCTGAGTGGTGCTCGAACCGCGAGTTCAGTTCAGTTCTGGTTCTAAGGTCATGTGACCGCTCTTTTGTAAAACTTCATGAGAAAACAGTTCACATCAAGCGCGACGCCAGTCAGTAGTCCGCAGGCACTACCTCTGAAAATGGGACTAAGGGACGAGCTCCTCAAGGCAATATGGCATGCGTTCACAGCCCTGGATGTGGATAAAAGTGGGAAAGTGTCTAAGTCACAGCTGAAGGTTTGTTTTTGCCACCGAATCAACTTTGTTGTTCTTTTAAGATTGGGCACTGGAGTGTAAGCGCTGTTACAATGGCTCAGCGCAGGAAATTCTTAGAGTTTAAGGATGTGTGACTCATACTAACTGCACTGACTGTAAATGTAACATTGTTTCAAGTTACTTTTTCTCTTTAGAATGTCAAACTCTAGTTTGTTTCGAAACTTAAAAACGTTATAAAGTACTCGTGGGACAGGGAATTCTGCTTCTGGTATCTGATTGTAGTGTGTCACGGATGAGGTATTAAATCATATAGAACTGCAACCCGAAAAATGACAAACCTTTAGTTATTTTCTAATCCTTCCCAAACCTTTGAATTGGTTTAAAATGTGTGTATCCATATTTAAATACATTCAGATGAAATGGAAGAGTTTTGTTTTGGAAATTAAGCTAATTATATCAATACTAATGGTAAGAATATATAAGGGATAGTTGTATGATGTAATATCTGGATGCAGGTTCTTCCAAATATATAGTGGATACACAAAGTGAGAAAAGTGCTACAATGATATTCTACTAAAAATCACTACTTCATAAGTGTTTAAGCACTGATTTAGATGATGATTATTGTTATTATTAGATATGTTTTGGTGTTGAACTCAGTGGTGTTTTTCAGGTGCTTTCCCATAACCTGTGTACAGTGATGAAGATCCCTCATGATCCTGTTGCTCTAGAGGAACACTTTAGAGATGATGATGAAGGTCCTGTTTCCAATCAGGGATACATGCCTTACCTGAACAGGTTCATTCTGGACAAGGTGAGCACATTTGTCATTGTCCAAATAGGGCTTTTCTGTTGGCAGTTTGACTTGGGGAAAAAATATTTGGATTTCCCACTTTTTTGGATTTTAATCTTAGTCTGGATAAAATGTATGCAGACTGTATTGATGGAGTGAAAAATGTTTTTGAGGACCACTCTTCTAAACAGCATGTGGTTTTACATGCTAAGCTTTACGTTTGATCATAAATGCTGTAATTCTTTTATGGATGTTCATTTTCTAATGTGAAAGTTTATCATCCTCATGGTACACTAACCCCAATTTGACTAAAGCAACTGGTGCATTTACTGTAGATCTATTTAAAGTAAATGTTAGGTAACATAATGAAAGGCCTCCAGGCATGAGAATTTGTTTATTTTTGCGAGAGAAATTATGTAAAAAGTAACATGGAAGAATTGCTTTCTTTGTAATTTCAAATTTTCTTGTGCAAAAAAGAAACAGACGGAGGGAAGAGATTTCACAATGCACTACAAAGCATTAAGTTCTGCATTAAAGCATTAAGATTTGTAGGAAAAAATCATTAGCTGCTGAAAGCTATTATAGGCAATGTTGAATTTTAGCGCTTAAAATTCCTACAATGGAAAGGCAAAATATACCTTTTGCCTATTTTATGTTTGTCTGAGGTCTCATGTTTAGCACACTTTGGGGATTTACATCACTAGCCACATATTGTAAGCTTTCTCTGGTCACACTTTTGCTTTTAACCCTTTAGAACCTAAAGCTAAAATAGGCCGTTTTCACTCATTTTGGTTTTTGGAGTATAAAATTATAACACAATGTGGTATCTTCAAGTGCAAGGTGTCATGTTTTTCAGAAAATTATTGGCTTGCATGCAATGGTTGCATGAGTGACCAAACACACACTCCACCCTGCTGCAAAGAGACCCGCCTTTCCCCTTTTTTTGCCTTCCATTTTGACTCTCAGCCAAGCAAATTAACTTGTGGTCAGAGGGAGAAAACAAGTTACAGTGCTTTACTTGGTTTTACACTTATACATTCACACACCCATAGTCATTGACTTCTGTCTGAGATAGTACACTAACAGCTTAGTCACACATATTACTTCTCATTTTACAACGATGTATGATTGTGATTTTTTTGGGGTATATTATGCCCCACATCTTTTTCACCCTTTCAGCTAACTTGATTCCAGGAATGCATTGTCTGTAAAGTGCTCTGATGTCAATTGAGGAACAAAAGATGCAGACCTGTTCACTAGCACAAGCCCAAAATAGAGTGACGCTATCAAAACAGCTAGTGCTTTGTGGCCCACTAGTTCTAATACGTAGTGTGGTTATGCTCTAGTATAACATGCTGTGACCACGGTATGATCAGAGATCAAAATGAGTTTGTTTCTCAGCTATGTTTTACTTGAGACGATGGTTAGGTGATGGTTAAAGGAAACATACACTACCTTTTAAAAGTTTGGGGTCAGTAAGAGTTTTAATTAATATTAATTCATAAAATTAATACTTTTATTCAAATATTTGACAAAAGTGACAATTGTTACAGATAATTCCATTAAATAAATGCAGCTTCCCTGTGAAACAAAAGAATATTGAAAAAAAAATCATGTGACACTGAAGACTGAAATAATGGCTTCTGAAAAGTCGCCTGTGCCATCACAGGAATAAATTACATTTTAAAATTAATATTTCACAATATAAAATTATTACTGCATTTTCTGATTAAATAAATGCAGCCTTTGTTGGCATAAGAGACTTCTTTCAAATACATAAAAAAATCTTAACGACAACAAATGTTTGAACAGTGTACATCATTTAATATTTAATTCTTACTGGTCAGTCGCAGCATTCTACAGTTATGTATATACGGTTATGTTTGAATAATGATCACTAAAGTATATAATTGACTGTTGTCCCAGGCAATTAACTTCCTACATGTGCTAGTTTAAAGGGGTGGTTGATCAGCTTTTTTAGAAGGCTTGATTGTGTTTATGAGGTGCAGTGTAACATGTTCATGCTTAGTTAAAAAGCAACAACATTATTTTCACACATTTTACCTTTATTCTACACTGCTGTTTCTGTTCTCATCAAAATGGTCTATTGAGTTTCTGGTTCTATGAAGCCCCTCCCTCAGAAACACGCAATGAGGCTCAGATTGGTTAGCTGGCCCAGTGTGTTGTGATTCGCTAGTGCACGTTGTCCGGAAACGTCACGCCCCCTTACTATTATGGGTAGTTGCATGTTCCCGGTGGCAGGGTTTATGTAAACATCGGGGTTTGTGAAGTCACAAACCCGGGAAGAAGCTCGTTGTAGTCCCTACCAGCCTTTTTTTGTAGTCCTTAAATAGCCATTTCTTTAAAAGAAAATATCTATATTTGCATAGAACTTTGGGCATTGTAACTTTGCAGATATTTTTTATGCTCTTAACAGCAACATTACACACTAACTAAAGTTAAAAAAGTTAAATCATAATCAACCACTCCTTTACTCAGCAGCATCTTTCTCCTCGCAAAATAAAATACTTTGAAGTTTGAACTCAAATCAGTATTTTAAGTCTTAAGTAACTGTAAAGTATAGGATAGGATTTATTAAATAGTTGACTGCGTTATGTGACTTCTAGCTCACAATATTCAATGTGTGTCATTCGATTATACATGTAGGTCCTCTATAGCTACAAATATTCACAAAAAAAAACTGATTGCATTGACTAGCTGTCAGAATCCATGCAGTCTTGCTCATCCCAAACACTTCCTACTGTAAAACTTAAGACTTTCTCACCCTCATGACCCATCACAGTCAGAGAAACTATAAAGCAGTTATTCACAGGCGTGATAAAGTCTATTAATGAATGTGATCGAGCCCGAGCTCCACTGAATACAAATGAACAGCTTCATCTGGAGAAGAACAGAGGCTCCACTGGCCACTCAGGTCTCCACAAGGCCCCTATTGTGAGTCTCCCAGAGAAAGCCGGGGCACGATGGGAGGTGTGAGCGAGGGATGAAGTCTGGCACATATACTTGTAAAGAGGAGCTGCCATTTCAAAATAAACATACTTACACCACTGCAACCGAGTTGGTGGATTACAGTGACAGTGATTCATGGGGAGTTGTCTGGTCTCTTTTGTTGCTCACATTACTCCAGGAGGACTATAAATAGTGTTATAAATAGCTACAATAGGTCATTTGAGCAGTTCAGCTTCTTCTTGTGGTTTGGTTTTAATGTATGAGTTCATAGCAGTGAATTAATTCGATTTCAATTTAAGCCAGCTGTAGGCTTAAGTTGTCATTTGCCACCCCAGATGAAATCTGCACATTTTCCATGCTTATTTCTGTATAAAATATGTGGAATTCTATTGAACTGATTGAAATTTGATTTTTTTTTTCATTGGAGCTGAAAGGATAAATTACACAAAATATCTGTAAACCAAACGTGCATCATTTTCAAACAACAGCTGTTAAAATTAAAAATTATTTTTTAAATCTTCTCTTGTTCTTTGTCAATAATATTTAGAGGCATTTTGATTAATATTAAATAATAACTGTAATATGTGCTAGAGTAGACTAGCTTCCGTTAGCTTTTGTCAGACTTATTGTGTCCAAGTTTAGTACTTTATAATTTGAATTTTGCCATTTGAAGACATAATTAAGTTTGGGTTTGTCAGGACATTAAGCTTGCTTTGCTAAAATGTTTAGCAGTTTTCCCAACAGAATGTTCAGCACTAGTCAGATGGGCACTGGATGCAAAGCTGTGCCCAGAACGCTCAAAAAGTATCCATGGGAACTCTAGTTAAGTACTGGGGGAAAAAAACTTTCTTATTTGCAGTGTTGTGTGTGCCTTGAATAGGTTTCAGGCCTTCTTTGCACTTGTAAACCAGAATCAGGACATTTAGTTCATTCTGATCTGTACATCAAATCTAATTAGAGTTGAATCTTTCTAACATTTAAAAAAAAAAATGTTATTGTTGTTTTTGGCGTCTACCCATTGTTTTTGCATTTCTCAGTTCGATAAAGTCTCATGAGGACATTTATTTTTTGCAGGTCCAGGACAACTTTGACCGAATGGATTTTAACAGGATGTGCTGGACTCTGTGCGCTAGAAAAAACCTCAACAGAAATCACCTGCTTATCTCAGATGATGATGCATTTAAGATCTGGTGCATTTTCAACTTCCTCTCTGAGGATAAATATCCATTGGTCATGTTCTCAGAGGAGGTGAGAAGGATAACTATATTTTTGCTAAATTCTGCAACAAAATTTTACAAAAAGGAACCTAACGGCTTGGTAGAAACATTTGATGCAAATGTAGATTAATAGTGTAGTTCCCATTTCTAATCTCCCATGTTATTTTTTATGTAAATAGGATTTTTATTCTTTGGTACTTCTGTTTTATAAACTTCTGGTTATGATTGTGATCAATATTTTAAAAAGGAAGTTGTCAGCTTGCTGTTATTATGTCAGGGTAATATATTTTTACTTAATAAAGAAAGAACAATATCAGGATTATTATAGTTATTCTTAGTGAAATCAGAACAGTCCTTCAGTCATGAATTTTTTTTTTTGCTGAATGCTGAACAACTACTACTAGCATCTAACAACAAACATGTGCATTTGTTTTAGGGCCATGAAAATACATGCCATTTTCACATTTAAATTTATGCTCTCACCCTTAGATAGAGTACTTCCTTCGTAAGCTAACAGAAGCCATGGGTGGCAGCTGGATTGAGGAAAAGTTTGAAGAATACAAGATCCAGCTGAGCAGCAAGTACCAGTGTCTGAACGTGTGGGAGCTGATTGAGTTGGTGGGTATGGGTCACTTCAGTAAGGGCATGGACCGCCAGACCCTCTCCATGGGCATTAATGAAGTGTTCCAGGAACTTATACTGGATATGCTCAAACAGGTAAGAGGAGTACGGCTCCAGTATAATAGAAACTGTATAGAGTATACGCTTACAAACATGGTCCAAAATGTACTTTTTGCCATGCCTCCCAGTGGCGTTCGAATTCTAAAATCTACTGGCCATAAATACTTTTTAATCAGCCATCAAACTGTTTGTACCTATAAAAATGGAATTGCGAAGCTGTTTTTTTCCAGCATATTTTTGACAAAAAATGTTATGACTCTCTCAGCACGATGAGCCAATGCTCATCTCCCAAGAAACAGCACTTGTCACAAATGCTTTTTTTCCTCATATTGTCATTTTGATGGTATAAAAGAATATTCCACATGTTGTTGTTGCCTTTCCTAATGACCTTTCCAAGTGTTTTGGTTTTATTAAATTATTATAGACAGTTGTTCATTAGTTCACATACCCTTTGCAAAATCTATTTGATTGTAAAAAAAAAAATTAATACAAAATTTAATATATTTTAAAATGTAATTTATTTCCGTGATGATAAAGCTGTATTTTTCAGCAGTTATTATTCTAGACTTCAGTGTCACATGATCCTTTAGAAATCATTTTAATATGTTGATTTGCTGCTCAAGAAACATTTCTTATTATTATCAATGTTGGAAATAGTTGTGATGCTTAATATTTTTGTGGAAACAATAGATTTTTTTTCTAGGATTCTTTTTATGAATAGAAAGTTCAAAAGAACAGCATTTATTTTAAGTAGAAATCATTATAAATGTAACATTACACATTTTAAATGCATTTAAGGTTACTTTTGATAAATTTCCTGAGTAAAAGTATTTATTTTTAAAAAAATTTTACTGATCCCAAACTTTTGAACAGCAGTGTGTATCAGATATTTAAGCTTATTTTTTTAATTAAATGTGATCAACGGTGAACAATAAGTATGTGAATATATGAGCAGAATTGTGCATTCGTTTTTCAGCACATTCGTTTATTTTAAAGGGGTCATATGATGCGATTAAAATTTTTCCTTTCTCTTTGGAGAGTCACAAGCTCTTGGTGCATAAAGAAGATCTGGTAAAGTTGCAAAGACTAAAGTCTCAAAAAAAAAGATATTCTTTATCAAAGTTAAGACTAGATACAACCACACCTACTCTAAAAAAAAAACGGCTCGTTTGAACACGCCCCCACATATCTACGTCACTATATGGGAAGATTGCATAACACCGCCCAAATGTTCACACAAAGAAAGAAGGCGTAACTTTTATTCTCGGTGTAGTATTGTTGCCGCCGCCGCCATGTCGTGAAGGCGCTGTGTGTTTCGTTGTGAAAGCAAAACTACTTTGTTTGGCCTTCCAAAAGAGGACGATATCCGCTTCTTCATGCCTGGAGCTGATCCGTGCTGGTCACTGAGGAAATACATTAACTTCGCTCTGTGGATCACCGGATCGGCTTTCACTGTGGACGAAGCGGAGTCCAGCCTGGGGTCGTCACATGTGGTTGCTGCAAGCCCGCTGGCCACTCCTTTGTCGAATCCACCGGCCGCTCCGTTCTCAAGCCCGCCAGCCGCTGCTCACTCAGGCCGGCCTCACTTTTAGCAACATCATATGACCCCTTTAATGAACGGGGCAAATCTGGATTGATATAATCACAATGTTTCATTGTACCGGCCCGGTTGTTGTCAAACCTGTTACAATTCCATTTCCTCATGCTTAAGAAAGTAGGTCATACCTGGATGTAGCCTATGCAATATGCATCTGCTAATAATGACCTTTAGTAGACTGACTTCAGCCATGATATCAGCTGCCTGTGTTTTGAAGTCTGTATGTTTTGGAGATCTAAGTGTGAATAAAGCACACTGGCATCAGTGTTGTTTTCTGCTTTGACTATGAATGAGAGCGAAGCATTGGTGCCAAGGCCAGCTGTGCAGCCACAGTCAGGATCAGATACAGATTAACTAAGTCATATGAAACCGATGCTTAAACAGGATGCAATATTTACATGGCATGAAATGTGCATTTAGCATTAACGAGGCCTTAGGAAAAAAAGAATATGTGAGTCAGCATGCAGGATCCAGACTTTTAGCACTTGTCGCAGTGATACAGGAGCAGGACTCATCGTTGTTTCCACCAGCAGGACACTGTCAACTGAACTGCAATGTGACCTGTTCCTTTGACCTGTTTCAGGGCTACATGATGAAAAAGGGCCACAAAAGGAAGAACTGGACCGAACGGTGGTTCCTGTTGAAGCCCAACTTAATTTCATACTATGTTAGTGAAGATCTCACAGAAAAGAAAGGCGACATACTACTAGATGGAAACTGTTGTGTTGAAGTAAGGGCTCATCAGAGATGAGTGATGATTTATTCTAAATAATATTTTAGCCTGCCTTTTACTGTAAGTAGTGCTAAATGTGTTTAATTTTTATGGTGACATCATTCTCACGGACACATTTCCTTTTCCTCTTATTGTGATGACCTCACACATTCCTCTGCAGTCCTTACCTGATAAAGAGGGGAAAAAATGCCTTTTCTACGTCAAGTGCTCTGACAAAAGCTTTGAAATAAGCGCCTCTGATAAGAAGAAAAAACAAGAGTGGATTCAAGGTCAGATTTGACTCATTCTGATGATTCATTCTATTGTGGCTTTGACAGAAATAAAATAGAGACTACCAGTCAAAAGTTCAGTCACACTCAGTTTACATTTACTCATTAAAATGTGTTTTTATTTCAAACATTTTGATTTAAATATCAATGTTTAAATTGCTCAAAATGATTACAAATTATGCCAGCTTATGAATTTCTTTACAAAAAAAAATATGATTTAAAAAAATTTGTTGATGAATGGATTGGCCTAGATAATGAAGGAAAAACGGCAAACAAGACTCCAGCACACATTCAGTATTTCAGGGTGGCGACTTCAAAGCAGCAAAATAAGTATAACACATTTTAAGTCACTACATAATTTCTATATTAATTTTGACTATAGTTCAAAAATTTGGAAAATATTTCTAATAAGGAACATTTGGTCAAATTTAAGACTGGTGAGAATTTATGTTTTTGAAAGAAGTCTCTCATGCATATTATGTATTATTTAAAATAACTGTTTTCTATTTGAATTTTTTACCCAGTGTGTAGTACTGTATATATACTGTATATATTGTGTTATGTTCATATTGAAGTAAATAACTTCTGTCCTTTATGCCCACTTAGCTATTCAGACTTGTATCACACTCCTGAAGGTGGAACGTCCAGCTCCACACCTTGAGGCACGGCAAAAGCGGCGAGAGTTACGACAGAAACAACAAGCTGAGCAGGAAGAACTGGAGCTGAGGATGAGAGAGCTGCAGACGGCCAATGAGAACAAACAGAGAGAGCTGGAGGCATTGAGGAAGGTCTGTAGTGTTCTACAGCAGCAGCTGCTGAGCTTCCAATCTCTCTATGTTTCTAGCAACTCACACAAACAAATGTCTCTCTCAGGCCTTTTACTGGAAATATCATGGTTTGTCACATTGTTCCTTCTACATTTTATTATACAGAATATGGCTGTTACTCAGTGATTAAAAAAACAAACAAACAATCCATACAAGATGTGTCCATGTTCACTTGTACAATTATTGGACTTGTAGAAAGACTGATATTTAGTAATGCATGTGGAAATGACAACACAGCTTTTTGCATTTAAAAAGAAAAGATAAAGTGCTGTACACTTGGAACAACACTACAAACATGCCCCCTGCACTGCAGTTTAATGAGTGAAACAGAAACTGTGTCTGTTGCCACACTGACCATTCATGAAACAGTATTTACCAAGGAACCCGTGGTGGCTCTTTGTAATCTCTCTCTGCTATTCATGAATTATGATTTTACTGAAACTCTCATCTTTGATTTCAAGTACCACCTTCCCTATTCAGGTCCTCTACAGAAACCTTTCAGCAGAAGTTGTTTCATCTTAAACGGCCTGTACTGAAGACTGAAATTAGATTAGTTTAAGTGTATGGTTTCACACCCAATATAGAGATGTGGATTGAGCATGTATGTGTGAGAGTTGGGGGTTGGGTGTTTGGAGGAATTGTGGTTTTGCATTGAACCCTTCTTAACCTTCTTTCATCTAATTTCTCGTTATCCTGATGATCTTTTCTGGTTGAGTGTTTTAATATTGTTAAATCGGAGTTTAGCCAGACTTATCCCCAATGAGTTTTGTCATCAGCAAGTGGATTTAAATCAGTAAGATAAGCATGACCATGTGATATATTGAGCACATTGGTTAACCTACAAACACTTGTGAGATTTTAATGGTCAGCACTCAAATGTTGAGTAGTGTGCAGGAAAAGGATATGTCAGTCAATTTTTTTCGTTTATAGACTTTACACTATACTAAATTAAATGCCAATAATTAAGACTGGATTCTTTGACTAACTATGCAACAATAACCAAAATAAACAATTTGAAAACATTAAAAAAATATACTTTACTGAATACGTTTTTCATCATTTTAATATACTATTATATAAATTTTAAAAACACAAATATAAAATACGCCAAAATGACAATATTAAACATCTGTCGACACAATTGGCAAACTAATTATGAGATGTTTTCACTTATTAAATTTATTGTTTCACTAGGTATAAACTCAGGACAAACAAAAACACATTTAAACAGTGTTTTAATAATTTATGAATATGCCTGCATCTATTACTACTTTACATTTTGCCACAAACAAAATATAACCAATACAGCATAGTACTTATTCTTACACTAGATATCTTTTTTTAACAGTCTGCAACACCATACATACACAAGTTAAAACATTAGATACAACTAATATGCTTGATTGACTTTTGTTTTTCATTATTTTATATATAGATATAAAATCAAAAAATCCATAATATAATATAGAATATATATATATATATACTAATAAATGCTTAAAATGTGTGTGAATTGTTTTTGTACAAATGACAAGCAGATTTTTGATGATTGGACTTGAATAGTTACATGACAACGCAGCAAATAAATGTCGTGTCATCAAAGTACTGTGCTTAAAACACAATTTATTGGCATAAAAATATAAGACAAGATTTTAATCTTTTCCTGTTTCAAGGAGTATGCCATAAGCATTTAAAAAGAAGTTTACTGCAAAGTCAAACAGCTAACAGCTGATTACAGTAAATTACACACAACACAATATTCTTTGATAGAAAAACAGTCTGACACAGTACATATAGTGTTAACTGGGAACAATCATTTGATTTACGGTGATGACAAGTTCTCATTGTCTGATCTAATTGTGTCTGAACAGTTGTCTGAATGGAGAACAGTCCAGCATTGATGTTTCAGTGCCTCTGCCCCTGTCCTCTTATACATAGCAGGACAATAGGTGCCTGGGGAGAGAGCTAGAGAGGGCCGTCCCAAACCCTGAGGAGTTCATACTAAAACAATACCTGCCCTGTCACTCAGCACGGCCACCTGTGATCTCACGCTGACCTGCCATCTGACCACAACCATACAGAAAGTGATTGAGTGAAGACTGTGGTCAGCTGTGTTAATGGAGGATATTGTTGTTGATCATTCGTGTTTTATTTAAACAATGTGCTGTTTCTAATTAAAACCAGTTGTATTAAAAGAAAAAAAAAGTATGATGTATAGACAGTGCAGGTTTTAAAGGTTTACGGGTGAAATGGATGTGTAATGGTTAGTTGTTCTATGGTTTATTTCTTTTTGGTTTGCTGAAAGACCCCTGCTGTGCTGAAGTAAAAAAAAAAACACGTGTGTCTGATTTCTTTACAAATGAAGAAAGTATTTGTGTTGCACAGAAACTGGAGGAGGCTGCAGCCAATGCAGCAGAAGAAGAACACAGACGTCTGCAGACCCAGAGCGAGCTGCAGGATCTTTACCGGGTGGAAATGGAGAAAGAGAAAATGGTACAGTAGTTGTTTGCTATTTGAACTTGGTTGGCGACTGTTTGGCTAGCATAGTGTTAACATGCTTTTAGCACTGACTCTTCTATGCCCTTTGATTATCATGTACCTAGAGATCCTGACCATTAAGTTTCTGGATAACTTCAGTTCCACAGGTCCATATTTGGAATATTACAGGAAGTACGCTGCAGCATAAGTTCTGCTTTCTACAGTTATAACTGGAAACATGGAAGCACAACATTTGCACACAGTCACACATAAAACCAGTCTACACTGATACTTTTTACTTATTAGTTGTAAAGGGACAGTTACCTAAAAATGAAATTTGTCATCATGATTCATTCTTATGTAGGTCCAGTATTCTCTTGACAATTGAAATATTCTTTGAAATATCTTCTTCTGTTCTGCAGAATAAAGAAAGTAAATTTTTTTGTTTTATATGTGTTTCTAGTTGTCGGCATTAAGCAAATGGAGGAACTCAGTGGCTCAAAGTCAGTGGTTAGAGGCATTACCACATATCACACGCGCAGCTACGTAGCCTGACTACTGGATGACATCGTTCACCAGACTCGTGCTTACAGAAGAACGCCCCCCCCCAACCCCTGGGGAGGAAAGACAGGCCAGACAAGATGAGGAAACTGTCAGAAAACTACAGGCTAGGTAAATATATTTTAATCATGACAACTCTCTGAATAGGTTTTTCCCGCATATTCATGATATTAATACATGTATAATTGATTGGTGTTGGGGCCTAATTTTGCTACGCATGCTGCTGCTGCCAATAGATACGCAGACATGCTGCTGTGAGCATGTAAGATATGAATGAATAGGCATACATAAATCCTGTAGCAGATCTAGACAGGTGGAACTGGGGGAGGTGGAGGTGCAGGCTTTCTGAGAACTCTGCAGGACCAGCTTAAAGCAATCACTGAACCAGACTGTATCAATCATGTGCATTTATATGGCTGAATATTAGCATAAAAAAGATGGGATTTTTCAAATGTTATCAAAAATGTGGTGAGTTATCAAAAAGTATGTATACATATACACAAACAATAAACAGTATTATTGATCAATGCCTTTTTGAGAACTTTTGAAAAATTCAATCTTTCTTATGCTAATATTCAGCCTTTTAAATGCACGTGAATTATTAAAATTAATGTGTTAACAAGTTCATGCTGTCTGTAATACAATGATCATGACCCAGTCTGTCTCTTCCAAGCCTGTTTGTTCAGTTCCTCACTGTAGTGTATGTTAGAATAAGGTTTAAGCTGTAGTCTGGTCTGGCCAGCAGTGGCAAAGCAACATTTGATTAAACTACATACACACAGTTGCGGCACGACAAAACCTTCAGAGTAAGGTCATGTGACACCAGGAATGGGTCAACCTAGAAAAGGCTGTCTATTTCCTTGTAAGGTGGGAAGTTCGAGTAGCGTCACAAACACATGAGGATGTCTGTTCAAGTCTGCAGTTCCTGTTCCCTGTCTCACCCCATGAAACCCAACTCTCTTCCTGTGCTTGTGCTGACCCATCGCCAGCTCATCACTTTACCCAAACTCACACAATCAGCTCTATTAACAGTATGTGAATTCCCCTCATTTATATGGATTCTATTATTCAGAATTGAGTTGTGAATGTTTTATTTTTCATTCCAAAAAACTCCTGAATTTGAATTAAGGGAGCAAACAGGATTCAGAATTGTAGGCAGTGAGATAGAATTAAAAGAAATGTTTCTTGAGCAGAAAATCAGCCTATTAGACTGATTTATGAAGGATCATGTAACTGAAGATTGGAGTAATGATGTTAAATTCAGAATTGCGATCAGGAATAAATGTTGAAATGTTGAATTTTGCACAACTCTAGCACTGGCAGTACTAGCTCATCCACACACTGATAATTTAAACTTTTTTTGAGGCGCAACCGTAACACAAGGGCTTGCGACATAGTATTTCCAATTTCCTCCTGCCACTTTTCTGTCTGTCTCTACTGCCTGTCTAATAGAGATCTAAAAAGCTTGTAAAAATATGTAATATAATTTGACAGTGTTTTTTAAATGTGTGCGTGTGTGTCTGCTGCAGGCTGCTGGAGGAGGAAGTATCCAAGCGCGCAGAGCTGGAGCAGGTACACCTGTATCAACAGCAGACCATTTCCCAGACACAGGCAGAGAAACAGGAGCTGGAACGAGAACGGCTGGCGAAGGAGAGCGCTTTGCAGTCTGCCATGCAGCAGCTGCAGCAGCTGGAGGCTGACAGACATGGTGCACTGGAGCAATATGAGGTAACATGCTAGAACAATATAGCTGGAGGCTAGTTATGCTTGTGATTGTAAGTTGTGATCTTTTTTGCTCCGAAAAATGTTCCTGTGTAGACTGCCATCTAGTGGCTAAATAGTGCAATGTGAGCTGTCCTATATATTTGCTGCTACTTCTGATGGTGAGATTGTGATTGTATGTTTTTACGTGAACAGGAGGTGATGAAAAAACTAGCAGATGCTGCTAATAACACAAAGAGTTGGAAGGACAAGGTGGCTCATCATGAAGGGCTCATACGGCTCATTCCGGCCTCTCAGGTGTACCATCCTTTTCTGTCTCATGTTAATTATTAAGAACGCTAAACGATTTTTTCTTTTTTTTAATTTTAACACTTTTATGTAACATTTATTTCCCATCATCTGATCTATTTCACATATGATGGCCATTTTTAGGTCAGCCTTATGTACATCATACATCATAAAATATAATAAAATGAAACAATGCATCTCTATAAACCCATTCACACCAAATCTGAAAAATCATATTGCGATGGTCCATCATTTTTGTTTTATATATATAAAAAAAGATTATTATTATTATATGTGTATTAAAAAAAAAATTCTATTTTATTATTAATAATAATGATTATTTACTGACCATCTAATACCATTACAAATGCAGTTGACTGAATTAATGATTAATTTCTTATACTCTTTTTATTCTAATTTGTGAGTATGTTTGGATAAAAGTGTGCTGAATGAATTAATATCCATACCTTATTCATCTTGTATGTTTTGTCTTTTCAGGTCCCAAGTACCCTCAGAAAATCACAAACTGGGGACCTGCAGCATTCACAGAGACAGAACTGAGTCTGAGAAAGAAAGACTGGCAGGAAAAGAAAAACAGGCCTGCTACACCCCAATAGTGTTTTCAGTCTGCAGATCTGCTGTCCTGTCAATACACGTTACTGTAGATACAATCACTAGTGAAGTAAATATATACTGCCTCTGTGGGGTTAGCTAAAGCTGAGCCTGGCCTCATCTGAAGAATTGTCTCACCATTTCAGTCTATACTGTAACATTCCAGTGTCATTTTGTCCTTTGCTTTGATGATTTTATACATTTTTTTTGTATGATGTTCTACATCTTGTGAATGTGTTAATTTTGGTGCATTTCCACCAAAGTAATGGCAGATGTTTCTTCCCCATAGTTCATGAGTTTTTAAAAAAGGTTAAAAGTTTTGTTTTTTTAAGTAAAAAAAACTAATGAAGTAAACCTAACTGACCAAGTAAATCTATTTTTAAAAAATGCAGTTATGCATACATTGCATTTTCATCTCTAATTTTGTTTTTTTAAAGTATCAAAAATGCCAGTTTTACATTTGAAATAGTAATAAAGCATGCAAAATGGACTAATAAAACATTTAGGTATAATTTATAATTAATACTTGTGCTAGAACAATTGGCATAGCAAGAACGTATAGCAGTTGTTCACGCAATCTCATTCAAGGAGACATGACTGCAGTATTAACTAACTTATATGCTCAATTTATTAACACAATTGTGTTTTACCTACATTTTGTCTGTGTTTTAGGGACTATTCAGTTATGTACAAATACTGTACCAAACTGTTGTGTTTGCCTCAAACTAATGTTCAAATTTAAGTCTGAGACTGTAATGTTTATCATTCAATAAAGGCATTATTTAATAGTTGTAAACGATTTATTTTCAGAGTTATAGAGCCTGCTGTCTTGAGAGCCAAAACCAAACGTTGCGGCCACTAGAGGTCAATAGATCGCTGTCTTTATACTGCTGCTTGTAGAAATAGTTGGGATAGGTGTGAAGGAAACTTAAAAATAGGTTTAAAGGGGACATGGCTATTCATTGAAATGTTTAGATGTATCTATAAATGTTATGTATTCATAATTGGACAAATTTGTAGGATCATTTAAATTTGAGAACTCAAATAGTCTACGCTTTTATTTTGGAATGTCACGGTTATATCATTGTTTTAAAATGTACTCTAAATTCTATAATTCAGAGGCATTACATGGGACACATAATGAAAACTGATGGATCTCAAAAGGCAAATTGTGTATGAGAGGGGCAGAAGACTAGAATGTGGTCTTTGAACTGGCCTGTGCATAACTGTGTTCCTGATCAAGCGTGACGCAAGGCTATTAAAAAGGTTGGCCTTTCAGGCCACCATCATTCTCCATGGATATGATAATTGGATTCCTGATACACTCACAGTTTCCATAAACTATTTCTGTATAAGTGTCTGAAAATCGCTCATAGTCTAAACAAAGCACAAATTGAACTTTGACTTGGTGGAATGAAGACATATCGTCAGCTTAATTTCTCAATGGGGAGCCATGTATTCAGATAACGGAGGAAATTGAATTTCTTATTTAGCATGCTTGCTCGTACAGCATGGAATTATTAAAACGAGATTGGAATTGTGATTGTATAATTGACTGTGACTAGAGGTTACTGCTGCTCTTAACTAAGAGGATGACATATCAACACTTATACACACTAAATTGATATCACTGCCATTCTTGTTCAGAAATGTCAGATTTGTGTTATTAGGCACAAGGGTCCATTTGTTTTACATGAACTCATCTCGTGAAATTTTCACAAAAATGTGTGCCTTATCTTGAAAGATAGTATACTTTCTAGTTAGATTACATGTGCTTTTTTGAGTACTGTCTGTGTGTACTATGGGTAATATCATAAAGAAGAAAATATTTATGTTATTGTATGTTTATGTTAAATATTTATATTTATGTTAATAAAAAGATCAGTCTGTGCTTAAAACACTTCTTTGCTAATAAACAAATAGATATTTAAATATAATGTGATATTATATTTATAAAAATATACCATTTTATATGTATCTAAACATATTATATAGTAATGAGAGCTTTTTGTATTAAGGCTTCATTGTCTATATCACTGTGTAATATGCTGCACAGAAATACACTGCGTTGTCTTGTGGTGTGAGGTTGTTGATAGTCAGAGTGCCATTTCTCTTTGCATCTCCCTCCAATTTGATCTTGCTTGTAAATTCAGGCTCTATATTCTGATCAGCATAAAGGTATCCCATGAATTTGAGTCCAGGCATGTCCTGACCCTGTTTGTACCACAGCATTCGGTCATAGTTCTGTATATTGTGAGAACAGACGATAACAGCCAATTCATTTTGGTTCTTTATGAGGTCATCAGGACGCTGGAGAACAGTTTTTGCATGATGTGCCACTGTCCATGGAGAAAGATAACATTGTTTGTAGTGATTAGTAATGTTTGAAATAAAATTATCATTATAACATGGAAGTAACATTTCCATCACAGTTAATCATCACTTGCACAACATATTTTTGACTATTACCTGTTAGCCACAACAGACATGCAGATCTGATAAGGAAAGTGTTCATCGTGTCAGCTCTTTGTAATAAAGTGAGTACTTCTACTATGATGAAGTACAGGCACAAGAGGGAGGAAGTGATATCATCTGTAGGGTACACGGACAGTAAAATATCAGTTCTAAAGGTTGATTATACATTCAGCACTAAAACTAAAGTGTTTGATGTTTAGTTTTTGCAGTAGAACAAGCTCTTTCTATGTGCAGAAGATTGAGTTTGCACTTTGCACATTTGAAATTGGTTGTGAACACAATAAGTGTCATAAGGTATGTGTGTGCAGCTAATTTGAACAGAACTCCCCCTTTACTGCCTTTAAAACACTAGGAATTTATGAAATATTACTGATAGCTCAAACTGAAATATTGACAGGGACATAAAAATAAAACAATTCCAAGAGATTTTTCTATTATGGCGACTATTTGAATACCTTGGCCACAATGTAGCAAGTTTTGCAACAAAACATAATGAACATAATTGTATTTTGACTAAATATGTGTGTTTATTACCTGATATGCATAACATTTTTATTCATATTTTTAACTATTTAGACATGTTTTAAGTTCAAAACAAATTGTTTTGTCAAAACAATTAATTTGCTAATATAAATATGTGCTTATTTATATGACTCATCTAACATTGTTGCACTTCACTGAAGTTTTATCAATATTATTGGCACTGAATCAAAACCACAGGTGTAAGGAGGAACATAAATATGCTTTTTATTGAATTAAGCCATTTTATAGAGGTTTTTGTATTAGACAGAGGTGATTCTGAGCACTGTGTAATATGCTGCACAGAAATACACTGCACTGTCAGTCAGCGTGAGGTTGCTGATAGTCAGAGTACCATTACCTCTTCCATCTCCCTCCAATTTGATCTTGTTTAAAAAATTCAGGCTCACTTGTCTCAATGTTAATATAAAGGCTTCCCATCAACTTAAAGCCCAACGTGTCCTGACTATGTTTTCACCATAGTATTCGGTCATACAGTGCCTTGCGAAAGTATTCATACCCCATTCATTTTTTCACATTTTGTTATGTTGCTGCCTTATGTTAAACTGCTTTAAATTACTTTTTTTCCACATAAATCTACACTCCATACACCATAATGACAAATCACAAAACAGATGTGACAACTTTGCAAATTTATTAAAAATAAAAAAACTGAAATAAGTTAATTGCATAAGTATTCACTAAATATTTTGCTGAAGCACCTTTACAGGCTCAAGTCTTTTTTTGTTTAATGCGACAAGCTTTGATCATCATCATTTGGCAATTATCTGCCATTCTTCTCCTCACCTCTTCACCTCTCAAGCTCTGTCAGGTTGGATGGGGGCAAACACAAATTTTCAAGTTTCTCCAGAAATATTTGACTGGGTTCAAGCTCAGGCTCAGGCTGGGCCACTCAAGGACATTAACAGAGTTGTCTATAAGCCACTCTTGATGTGTGCTTAGGGTCATTGACCTATTGGAAGGTGAACCTTCTGCCCAGTCTGAGGTTCTGAATGCTCTGGATTAGGTTTTCATTAAGGCTAACTCAATATTTTGGTGCATTGAGCTTATCTTCTACTCTGACGAGTCCCTCGGTCCCTGCCACTGAAAAACAGCCCCACAGCAAGAGGCTGCTACCAGCACACTTCACTTTTGGGGTTGTATTAAATTGATCAGAAATGACAGTAAAGACATTATTGATGTCACAAAAAAATTCTGTTTCAAATCAATTCTGTTCTTTTGAACTTTGTTAATCAAAGAATTCTAAAAAATCACGGTATCCATAAAAATGAAGCAACACAGCTCTTTTTAACATTGATAATAATAGAAATGTTTCTTGAGCAGCAAATCAGCATATTAGAATGAATTCTGAAGGATCATGTGACACTGACGACTGGAGTAATGAGGCTTGGCATAACAAAAATAAATTACATCTTAAAATATATTAAAAATAGAAAACCGTTATTTAAATTGAAATAATATTTCACAATTTTACTGTTTGTTTTTGATCAAATAAATGCAGCCTTGGTGAGCAGAAGCGATTTTTGTGAATTTTGGATTTGTATCATTTGTATTATTGTATCATGTGACATTTTTATATATTTGCTAGATATTATTTGAGATATCAGATATTTGCACATGTAAATGCTGTGTTATTGTGACAGGGCGAGCTTGGAGAGCCGGGACAGAAGGGAAGCAAAGGTGACAAGGGCGAGCATGTGAGTCACTCTGAATTTACTGTTTCCATTTCCATTTCCCTTGAGTCTGAAAACATCGTTTATTCAATGAGTCCTGTTTGTTTGTGTCGTTCTCCCACGACGATCATTCGTTCTGTTATTACCACTGCACCCTTATGAATGTAGATGTTGTCTTTGTTAAGAAAATCAATGAGTTGTGCTTGCTTGCTTTTTCTTTCTTCTCATTTCTTTTTTCTCCTTGTTTCTGCCGTTCTTCAGGGTCCTCCAGGGCCCGTCGGTAGCCAAGGTCCTCCAGGTCAGCCGGGTCCACCTGTGAGTATATAATGAAATCAGCCATTTCTTACATGCCGTGTGTCTTGCTGCAGTATAAGCGGTGTTAGTGATGTCACTTCCTCCCTGCAGGGTGCTGATGGAGAGCCAGGTCCCAGAGGTCAGCAGGGTCTGTTTGGGCAGAAGGGAGATGAGGGTTCACGAGGCTTCCCAGGACCACCAGGACCTGTCGGCCTTCAGGTTAGAACTTCAAAGTTTGCTTTCTGCTTGTTTAAAACACTGTTATTTTAGTATATTTGATGTCATAGTTTGATATCATAGTTTTTTATTAATTTATTAATTTTGTTTATTAATTGATTAAATTGATTTAGATGTTATCCTTTTATTTACAACTCATATTTAAATGTATTTTAATTGTAAGTTTTTTATTGGAATCCTTATATTTACTTTTATTTTGACTAATTTTCATTGAATAATATTTAATCATTCAGCTGTTTTATCATTTTTATAGTTCTTTAATGCCCTGTATTTTGATAAAAAAATATTTTTATTCAGTTTTTGTGTTTTTTTAGTAATCAAATTAAAACAAACAAAAATTTCATAGATTTAATTTATTATTTTTACTCTTTATTTTTAGTAAAGCTGTATATTTACATTTATTATTTTTTAATATGTCTATATAGTTTTTATACATTTTTATTTCAGTTTTAATTTTAGATATTTTAGTACATCAAGTTAAACTAAAATGAGAAATGTTGCCTTGACAACTAGCTGATAAAAAATATGTTTAAGGCTTTTTTATATTAAGGCCTTTTTATATTTGTTTTTCAGTTAAAATTTTTAAATAGTTTTTTTTTATGTGATGAGAGTTTTTGTTAATTTTATTTCAGTTTTGGTTATTTTAGCACATCAAGTTAAACTATATGAAAATGAGAAATATTGCCTTGGCAAATAGTTGACATAAAATAGTAGTCTTTTTTCTATTTATTTTATTGCAGTCACGTAATTGTATTTTCAAGTAAGGAATCTGTTTTATAGACTGGAGTAATGATTGCTGAAAATTCAGCTTCGCATCACAGGAATAAATTACAATTTGGAAATATATTCAAATAGCAAAAAGTTATTTTAAAATGTAATCATATTTCACAATTGTACTATTTTTACTGTATCTTTGATCAAATAAATGCAACCATGGTCAGCATAAGAGACTTTTTCAAAAACATTAAAAACTCTTACTGACCCTGAACTTGTGCATGGAATTGTGTGTGAATATAATCATTAAATACCATGATATCACCATCTAAAACCGTTATTGCACCATAGTCCACAATATAATATATACTTTTTTAATTCATCAGCAAATTGATTCCAGATGGATAAAAGTCTCACCTTGGAAATATGTCAGATTGTGGAAGTAAAATGGACTGCAAATAGCATTTAATGTGGACTGTATGTAGCTAGGACAGGATTTAACGGGTTAGTTTGAGTTGCGGTTGGTTTTAACTAGTTGTGTTTGTGTGCAGGGTGTGCCTGGACCCACGAGTGAGAAGGAGAGAATGGTGCTCGGTCAGATTGTAAACATCCACATCATACAGTCAGTTTGATCAAATGGACTTTTTTTTTTTTTATATTTTAATAGAAACTGAGCTCTTTCTACATTTTCTTGACTTTTCTATCGGGTCCGACCCGGTCCTCCTGTCCAGAGGGGGGGGCCCCCCCCCCCCCCCCCCCGGACCCCCGGAGCGATGGGACCACAGGGACTAAGGGAGGAATCGGCAACCCAGGAGCCGTGGGAGAGAAGGTGATCCGCATCAGCACCATGAACAAAACACTATCATTTCATTTTAATTAGAAACCAATGTCCTTAATGATCTGAGGGAGAATGTGCCAGTAATATCCCAGGTGTGGTGTGTGTGTGTGTGTGTGTGTGTGTGTGTGCGCGATCAGTCAGTCAGGATCTGCCTGTGTCTCATGACTGAGGTTTCCTGGAGCTTCTCTCTAGAGTTAAAGCTCTATGTGTTTGCTTGTGTGTCTGTGAGTGTTTTTGTAAGTTAAATACTTCTCAGTTTAATTAGCAGACTGTAAGTAAGCCATTGATTGATTATTATCCTCAAAAAGTGTAACAGTGTCTCTGATGCTTGGTTTGAGCTTCACAACCAGCAGCATTAGCCTAACCAGAGTTATGAGGACAGACAGCTTTGTTCATTCTAATTAAAATGATTTCATTTCATTTAATGAGTAGGCAATGACTGTACACCGTTTGGATGTCAGTAGATATGGACACATTCTAATTAGAGTGCTTTGCAGTAATAATATTACATTTGTATATATAGTTTATTATAATATTTTTTAAGTAGTGACTAAACAACTAGTAAATGTTCAATAGCTTTGTTATTCTAATTAATTATTAATATAACTGTATATGTAGTATATAATGATGATATTATTAATAACAATAATTTTAAATAGTGACTATACAACAAGTAAATTTAATGTAATTTAACAAATACTATAAACTGTGTAGATGCATCGATAGCTTTGTTAATTCTTATCTGAATGATTTAATAATAATAATATCAAATAATATAGCTGAAAATAAATTGTTGTTTTTCTGACATTTGTCATAAAAATAGACATTTTTAACAAAATAATGCAACATAATTAAACATGCAAAATGTTAAGAGATATTAATAGTCAGTGAGTTTCTCAGTTTATTCGCCTTTAGCAGATGTGTGAAGTTCATTTTAAACTGTGACAAGATTTTTTTTAAATGTGCATTAAACATGCTTTACTTGCAAAATTCAACAAGTAACACGTTGCTTTACTTCATGCTTTACCTTCAGTGCAGTGATCTTGAGTGTTTTTCTCTGGAGTGTGTGTGTGTCTGTGTGTGACTGAGCTGTGAGTGTCTGTATCTTTGTGTAAGTCTCAGCAGAGCGTGCGCTCGCATGACTGCGCTCCATCACCTCAGCACTGTCAATATTATTTAATACGGCGCTTGAGCACTATTGTTCTGCATCGGAACCAAGGACCCGTTTCAGTTGTGCTTAGAGAGGAGTTTTGCCCAGAGAAACACAGACGAGGGGAGGACTTAAAGAAAACAGATAAAGATGATAGAATGAGACCTGGAGACAAGGCTGTTTGCTGTTAGTCTGGAAGATTTACCTCAGCACTTCACACTGACAGACCTCTTATCCCACTACAGAGAGACAGAGATACCTCAGTCTGACACACACACACACACACGATGAGATCTTAACCATCACTAGGGCAGACGTGCAGAAGTATCCACACAAACACACACACACACACACAAAGGCCTCTACAAGGCACAGAAATAACTCATAAAACTGTTTATAAGCAGAGAGATAAGCAATGGGTGAGGATGGATGATAGCTGAATGGTTAGTCACAACTGATTGATTAATAGTGGTTTATTATTGGTTTGCTAAGGAAGCGTCAATTCTTATCCTTTTTGAATTAATAGCGTTGATACTGGGATATTTGCAATGCTCAGTTTGATTACATTCATCTCACTTAAAGTTAATCTTGAAAGCAATAATATTTAATACAAACTTTAAAAGCAACAATTAAAAAACACTAATTTCTAAGTTCATTATAATGTTGTGATGCGTAAATTCACTTGTTTCATAAAACAATTTTTATTTATTTGTTTTTATTTAGATGAAATACTATTGCATTTTAATTATGGTGATTTATTTTATTTACTTACATGTTAGTTTTTGTTTCTTTTTAAATTATTTTTATCAGATAAGATAGTAGAGAATTCTAATTTCATCTAGTTATATATTTTATATTTTTGTTCAGACAAAATAGTACAGAATTGATTCATTTTAAACTTTTTTTTAGACAAAATAGTATACAATTTTAATTTCAGCCATTTACTGACTATCAGTCATTGCATGAAAATTATGATTGAAATCAAGCAAAATAGAACAATAAAATTGTTTATTCATTTATTTAGACTTAATTTTAGCCGTTTATTTGCTTAGTTCTTTATTTGTTATTTAGGCAAAATAGAAATTAAATAAATGGTCGAAATTACATTTTCTATAGTATTACATAAGTATTCATATATAATAAATAATTCGGCGACTATAGCCTTTATTTTATGGCTTTAATTTATTTTACATTTTTTTGTTTAGAATATTTGCTTAATTTTGACCATTTAATTTCAATTTATTTATTTATCAATTTACAATAAATAGTATAGAATTTAATTTTCAGCACTTATAGCGGAATCAGTCATAATAATTGGCTTTATTAAAAAAAAAAAAAAAAATAGCATTGAAGACATAGGACCAGAATCTTATAGAAACCTGTGGATGGGCTCTTTTGACTTAACAATAATGCTAAACAACCACCAACAACTCTGGAGCATAATGACAGCTAGTTTTTCATGAGCATCACTCACTTCCTCAGAAAACGGCAAAGTCTAGTTCATTTTTCGAAGTGTCATCGCTCCAGTTCAGAAGTGTCTGGATACATATAATGATTTCCATTCTCGACTGATGTCTGATGGAACTGGTCGTCATCAAGGTCGTTTGTTGGTCTGAATATCGATGTTGCGCAGATTTTGATGCTAGAATGTGGCGTTCTGCAGAGGAAAGCAGATTTGCTGACGAGACTGTGAATAATGATGCTGCAGTGTTGAGGAGAAAAAAAAGAGCCCTGCCATGCTTTACTTACTTACATCTCTCTCTGTTTTTCTGTAGGGAGACGCCGGTGAACTAGGAGAACCAGGCCCACAAGGAGACGTCGGCCCTCCAGTACGGCAAAAAAAACAAACTCACATATGCAAAACTCTCAAAATAACACACTCATATCTAATATCTCGTGTGTGTGTTTTAGGGTCCAAGAGGAGAGCGAGGAGAAAAGGGAGAAGCCGGACCCGCTGGTTCTGCTGGGCCCCCCGGACCAAAAGGACCACCAGGAGATGATGGTCCTAAAGGAAGCCCTGTATGTTCTTATCATTAATGCTTTATTTGGTGTTTGAAAAATACACTCTTAAAAATAAAGCTTTTTTGCAACAATGCAATAGAAGAACCATATTTAACCGGCAAAGGTAGTAACCTTTCAGTGATCTTTTCCAACATCTAATGCGCACTCAAAGTTAATCTTTACAAACACTAATAATTTGAGAACACTGTTAAATGTAATATTTGGCAAACCTCATAGTTAACATTTCATACTGTACCATACGGTTACGGGGCTGACGAGACGTGAGACGTGCGGATCCATTTGCAGAGCTTTATTGTGGAGAAGACAGAGACATGGTCATAAAGCAGGTGGTCACAAAACAGAGCCGAGGTATAGGGGGCAAAAACAAGAATAATCCTAGGGCTAGGCATGGGTCGTAGACTGCAGACAGAATAAGAAGGAGCAAGACAAGGGAGCACATCCAGGGACAGCGCGAAGATCAGAAACCAGAAAGCGGCTGGGGCTGGGGCTGGGGCTGGGGCTGGGGCTGGGGCTGGGGCTGGGGCTGGGGCTGGGGCTGGGGCTGGGGTCATACCCATGACTTGGGGCTCGCCACTTCCCCGACTCGCTCGCTTTTTCATTGGGAACCTCTGTCTGGTCCCGTAGCTGTGGGGCTGGGGGCTTCCACCCATTTTTCGTACTTACTGCCCCTCCCCTGCTTTCTCCCCTGCCCTGCTCGCCTACTTACCCCACCGCCCTGCCCCACTGACTCTCTCCCTTCCTCCTGCGGTCTTTTCTTCTCTGCTGTTCCTTCTTGTTGCTCCCTCCTCCCCTCTCTAGCCTTCTCCCTTGCGCCCTCCTGCCTCTCACTTTTACGTATCCTTCTTCGTTCGCTCGTTCCCCCCGATTCCTCGCTCTAATTCTCATCTCACCCTATTCGCTATTCTCCCTTTTCACTACCTATTTGCGCCTACCCCTTTCTCCTCCATCCGCTCACTTTGCCCCCCCTCGCCCCTTTGCTTCTCTGTCCTCTCTTTCCCTGTTATCACCACTTCCCATCACCGTCCGCCCCCCTGCACTGTGTGTAGTTATCACTAGGGGAGTGCGAATTCGCTAAAACAATACTCGGCAGAGGGGAGGGATCAGAGTGAGTGTTAAATAGTTAGGGAGTGATATGAAACAGCTGGGTGCAATCAGTGTAAACCGGTGTGCAATTCGTGCTGAGTGCAATCAATGATGGGAAATGTAGTCCAGAGTGACATGCAACAGTTTGTGTAGTGTGAGAGTCAATGAAATGGAAAGTTCATGGACCGGATTCGTGACACATACATTATAATGTTACGAATTGTTTTATGTATTTATTTTGCTATTTTTTTAATTAGCAGAATATAGAATAAACACTGCATTATATCCAACAATATACAGTATACTGTATTCAAATGTATGCTTTTTTATTTTTATTTAAATATTAAACAAAAGTTTAAATAAAGCTTGAAATGTTTAAAAACCAAATGTATTTATATTGTTGTTGTTTTTTTACATCAGTGCAAAAATAAAGTTCAAACTAAAATATGAATAAGAAATTAAGATATACTTGAATGTTTTCTAAAACCTTTATTTTTGAGAGTGTATTATAGGTTCTGCATGCTAATTGGTCAATAAGCATAGCTTGTCGTACCTTACTCTGTATGCTTATGAGACCTTGCAGTTACCATGTTTCTGATCAAATATAAAAATGTTCAAATATTTGGTTTGGTTTTCAGGGTCCAAGTGGTTTCCCTGGTGATCCTGGTCCTCCTGGAGAGCCTGGTCCACATGTAAGTACTATTCATGCAAACTGTAGTTATTACAGAGACATTTTCAGGTTGTTTCGGGAAGTGACATTCTTTTTCTTGCCCTACAGGGTTTGGATGGTGCTCCTGGAGATAAGGGTGATGATGGAGAGCCTGGTCAGGCGGTGAGTATGATTTAAACACTATCATTTGACATCTCTGGTCTCGGCTGCATGCAAAAGGGTTTTATAATGTTTGCTGCTTTTATAATGTTGTTTCTTTCAGGGATCCCCTGGACCTACTGGTGAAACTGGCCCCACTGGACCTCCAGGAAAGAGAGTGAGTAATGCTTATAAACATACTTTTTATTAAAAATATTTATAAAAAATATTGCTGACTGTCCATTAACATTAATAATTTTAAAGTAAATATACCCATATACAGTATGGCTCTCAATTTTCATTCTTTCTCTTTAGGGACCTCATGGACCTGCTGGACCTGAAGGAAGACAGGGAGAGAAGGGTGCCAAGGTAACATGCAAATGTTCACACAGTCGTACACATGTTCATTAACTTTACAGTACAGCTATAAATTCATTACGGCAGTGGTTTCAGTGGTTGTGTCTCTGAATCAGGGCGAGTCTGGTCTCCTGGGTCCACCTGGTAAGACAGGTCCAGTTGGTCCTCAGGGAAGCCCTGGAAAGCCCGGTCCTGAGGGTCTGAGAGGTGTGCCTGGACCAGTGGTGAGTGTTGATGGAGCAGCCTGACAGCCTTATACAGCTCATTATGTCCTAATGTCACATTATATGCCAAATGTATTTGACAGTCTCACAAAGCCTGTATATAACCTACCCGGGTCATATTTCACTACAGAATAAAAAAAAATCTAAATATATGTTATATAGAATTTGGAGCCAAAAATGTAAGATTTGTAATTTTAAGATTAAAAAAAAACTTTCTTATGTCTGGAATGCGACAAAGATTACTTATTGTAAAAAAAACAAAAAAACTTTATTTTAAGAAAAAATTACTTCTAGAATGCGACAAAAAAATACTTATTTAAATTACTATTAGTAATTCACTATTTTAATAAAGGTAAATTACTTTTTTTTTTTTTTTTACTATTTTAAATTGACAAATACACCATTATATTTGTATTAGTACGACAACATAGTATTAATGAATGAAAACCATGAAGATTTTTATTTAAGGTCAATTAATTAGTATTGTGCATTTCTTTATTGTTTTTTTAAAGATTTTATTTTGGATCAATGAGCAATTTTATATATGCAACTCAAGAATTTGAAGCTGCAGATTAAAAATTCTAAAGTTTTAAAAAAAAAATCTGCAAATTTCTGCACTGCAAATTTTTTTTTATTTAATTGTGTTTTTTAATGATTAAAATTGAATTTCATAACATAAAAATACCAATTATATATTATGCTTCCAAAAATGTCTTTATCATGCAAAAATATAATCTATATAAAATAATTTATGCATTTGTGTGTGTGTATATATACATACTGTATATATTAATTGTAAAGTATAAAGTATATATACACATCCTAGTATGTTAATTCATGCTGCTTTAAAAACAAAAAAGCCACAGTGCAATAATCTTTTGGTACCTTCATACATAATCTATAATAGAATACTATAATAAAACATATTACTATAACGAAAATACAATTTCTTTTGGTTGAAATAAGAATTATAGTAAAAATCACCCTTTCAACCCCCAGAATATAACACCAGACCTCATATACAGTTCTGTCTAAGGCAGTGATTTTGTGTTAATAAATGGATCTGTTTGATCCTGATGTAGGGAGAACAAGGACTGCCCGGTGCTCCCGGACCCGATGGACCTCCTGGACCGATGGTACCGACATAATATTCCTCTGAGAATGAGTTCATTACTGTCGTAATGACAATCTACTGTCCTCACTCTTCTTATGTTTCTCTCTCAGGGTCCTCCTGGACTGCCTGGACTGAAGGGAGATACTGGTATTAAAGGTGAAAAGGTGAGAGAAGCAAATCTGTCTTTGATACTCTTATTAACTGCACTATGACTTAATGCTCTGGTCTAGGTAGGTGACACTCCAGTGTTTGGAACACAGCTGTAGTAATGGCTTTACATGTCCAGTACATTCATTGAACTCTGGCTGGCATTGCTGAGTATGAAGGAGTATGTTCATTACAGATGTGTTTAATAATCTAGCGGCGAATTTCAGGGTCATCCTGGTCTCATTGGACTCATCGGACCTCCAGGAGAACAAGGAGAGAAGGGAGACAGAGGGTTGCCAGGTTCACAGGGAACTGGAGGACTTAAAGGAGACACTGTATGGAAACATGTTCACACACATACAGCAATTAAATCCTAGTATAAACTTTCTAAATCCTTTGTATTTTCATAAAGCAGTCTTCAATATCAGCCTTTTTCAACAGGGTATTTCAGGACCTGCTGGACCTCTTGGACCCATTGGACCTCCTGGTCTCCCGGTACCATTTCTGATGTTTTTTTTTAAATCTTTTATTATGTATACTTTGATAAATAACTTTTTTCTTATCAAGAACCATTTATTGCCTGTATAAGGTACTTCAGTTGCAATGTGGTTCTTTGGGTTCTTTGAATCAGTATTATATTCTACATGATTTTAAAACAAAAATAAAAACAAATTTATATATTAATATTATATATATAAAATTTGTATATATTCATGTATATAAAATTAAAGTATATCTATATATGTATATATATACATATATAAATAAAAAGGTTTTATTTTTGGTTCTAATTATAACATTTATTTTTTTTTGAGGATTATTATATATAAATGTAATCCATAATGATTTATATGTATGTTTCACTTCTGTTCAGGGTCCTCCTGGTCCTAAAAAAAAAAAAAAAAAAGGGGGGGGTGCTAAAAGGATAGCTGTAAGTTCATGTTCTTATTTAATTATTCTTGTTAATTTAATTAGCATTTTAATTAGCAGATTCATTTATAATTTTTTTAATTAGCTCTGATTTGCCTGAGCCTGCTTCTGGTTCTGTCTTTATAGGGTCAGACTGGACCGAAAGGAGAAGCTGGAGTGCCAGGATCTCCTGGACCTCCAGTATGTAACTACACTAAACCGAACTATAAAACAAACCAAAACTCCACACACAAACGAGTTATTCCTCTGTGAGATAAGCGCATATTTAAACAGATGATTCTGCAGTAGATGTTACGTAAGTGTAATTGAGCTCTATTATGTGGTGTAAAGCAAATCTGTTACAGTAAGGTTCCTCTGAGAGCTCCAGTGGATTTTGCTTCCTTGAGAAACCCTGATATTTCACACCTACAGACTGTTTCCACACCGAGTAACTCAGCCTTAGGACACAGAGAGAAATGCAAGTGTTTAGTTAATGTCAGTGTAAAGGTCTAATTGTTTAGATGGATAATCCTAGATATGGTTATTTTTCAGGTCTATTACAGTAGTTTTTATTACAGAGCTTTTTTATGCCACTTTTATTTATAGAGTGAGACTTAGAACTGGAAACAATTAGAAGCATGAGAATGGAGTGCCCGAAAAACACTCACAACACCCTAGCAACCACATAACAACACCCTAGTAATTGTCAGAATTTTGTACGGACAAGAAAACAATCAAAAATTCCAAACTGTAGTGATACCCCCCCCCCCCCCCCCCCCCACCCCCCCCCCGTTTCCCTAGCCACACTTAACAAAAAACCTAAAAACACAACAGCCCTCAATATCTTAGCAATGCATAAAACCCACCAGAACCATACTATCAACAATTAGCAACCTCCTAAAAAACTCATACAGCATTAAGAAAACACTTAGCAACGCTTATCAGACCCTATTATCCTAGTGGGCTACAATCACATTTTCCAGTATATACATAACACCTTAGCAACTGCTTAACAACACCCTAACAACCACACAAAACATCCTATCTACACCCTAGCATCTACCTAAAAACCCCAACAGCCAATGAGAACACCTTAGCAACTGCTTAACAACACCCTAACAACCACACAAAACATCCTATCTACACCCTAGCATCTACCTAAAAACCCCAACAGCCAATGAGAACACCTTAGCAACTGCTTAACAACACCCTAGTAACCACCCAAATGTTGTGACATAGTTTGCATGGCAAAGCTGCACTCCAATTTTTTAGTTTTCCAATTATTTACTAACAGCCTAGCAACTGCCTAACAGCCACCTAAAACATCCTATTGACACCCTAGCAACCACCTAAAAAAAACAAACAGCTATTTAGAACATCTTAGCAACTGCCTAACAACACCCTAGTAACCACCCAAATGTTGTGACAGAGGTTGCATGGCCAAGCTGCACTCCAATTTTTTAGTAACAGCCTAGCAACCTCCTTACAACACCTTAGCAACCACCCAGAAAACATTAGAGTCACTCAGAACACCTTAGCAACTGCTTAACAACACTCTAACAACCACCCAAACGTTTTGATGGTGAATTTTGCATAAGCGAGCAGGACTAACATGTGCTCTAAATAACGCACTTTATGTGAATATTAACGGTTGTTTTCTCGTCTAGGGTCCACCTGGTGATGTCATCCACCCTCTGCCCATGCAGTCCAGCCCCAAACGGGCAAAGAGGAACATTGACGCCAGCCAGATGATGGATGACGCTGCAGATGCCAACTACAAAGACTATGAGGACGGCATGGAGGAGATATTTGGCTCTCTGAACTCGCTCAAACTAGAGATTGAACAGATGAAACACCCGCTGGGCACACAGAGTAACCCCGCCCGCACCTGCAAAGACCTGCAGCTGTGCCACCCAGATTTCCCAGATGGTGTGTATCTCTCGCACACACATTTCCAAGTGTGTTAATGATTGTTTTAAACAAAGCATCAGGAAAAACAACAATAACAGAGAGACAGAGGGTGCCCATGATGCTAATGAAAATAACATAAAGAGAAAATGTGAACCACCCACAATACCCTAGTTACAGCCTATCAAATAACTAGAACACATTAGTAACCAAACCACATCCTAACAACCACTATTACATTAAGGTCATGCATTGTGCATGGCCAAGCACTACTCATGTTTTCCAATAGCGGCTTAGCAACCTTCTTTAAACCATCTAGAACATTCTTGTAGCCCCTCAGAACACAGTTAGCAACTGCCTAACAACACCCTAGTAACCATCCAAACATTTAGGTGGCAAGTTTTGCAGTTTACAGTAGTAATGGCCTGGCAACCACTTTGCAACACTCTAGCAACTATTCAAGATGTTCACGCAAAGTCGTGATGCAAATAAAAATAAAATAAAATAAACCTAGCAATATAGATGTAATAACAAAATGTAATACATTTAAAACAATGCATTTAATTAAAATTAAGGATACAAAGCAGCAGAAAATTTTCGGTAAATTTGCAAGTTTCCAAAAATGTTCTAAAAAAAGTTTCAAACAAATTCTCAAAAGTTTACAAAAATTCTGTAATGCCATACTTTTTCTGCCTCTTTGCAACCCTAATTAAGAGTTGTCTAAGAATTATCTTCATTTGAAGGCTTTAATTGAATGCATAGTGACATACACAATTACTTACAATGAATGATTAAGTGCCAAATCGCATAATTAAAATAATCAGATTTTCAGCCCTGTATTAAATGATTCTCGTTTGAAAATATCAGCAATACATAAAGCT